>JADKLZ010000003.1:18671334-18692909 GCA_021533235.1 Biomphalaria straminea
TGTCTGATGGAACAGTACATGAATGCAACTATTGCCATTTAGAATTTCATAACAGACTTCATTATCAAAGGCACATGAACAGTCTTCATAGAGAGTCCAAGAGCTTGCCATACACTTGTTCCCACTGTCATAAAGGTTTTTTTTCCAAAGTTGGATTGCATCAACATGAAATCCAACATACAGGGCATACATTTCAATGTACTATGTGCAATTCACAATTTACTTTTAAGAGAAACTTAAACCGCCATGTGGAAACTGTACATGGACAAAAAGTGTGCCGCTACTGTCATCTCAATTATAACATCCATGAAATTAGCAGACATGTGTGTTCAAATGCTTGAATTTTTGCTTTTTTAAACAAAATGTAACCAGTGCTTAGAAACATGGAAACCAATAGCAACAAAAACTAAATGCTTTCACATATTTCATGAACTTTGAAAGGGGTTTTGGGTTTTTATAAAGGATCACTCTTTCAAGGATATTATGCCAAATTTCATTCTTTTGTTTCAGAAGAGTATTACAGACAAACAGATACAAGTTTGAAGCATCAGCATTCTGCTACAAAGGATCTTAACTATCAAAGTCATGGCAGATTTATAAATAAGTCTAGCTCATCCCATAGAAATTCTGACTTAAACAGTAGTGCACTAGGTACCCCTAGCATTTCAGGATTGCCTAAACTTGGATGTCAGTATTGCCTTGAACAATTTGATAATAAGATAAGCCTGAACCGTCACATGAAAGAAATTCATCATGGACTACAAGCAACATATCCTTTCAACTGCTCTGAGTGTGGAAAAGGATTTTTCTCCTATTCAGGACGTAAACATCATATGGAGAGTCATCTGGTTAATTCAGAATGTTTTATATGTCGGCACAAATTTAAATACAGCAGAAATTTGAAAAGGCACATTGAAATTAGCCATAACATGAGAGAATGCAGACAGTGTAAAAACTATATCTCTGGATTTGACTTTGGGGACCATGTAGCTTCCTGCAAAGACAAGACAAATAAATAGTCTTTTGTAAATCTTGCAGTTTGTCTAGCTATTGACATTGTTAACATTCAGAATTTAAAAACAATGATAAAAAAATGACTTATTTCATATTCAAGAATTTTGTTTGTTGCAGGTCTTTATGATAAAGGTTCTCGACGAAAGTATTCATCCAAACGCCGCCGTCAATTGAAATCAGCTCTTCATTTACCACTTGTCATATCCCAACATGCATCTACAGATGAAACTTTCAGTCAGTTTCCTTTAAGAGAAAGAGGAAAAGTACTGAATAATCAAACTGATTATTGTACTATTTGCAATTGTACACTTCCAATTGGTGTTACATATCAGTTCCATTTTAATGAAGTTCATGCCTCAGGATCTCTAGTTGGTCTGTTCAGTGGTTCTGATTGCTTAACTTGTAACATTTGCTGCAAGAGTTTTGTAACTAAAGAACGTTTACGTCAGCATAGCTCTGTGCATGATACTAATGTTTATTCCTGTCATATCTGTAATGTCAAGTTCAAACACAAGAAAAACATTGGAAGACATTTAGAGACAAGCCATGGACTGAAAAAGTGCATGTATTGTTATGGTCTTTTTAGAAAAGGCGATGATTTTAATTTTCATATTTTGGATTGTGATGCATCTAAAGAAGGCACTTCCCTTTAGTCTAACACTCATTTTCATGATACATGTAATTTTTTTTAAAAGTATGTAGAGATATATAAACATGTAATTTTTAGAAGTATTTATGAATTCTGTAATTTGTTTTTGTTAGTGTCATAATCAAAAGTATTGAAGTATTATACACAAAATTATTTTTTGTTTATTTCACGAAAATAAAATATGGAGCTGTTGGTTTTAATACCATATGTATTTTTATTAAGTTGTTAGAAAAGAAAAATATGAATGAAACATTTCGAGTCAAAACTTATTTAACCTAGAATTCAATGATTTGAACACAACTGGATGTAAAGGGATACTTGGTGTTAACAAATGTTTTTGAAATGCTGGTGAAAAGCGATTTGACTAATAAAAGTTTGTAATTACTGTAAATGATCAGAAGAGATCAATGAAGCAAAAAAATTAATGAATGAACAAGAAGAATTGGAGTGGTTGTCACCTGGCTGAATTTACTCTTGTATTATTGTGTCATCTTTGGTTTAATTTGTACTTCGAATTGTTATCAAAGGAACATATTGGCCAATAAACAATAGTGTAAAAACTTTCTCTGTTTCAGGAAGAAAAACTTTCCCAAGTCAAGTTCAACTTCACTGCTTACAAAATAAAACTGTTGGAAATAGAAGAGAAAATGGATTTGAACGTTTGCAAGGAAATACTTATGGTTCAACTCAGTATTCTAATCTAGATTTTAGCAAAACTTCTGAAACAATTATGGAGTGTTCTTTTTGCGATTGTAAATTTGACTCTAGAGTAATGTACCAGAAACATATGAATGACTGCCACAGAGAAAAGAATGCTCTACCTTTTTGTTGTTCAATATGTCAGAAAGGATTTTTTTCACTGACAGGATTGAAGCACCACCTAGAGGCTCATAATGGACGTCAATTTGTTTGTGCCATTTGTGATGCTAGATTTCAGCATAAGCATAACTTAAAAAGACATGTTTTGGGAGTTCATAAATTGAAAGAATGTCAAAACTGTTCTACTGCATTTCCTGCTGGACCAGAATTTAACTCACATTTATTGATGTGTGGATCTGATAGAACCATGTTTAAACATTGAGATAAAATTCTGCATTTTGCTTTTCAAATTATTCTTTAGCATACTATCTTAATGGAAGTCTACTGAATCTAGTACTGGCATATGCTTTAATTTAGTTGTTCTATTAAAGTAAGGAAATATTCCACAGGTGTTTTAAACATTCTATTTTTTTCAGGGAGAGAGGATTCAAAGTTGAAGCTAAATAGACCTGGACATAACCCTTATTCAGCACCATCTGGCACTGAGTCTAGAAGAAACATTAATCCAGTGACATATGAGATAAGCTCTGAATCTAGACACTATCAATCTGAGTTTGCCTCAACAAGAAATGATAACCATTATAAATGTCCTTATTGCTGTCAAATCACACTATCTCGTAAACTTCTTCAAAAGCATATGTCAGCACATCATGGTGATCAGATGCCATTTTCATGCTCACTTTGCACTAAAGGATTTTACACTCAATCAGGACTTTCCAGACACATTGAGGACCATGGATCTCTTAGATTCTCTTGCCATGTATGTGATCTACAGTTAAAGCGTAAGCAATATTTAGTCAGCCATTTGAAAGCTGTGCACAAGCTGTTGTTGTGTACATACTGTTCTTCACATTTTAGCACAAAGGAGGAATTGAATGCACACATTCTACATTGTGGAAAATAATAGTCTAATAGATTTGGCACAATTGTATATCTTGTAAACACCATTTTGATAGAAAGTGTCAAGTGGATCATGTCATGTTGTCATTAGTCATTTTCATCTAATAATGCCTACCGGTAAAATGTGAACATCCAACCCTTAATTTTTTTTCAGGTTCACGTTTAAAGCAAGCATTTGACAGACTTCGGGCTCCATCTACTAGAATTACACAGGATTCTTTATCAAGCCCAGATGTCAGTTTAAGTTATCCATTAGTTGATACTTGCATTTGCAGTTTCTGTGGATGCTCTGTTTCTACACCATTTTTATTGAAACAACATATATCTTATAATCACAGTGAGCAACTTCCATTTAAATGTGAAATCTGTGGCAAGGGATTCATCAGCTACTCTGGTCTTCGTCATCACAAGCGCACACATTTGGGTTGGCTGTTTCCATGTGAATTTTGTGGAGCCAAATTCAAACACAAACACCACATGAAAGACCATGTGAAAAAGTTTCATCCTAAATATAAAAATGGCGCCTCATAACTAAGTGACTTACTATAAAAAAAAATGTGATCTTTAATTATAATTTGTCAAAAATATTTGCACTGTTCCTGACGCTGTGTGGATTTACTTATAGAAGTAACATTTTCTTCATTTCAGAGTTGGACTCCACAGATGATAAAAGCTATAAGGACATTTTCTATAAGCACCAAAGACAACCATTTCTTCAGGCTAATCATCTGGGATTGGAAGCACCACATAGCACTCAGCAGTATTTATGCTGCTATTGTAGAAAACCTTATTTTACTTGGCCACTGTACAAAATACATCTATCCCACTCTCACGGAGATAAGTTACCTTTGAGGTGTACTGTTTGTGGCAAAGGTTTTTTTTCCAAATCTGCCCACTATCATCATAAGAGTACTCACGAGGAAAGGAAATTTGAATGTCATGTGTGCAGCTCAAAATTTATGATGAAGTATCACCTCAAAACACATTTAATAGGAGTCCATAAATTAATGGTTGAAAATCTGTAAAGAAGTTCCGTGTCAATTTTGTATGTGTGTTTTTAGAGCTTTCAACTATCTTTGTCATAATCATTTAAGGTACAATATTCTTATTTTATTTGAGCCACTTTTTAATCTCAAGTTACGGAGATGATACATACAATAAGAGACTGCCAGTGGTGATAATTAATGTCACTGGAATAACTAGCCAATATTTCAAGGTCAAGAGTGAGAATGACATTGTTTTATCTCTTTCAGGAGCAAGTAAGTCCTCAACTCGAAATTTCAGGCCAGGGAAGATGCCAGCCTCTTCAAGAACTAACTATCCTCATTTTGAAGATGCAGCTTCAGCTCATTTTGAGACATTTCCTTTAACTGATTTATCAGATCAGTTTCTACAATGTCCCAAATGCTCAGAAAACTTTTTGACTAGCTCATTACTGCGAACACATCTATCACAAGCCCATGGCCAAGATCTGCCATACACTTGTACCCAATGTGGCAAAGGTTATTATAGCTCTTCTGGTCTCTATCGACATATACGAGTTCATAAAGGAACTCTGATTATGTGTCCATTATGTGAATCCAAGTTTACCCAAAGAAGTACTTTAAAGAGGCATTTAATAAGGTTTCATGAGCAGTCTTTTTAGAAATGGCTTATTGGCATCCTTATGGTCATTGGTTATGGTAAAACAAAATAATTGTTGCTTAATTGATTTAAAAAGTAGACATTAAAAGTCAAATTTATTTTGTACATTGTTTTTTGAATGTCTTCAATTTATATGTAATTATGTAAATATAATATTAAAGCATTTTGGATTTTTAATTTCCATTTAACATTTATAAAAAGAATCAAAGATATTTGTAACACAAATATCAGTAATCTACTGTATGTTTTATTTATTTATTTTTTTTGTTTATTTTCAAAATCATATTGTCCATGGTTACACCAGTAATTTATTAAAAACTGATGTTAATAGGTCTAATATTTTCATTTCCGGAATCTAAATGTTTTTATTGAGAAAATAAATGATTCAAACCCTTTTATTTTGTAATTGATTTAGTTTTCCATGTTGTGCTGTCTTAGTTTAGTTTGTAACTTAAATAAAAAGTTTACTGCATTCTTACATTACAAATGTTTCTGAGACTCTGGGATAGAAAAACACAAAAAAGCACTCTTCTGTGGTTACACTTCTCACCATTTATTTTTGTTCCCCTGGTGCACACTTTGAAAACAGAAAACCATGTAAACAAGAACTGACCTCAGCATGAAAAGTGAATTTTAAATATTTTTTTTGTTTCAGACAAATATAAAACATCAAGAGGAGGAGACAGAAAAAATATTAACCACATGTCTTTAATCTCAGGTGGAAGTAAGAGCACAAGTTTACCACCTGTAAATAGGAAGCCAGTTAGTCAGTTTGCTTATTCATTGGAGCCACATTTGTCACCACTAGCTAGTATAGTTTGCCCCATTTGTCAGGAAACATTTCTGGATAGAGGAAATTTTAAAAGTCATATGTCACAGCTTCATGGAAATGAGATGCCTTTTACTTGTACACTGTGTAGCAAGGGATATGCTAGTCTTTCTGGCTTGTCACTCCACATGCAAGCACATGAAGGAAAGACTTACCTGTGTCCAGTTTGTGACTCCAGATTTACTCAGAATAGTACCATGAAGCGACATTTGAGGATGGTGCATAAGACAACCCAGTGCTCCAGTTGTAGGCAAATCTTCAAACTAGACACAGAATTTAAAGAGCACATGCGAACATGTGGGCAAAATGTGGATAGCTTTTAATAGTGCATGAGCCAGTGGGCAGGCCTTGGACAATTTTGTCCTGGTGTGTGTAAACAATTAATGTAATACAAGTTGATGTTGATCACTGCCTAAAAGTGATTAGTCTTGTTTATAGACATGAAATTAAAGAAAACAAAAAAGTTGTCAAATAAAATGGCTGTTTATTTTTATTTCAGGCAAATTGGGTGCTCAACGTTGGAGCTTACATGATAAATCCTTTAAAAAGGTGACTAGGAACTCTGTAAACACAAGCAGCAACTATCATGTTAAAAAGCAGCAAACTATGGGATACATATCACCGTCATTATCAGAGAATGTCATTCAGAAGGGTGACTTTTTGAATGCAACCAATGAGGCGTTGTTTCTTGAATCTCCACATACAAGTACTCACCTCCCATTGGTTTGCAAAGTTTGCAGTAAAGGCTACGCTTCAAATGCTGGTCTTTTTCTTCATATGGAAACCCATCTAGGAAAGTCATACCCATGTCCAGTTTGTGATTCCAAATTTACCCAAAGAGGCACAATGAAAAGACATTTAAAAAATCAACATAATTGTTTGCAGTGCCGCAATTGTGCATCAGTGCTTTCATGTGGAACAGAATTTGAACAGCATATTTTAAATTGTGTGTAATGTTTTGTTAAATGTTACTTAAACAAGCAAAAAAATCAACATGTGTGGATATATAAAAATGATGAAGAAAAATGACCTGAAATTTTTTTTTTTTCAGGGGAACTGCCAGCAACTTCTAGAAATAGAAATTCTAATACAAATTACTTCAAAACAAGGAAGCATTCATGCATACTTTGCCCCTTTGTGGCACATTCTGCTAGTGCTCTTAAAGATCATTTAGCAAATATTCATGGTCAAATGATGCCATTTGTGTGCTCAATATGTGGGAAAGGCTATCTCAGTTCCCGTGGACTCTACTTACACAAGCTCAGCCATGAAGGAAAATATTATGTATGCCCTCTGTGTGATTTGAAGTTTGCACAAAACAGTAGTGTCAATAGACACTTAAAGCAGTTTCATTCATGTGCCCCGTGTCCAACGTGTTCAAATGTCTTTCCAATAGGCGTGGAATTCAACCAGCATGCACTGTATTGCAGGAAATAGAACATCATTATTCATAAACTTGTATAAAATTGTAGTACATTTAAATATATATATATATCTTTAATCAGTAATAAAGGTTATTAAGTTGTTTACAAACAATTGTGTGCCCTTTATTTTTTGGCATAATGTTGATTATCTGACGCAATTTTTTTTTTTGTTTTTTTGATACATTGGATATTTGGCATATAAGTAATCCACTACCTGCAATACGTATTATTGTAATGCCACTTATTTGTTTCAGATAACTTATCCAAGCGACAAAGCCACATTTTAAGACCAACAGCTTTACAACTTCCTCAGAATGAATTTTATAGTAATCAAAGCAGTGTTAAAACTCCAGCTTTAGAGAGATATTCCATTCATGGTCCAGCATTGTTGGAAAGTGTTCCTGGTCTTAGAAATCATAGTGCAGCGGCTGTTGGTACCCAGTTCCCATTTACTTGTAGATTATGTGGAAAAGGCTACCTTAGTAATACTGGCCTGCATCTTCACATGCTTTGGCATAAGGGAAAATTCTTTCAATGTACCATTTGTGGTTGCAAATTTTCTCAGAAAAGTAACCTCAAGCGGCATTACCACTCCGTTCATAGCCACAAACTTTGTATCCAGTGTTCACAAATCTTCCCAGTTGGAAGAGAATTTGATCAGCATATTAAAATTTGTCAGAGAACATAAACACTACTGTTCCTTTGGGGGCCCCCCCCCCCTCTCAGTCCTTACACAGGTGTTTAGAAATAACCTAGATCACTGGCAAAACAATAGAGAAGAGGTTTTAGTCAACTCAATTTATTTATTTTCAGGACATGAACTAGTTTCAAGTCAAGGCAGAGAGAAACGTCAAGAATTATCCTCTGCGCCAAACAGTTCTAATAAACTGGGTCACTATGGCCCAGCCAGTCATAGTACATTCTCGTCTACTGGATCTCTGGGATGCCCCTACTGTTCTCAAGTGTTCTCTTGTGATTATTATTTGAAGTCACACTTGTCTGATGCTCATGGAAGCATGATGCCATTCACCTGCAGACTGTGTGGCAAAGGTTACTTGTCACAGAGGGGCCTGATTCACCACAAGCATGCCCACTTTGGGAAAAAGTTTATGTGCCCTGTGTGTGGGAAAAGATTCACCCAAAAGTTCACAAGTAAAACCCATTTAAGGAACATTCACAACTCTACACAGTGCAATATGTGTTCACTTGTATTTCAACTTGGACCTGAATATGACCAACATGTAGCCACTTGTCAGTTGCACAGCCAAAGTTGATTAATTGTTCATTGAGTGTAAACATTTTGAGTGAAAGATATGTTTGTATAATTCATTGATCATTTAGTCTCAGCTTAGACTGTGTCTGTTCTCATTTCAGGAAAAGTTTTTAAGAAGAGTCAAGTTGATCCATATTGTGTGACAAGTACTCAAGAACAGTATAGCTTTCCAGGAGTTAAAAGACCTGGGATTGTCAGAAGTGACACATTGGCACGATTTGGTTGTCATTTCTGCCCTGAGCATTTCACCAACCGTCCTGACTTAACAAAGCATATGCAGCTAGAGCACCAAGACACGCCCTTTAGCTGTCATGTTTGCGGAAAATGTTATAGCACATTAACAGGTCTTAAACATCACATGGAGAAACATGAAGGGGTAGTGTTTACTTGCCCTATTTGTGACGCTAAATTCACAAGAAAAGGCTCAGTGAAAAATCACTTGAAATCTCTTCACAAATCATCACAATGCTCAATTTGCAATGGAATATTCTATATTGGTCCTGAATACACTCAGCATATATTAAACTGCAAATAATGTAATTAAAAGAGATCTCCTTTGAAGTTATATATGTAAAAAAAAAATCCCATTTTTAACAATTGACATTATTTCACTCATATATGTAAGACAGTTCTCTTTTCTTTCAGGATTGGCACCTCAGGCTCAGTCTGTAAGACAAGATGATCGAACATCACAAACATTCATGGATCAAATGTTTAAGTCTAAAAAAGTACATAAAAGCACCTTAGGGATGAGTGGCCCAATGTCCTTGGATGGTATCAATAACTTTCTATGCCCCAACTGCAACTTGGAATTCCCAAATAAATCTGCTTTACTAAGCCATAACTCCGAGTGTCTCAAGTGCTCTATTTGTGCTGTGAAATTTTCTTATAAGCATGAACTAAAAATGCACTTATCACAGCAACATGGTCAGAATATGCCATTCTCATGTCATTTGTGTCATAAGGGATACCAGACTTCAATGGGACTGACCTACCACATGCGTGGCCATGAAGGCAAATTCTACAACTGCCCTGTGTGTGAGGCCCAGTTAACACAGAAAAGCTCTTTAAAATACCATTTGAAAAATGTGCACGGTGTCACCCAGTGTAACACTTGTTCAGCTATTCTTAAGCTGGGTCCTGAATTTAAGCACCATGTTTTAAACTGTTTCTAAAAGCAAAGGAGGAAAACTAAAATTGCAATATGTTAAAGTGAACCATAGTTTGCTCATTATACTGAAGGACAGAACACTAACAAAACATATTTTATCTTTCAGAGCTTAGGCGAAATGAAGGAAAAATTGGTGCCAGCAGAAATTATGCACAGAGGCTGCCTGTGTTAGCCTTCAGCTGCAACTTTTGTTCCCAGAAGTTTATGGATGAAAAGCTGCTTCAATCCCACATTGTAGAACACCAGAATAATGAAATGCCCTTTAGCTGCCACCTGTGTGGAAAAGGTTATCGGACGCTTGCTGGATTGAAGTATCACATTGAGGTTCACAAAGGAACTACATTCTCTTGTTGTTTCTGTGGTGCAAAACTGTCGCAGAAAAATAAGCTTAAGAGACATCTCATTAACCTACACAATCATTCCCCATGTGCATCCTGTCAACAAATCTTTCCACTTGGCCAAGAATATAATAAGCATGTATTGAATTGTAATCCATGATATTTTGTTAAATTTTGTACTTATGTCAAAAGATGGCTCATACCTTTTGTTGAATTTGTAAGCAACTGCCTTTTTTTTTCATGTCCAATTGTTATGAATGTAAATTTTTCTTTTAATGTGTTTATTATTTGCTATGAAGTCTGTCATTGTAATAAGAGTTATAATTGAAATGTAAAATTTGTAGATGAAACTAACTGTATATGAAAATATGAAATTAGAACCATTATTTTTTATTTCAGACAATATCAGGTATGGAATAAACACAAACATTTTACGCTCTGCTTCTGAAGGTCCTCTCAAAGTCTTGTATTCACCACACAGGCAGACTGCTGATTCACTACCTTTAGGCCCCAAGGATATTTCGCGTTGCCGACACTGCAACATAGAACTTTTAGCTGCAAATCTCAAAAAACATCTTTCAGAGGCTCATGGATACAAAATGCCTTTTCATTGTAGTTTATGTGGAAAGGGGTTCTTGAGCACCTCAGGACTTTACCATCACAAACGAAACCATGCTGGTCAGAAGTTCCGATGTCCAATATGTGATGTGACTTTTACTCAAAAAAGCAAAGTTAAGCGGCATTTAATATCTATTCATGGTTGCATGCCTTGTTCGACATGTGATGGAGTATATCCTACAGGCTCTGAATATGACCAACATGTTTTACATTGTACAAGCCATGACTTAAAATTTAATTCCTTCAGTTCTTAGTAAACTTTGCTTGTTTTTTCTTGTACAAAAAAGGATTGCTTAACAAACAACTATTGCTTGTTGTGTATGTAATCTTCTTGTTTAGAAAGACTTTTGTTTTTGTTGGAAGTCTTTAATAAAGGAAAACTTCTGGTGGAGAACATACTGTTAAATCCTACAATTTTGTCTGTTATTTCAGAGAAATACCGAAGAAGAAGACAGCCAAAAATGAAGGAAAAGAATCGCATAGACTCTCAAATCCTGCAGTATCCACTACAAGAATCTTTATATACTCAAGCATCAAAGGACCATAATGTGACTGAATGTCCACATTGCCAAGAGAAAGTTCTTTCCACATCTTTTAAGACCCATTTGTCCCAATTTCATGGAAATAAAATGCCTTTTCAATGCCAGCTGTGTGGAAAAGGTTTTTTTAGCACCTCTGGCCTGAATCACCATAAACTCGCTCATGAGGGGCGCAAATTTATGTGTACTATTTGTGACTCAAAATTTAATCAAAAGTCTCATCTGAAAACTCATCTCAATAAGATTCATAAGCTGAGCCAATGCACTGTCTGCTCACTGCTTTTCAATATTGGACATGAGTTCAATCAACACATATTGCAGGATCACTGACAATACACATATACATAACATTTTGTTAGTAATAGTTTGTTTAAACATACGTAATTAAAAAATGAAATATGGCACACCTCAATGCCACTTTATCATACCTAGGCCTGCTTATTTTGTGGGCTAACAATTTTTCAGCTTTCAAAATGAGATAAATTACCTGTCAAAATTTGCAAGCCATTTTCTGTATTTTTTTTTAACTTTTATTTTTTGCAGGCAGACTTTCAATGATTACCCAAGAACTTCAAAAATTTCCAAAACAGGCTTCAGCATCCAGTGCTACGCCTCATAAGTGTGCCTTCTGTAATAAGACATTTGTGCATGCTTTAACTTATAGGAAACATCTTTGTGAAAGCCATGGCCATCTGATGCCTTTTTGTTGCAAAATATGTGGCAAAGGTGTTTTAAGCAGACAGAATATGTTGTATCACATGCAGGCGCATAAAGGAAAGACATTCTTCTGCCCAGATTGTGGTACCAACTTTAAACTCAAACATCATCTGCTGCGCCATGTTCGAGCTGTTCATTACTTGAACATGTGCTCCAAATGTCTTGGCACTTTTAAAGATATCAAGGAATTAAATGTTCATATGGAAATGTGTAAAAAGAAGTAATAGGAAGATCATGTCCTAAAGAGCTGGTCTGCTTTTTATATTTTTGTTTACTGCAGAATAATGCAGTTATAATGTTGGTCTACTTTTCTTGGACTGTCACATTTGAGTTTGTTTAAAGTTGGTCATATGTTCTTTGTTGCAGTTATAATGTTGGTCTACTTTTCTTGGACTGTCACATTTGAGTTTGTTTAAAGATGGTCATATGTTCTTTGTTGCAGGACCTGAGAAACTTGCCTCTGAAATGGCTAGTCATTCAACTTCAGTGTCCATTAAATCTTTAGACAGAGTGTCCCCTGCTTCACACCAACCTAAAGCCTTTGGTGGCAATAAATTGATGGAAGACTATGTTGATGCATATAGAAAGAACCCTGACAAGCCTTACTGGTGCCAGATGTGTAATAAAGGGTTTCAGTCTCTAACAGGATTCCAGTTGCACATGCAGGCCCATCAGGGGAGGAAGTTTATGTGCACCATTTGTGATGCCAGATTTAACCAGAAGGTTCATTTAAAAACCCACTTGAGAGGCATTCACAGAGCAGCACAGTGTTTTCAGTGTTCTGGTGTGTTTAATCTTGGAGAGGAATACCACAAACATGTATTGAACTGCAACTACTTTGCTCGATAGCATTATGAAAATACAGTCAGTAGAGACTGCCATACTAAAAATACTCTTTATAATTTTTTAAATTATAGTTATGGCATTTGTTGGCATGTTTTTATAATAGTAGTATTACATTTAGGCATTGTTATACATTACATACAAGAAAATTGTGCATAAACTCTTGATACAAATAAAGTTCATGTTTGATTTGCAATACATTGAAACCAGATGACATCTGATGACAACTAATTGACATTTTGGTAAATTGTGAAGAGCCTGCATGCATAATAGTTGTTTTTTTTTTTCATGTTTTTTTTATAATAAATTTTTAGGTCTTAAATTGTAATGAATGTATAATAACGCTTTTAATGGCTGTACAACAATTTTTATTGGAAATTTTTGATCGTCTAAACAAGTGTGAAACAAAATAACTTGTGAAGTCTACATCCTCTGTGACTCCTTTGTTTGTATTTAATTTCAGAAGTGAACACTGTACCGGTACCTAGTGGTCCCAGGTTTGGTTTCATCAAGTCTACAAATAGAAATCTTTTGTCATGGTGTGAGAAGTGTCACCTCAGTATCCCATCTGGTAAACTCTACAACAGGCATGTCTCTCAGAGACACCCTGAACTGTTGCCCTACTCTTGCCACATTTGTGGTAAAGGTTTTCAGACAAAGTCTGGACAGCATTTACATCTGCAGTGTCATGCTGGTAGAACTTTTTCCTGCTCTCTTTGTAATCTCAAATTTAAAAGGAAGCACCACTTGCAGGAACATTCTAAAAGAATTCATAACCTCGTTCTTTGTGGACGCTGTTTGATGACTTTCCAGGACCAGCTTGAATTAAATCGACATCTTGGAAGCTGTAGTCATTTTGGAATACTTTAGTTCATTTACAGAACATTTACTTTTAATGCTTCTATCATCTCAGCTGTTGCTAGTAATCCAGTAATTTCAAGTTGAATTCATCAAGATAATTTTATTTCAGAATGCAAGGATCAGTCTCAAAGATCAGCACAAGGTTTACAGGCTGGAGTTTCAAGGTTTGGGCCATCTTCATCCTACGTGTCTGCTGTGGTCTGGTGTAGCTACTGTAATCTCAGACTGCCTTCTCACAAAGCTTATCAGAAGCACTTGTGTCAGCATCATCAAGAAGCATTGCCTTTTCGATGTGAGCTCTGTGGAAAGGCTTTTTACATTAAAGATCACCTACGTCTTCACATGCGAAGCCACAGGGGAAGAGTCTTTCCTTGTGACCTGTGCAACTCCAAGTTCAAGTTTAAACATCACTTAAAAAATCACATTAAGTGTGTGCACAAAATGACACAGTGTGGGAAATGTATGACAAATTTTGAGACATTAGATGAATATTATGTTCATTTAAATATGTGTCCATAAGGCCTGATTTCTCAAAATACAATTAATACAAGTTCATAAAAAGAAAGATTTTTCTGTGTTCCAGGAGGTCTTAGCCAAAGAAAGCCCAGGAGGCACCCTTCACTTCAGGATCTTCCCACTATGCTATCACCTGGTAGGCCTACTGCTCTGGAAGGTAAACATATATATTGTCCAAATTGTCCCCAGGTTATCACCTCCATAGCAGAGTATGAGTATCACCGGGCAACCTGCAGTGCTGCATATATGCCATTTCATTGTGACATTTGTGGTAAGGGCTTGCAGACCAAGGGAGGCCTGCATTTACATATGGCAACACATGGTGACAGAAAGTTCTTTTGTCCAGTATGTGACTCTAAGTTTAAATTCAAGCATCATTTGAAAAATCACTTGAAATGTATTCATAAATTATTGCCCTGTTCCTCGTGTTCTCAAACCTTCCAATCTAAAGAAGAATATGTCCAACATATTTTCCATTGTAAATAGAAACGGCTCGCTTTGTCTTCTTCATTTGTTGGCTCCAAAGATTGACATGTGTGAATAAGAAGACTGATCATAAATACATACTTTTTTTTATTTAAAGATATTAATTACATTTTCTATCTTCCATTTGTTACTGCTTTCAATTTTTATTTGTTACTGCTTTTTTTTTATCACAATGAACATAATGTTTTTTTTGTTTGTTTTTTTTTTGTATTTAGAATATGTTTATATTTTTTTGTAAATAAATTCTAAGATTTTTATCAATAATTAGTTCTGGATATTTTATGAAACATAGCAGCTCTGATTGCATGCACATGTAAAGAGACACTAAGTTGTTCATTGATTTTTTTTATTTTGACTTTATGTTGTGAGCTCAGAAAACACAAATAAATATGTTGAAATAAGAGATGTTCTTTTTGAGTTATGTATGTAACTAAATGATGTGAGCCAGAAGACTTGTAACACTGAATACAGAGTTTATTGATGGAATTAAAAAATAGGATTTACACAGGAATTATTCTACATACCAGTACATGCAAACATGAATAATGTATCATTTAAACAATACTGTATTGTATTTCATATAAACATAACCTTCATTACCAGTGCTTAAATGGTGAAATATATATATTAGAGTGTTGGGTTACAATTTAATAATAATAATCCACCCCAGCAAAGTAAAAAAAGTAACGGTACCTATTGGACTAAAAACTCTTATACTAGTTCCCAAACTACATTACCTAGTAGCAAGTAGTTCAGTCAGTGAACAAAAGTACGAGCAAGTCGGAACTTGTATCAATCACAAGTGTACCCGAGAAACTAATGTAAACAGAATGAAACTAAGGCCTTGTCCTTAGAAGTCTTCTCCTCCCTCTCCCTCTGCATGTTCACCAATTGAATCGACTCCAACTTCTTCATAGTCTTTTTCCAGGGCTGCTAGATCCTCTCGTGCCTCAGCAAACTCTCCTTCCTCCATGCCTTCGCCCACATACCTGCAGAGTGAACAACAATGGTTAGTGAATCTTGGTGGACGAGTGTATGTAATGTCTCAAGTCACACAGGTCATGCTAACTGGACTAACTCGGTGAAATGTAAAGCCTACTTAGAAATCATGGTCGGAAAGTGCCATTTCAATTTGGAAAATAGTACATATATTGAAGTCGAGGTTTTAGTAAGTGGGTTTTAGTAAGTGAAGGCTCTACCCTCTTCAAAATTAATGCATCTAATAAAATTAATACATCTAACGTCATCTCATATTTGTGTAGAAAGTAATAAAACTGGTAAATATAATCTCATACCGGTATTCGTTATTTTCTTATATTTAATATGCATATTTTGTTATGAGCGTATTAAGAGTTGTACAGTACCGGTAGTGTGTTGTAGTAAATTCGGCCCGGCTATCAAGTGTAAAGACCTTTTATGAGACACTGCCCCGGTAACGTATTTGACTCCCCAGCGCTGGAGTTGTTGTCCCTCTCTGAGGTTACAGGAATTACCGGTAAACCTAAGGAACCTTTCAATGACGCCACCTACAAAGCTCGTGTAATAAAATAGATTAAAGACCAACCAAAGAGTTTAATTAGGGCTGCTCTGAAGTCTCTTACCAGTGGACAAAAGCCCTCTTGGCGTACATTAAGTCAAACTTATGGTCCAGCCTGGCCCAAGCTTCAGCTACTGCTGTGGTGTTGCTCAACATGCAGACTGCTCTTCTGACTTTGGCCAGGTCACCCCCAGGCACAACTGTTGGAGGTTGATAGTTGATCCCTACCTATAGAACAATACAAATATAGTATACTTTAGAGTCAAACTATCGTAGGCTACATAGTTACTTTCCTATAATAATGAACCAAACTATTCATTACTAAATTGCCTGTACCGGTACTAACACTGTTAAGTGGTGAGTTTAGTAGTCTATTAACAAGTACCATTACCTGTAATGGGATCAATAATAATCCACAATGCCTACAATCTTACTACATACCAATGTTATATAAAATTTGAACTGGTTGTAGAAAAAACAAAATGAATTTTTAATTTCCAAATAAAAATATAAATCAATAGACCTCAACCCCCTCAAAATGTTTTTTAGGCGTATACTGTCAACGTTCTCAGATCCGGTATCTAATAAAAATAAGAAGTCAAGCGTCCTGAACGATAACATTTTCTGATGTGTTTGTTGTGCTCTGTTAACCCAGTGACCTTACATGAAAAGAAAAGATAATGGCAAGCCGACGGGTATGATGGCCGAACCAATCAAAATGAAGATGTCCAAGAACTTATTTGTGTACAGCAGTTTAATTGTGGTAAATTTATATAATAATTCAACTCGCACTCTCTCTTAGGTTATATCAGTCTGATGTAAACATTTCAATTATTATATAAATCTAGCCGTATCTAGGTCAATATATTCATAGACCAATCGGTACATTTAAAATGTGCCAAAGTGATTGTTACTTAAGTATGTGGCGACACTTATCCATCAAATGGCCTGCAGGTATTGAGGTAGGCCTATCTAAAACAGAACTATGCCATTCTCCCTAATTAGGTTGTACTGACCTTAAAACCAGTTGGGCACCAGTCTACAAACTGTATGGTTCGTTTAGTTTTAATTGTTGCTATGGCAACATTAACATCCTTGGGTACCACGTCACCTCGGTACAGGAGACAACACGCCATATATTTACCTGCAGAAATACAGATGCACCCTGGGTAGAATATAAAGCTACTGCTGTGTTAAACAATGTGGAGGAATATCTATCTAACCTCAATACCAATGTATGGCAATGGGATATTGACGTCAATGATGGTCAATTACTGATTTATGAAAAAGACAACTCGTGCCACCAAATGAAAGTAGAAGAAGCAGGTCTGAAACTACATGTAGAGTTACATGACACATTCACCCCAAAAGGACAAAAATAAATAAATAACAGCGTACTGTACTGTGAACATGATACTTGTCATTCCAACGTCAGCATTGTGGCCGGAACGAAAAAAAAAATACAAGAAAAACATTAAATGTTTTTTTTAAAAAAGGCAATACCTTCTTAATACCGGTAGAGTCTATATTTATGGAGCGATTTTTTTTTCTTTTTAGGACTAATAAATGCTAGATAAAAAAAAATCAGTTTTTTTAAAATGAAGTTATGGCTTCAATAGAGATATTGTAAAAAAAGAAATTCTGAGCTCTTGAGTAACTAAATAACTTTTCATTAAGAAGCTGTAAAAAAAAAAAAAAAAAACTGGTCAATGAATAAATGTGTTTCATTTTTTAAATACGCCACTGCAATAAACGGACATTTACCACAAGAGAAAGTCTATCAAAAAATGTGATGCGCGGTGAGGAAAGTGTTGTCTACACAACTCTGTTTAGACTTAAAACAGCTGTTCAAAATCTAGTCATTCACGACTTCAAAGTAGTTCAAAGGTACATGCAAGTCCTGGTCATTATTGGTCCTGTAAGCTTAGTCCCACTAGTTTGTTATGACCACTTTCTTGACGTGGTCCAAGGGTTCTCTTTCTAAACTTCTTTTGGATATCACTCAGAATAAAGTAAGCCTATTTACGTGTCAACGTTTACAACCTATACATATAGAAGATTTAACCAAAGGGGGATAACAAAGTGAAATGCTACATTGCAAAATGTCTCACTCGAGCCATAATTCGTTGTAGTTTCCAGAGAACAAATTACCTTGCATAGGATTGCATTTGACCATTTGATTAGCTGGTTCAAAGCAAGCATTGGTGATTTCTGCCACAGTCAATTGTTCGTGGCACGCTTTCTCTGCCGAAATCACAGGTGCATAGGTGGCCAGTGGGAAGTGGATGCGTGGATACGGCACCAAGTTGGTCTGCGTATGGAACAAGTCATTGATAACTGGAAAGAATGAATTCTAATAGTCGAGGTAATTTAAGCCTAACAGAGAGTCAAAAATACCGACAAGGCTGCATAAAAAACAATCTATAAGACTAAGTGTGCCACTTTTATAATCGAATAAGCACAGGCAAGGCAATATCTGTAGTAGTTAGCACACAAGAATAAACAGTTAGCACGAACCTCAACGCTGACACACACACTCTCTCTCTCTCTCACATATGTAAAAAAAAATGATCCATTGTTAAGCAAAGAAGCGTGGTCGAGAGGCTAAGTGCGCTTTAACTTGGCTTGGCTACCTAGAACGGGGCTCGAGTTCGAGCAGCACGGAAAACTCCTAGCTCCCCCCCCCCCCCCCCCCACGGGTCCACAAATGAGATTGGATCAAAGGGCTATAAGCATGAAAGTAGCGCTATATAAAAGCTATAATTTAAAAACAAACAAACAAGAAAACATAAAAAACTACTGGTAATTAAAAAAAAAAAAACAAAGCTTATATTAAGCGTAGTTGCATCAATTAGTTTTAACTGTCATGTAATTAAATTTGTAATAGATCTTGAATCGAGAATACCAATAATAAAGCTGTGCATCAATTTTTTACCGATTGTATCTGTTTACAACAAATTCAGACTGTTAGCTTTTCTCAATGACAGTACTCTATGATCCTATCACTTGTCCGGAATACAAGAAGGGGAAGGGGAAAAAGGAGATATTTTAGTGATCGCTTTAAAAATACATTTATTTGAAAAAAGGTGAAAGACCTGAATTCGAACTCGAGAGCTGAAACCTTCTAAGCTTCCTCAAGCCAATACACTAACCACTTTGCCAGGGAAGTGCTTATGAAAATAGAAGGTCAGCTACATTTTATTTCCCTTGTTCGAGATACCGGTACCACCAAAAAAAAAAAAATACCAATAGTTTTTTTTTTTAACTCTCTTTAGTTTCTATACTCTCGTCCTATTTTTCAAGTTTGTGTTCACTAAGACTCAGACGACGACCTATAAAGGGGACTAATTCTGCTTATACCACCACATGTAAAAGAAATAATTGTGCAAAATTTTAGCTTGATCCGAGATTGGGTGTGGGAGAAATAACGTATACAAACTTTTTTACCAGACAAACAGACAGAGTGAGTTACTATAATCTTTGTAACAAACTAAGAGACTATTACTTCAGCTCCAACTTTCTGTACATAAAAAGAATTGGCACTAACATGTCGCCTAGGATGATAAGACCACTTTTGACCTAACCTTAATCTTGTTAAAGCTTACATTGGGTTATATGTAAGTGTCACAAGTCTTTTCCTCTACTTCAGATTGATTGAAGAATGATATTATTAATTTTAACTTGAAGTGCTATAGGAAGCAGCTGCCTGAGTAGAAGAATGATCTTGTGATGCCGGGGACTATGTTCTGAACTCATACAATATTGAATTATTACGATCTAGGAATCAAGTCAATAACTTCTCCGTGAAAATAAAACAAGTTGGAACTTTAATTCAAATTTAACTTAAGTACAACTTATGTACAATGCAGATCAAATAATATGAAATAAAATCACAAAGGCTTATAAACAGAGCTCTAATAAAACATGACTTGCTCCTATGAAATTATTTTATCGACCCGCGTTCTTTCTAACCCCGCCAATCTCCTGGCGCTAGTTTTTAAGAAAAATGTCTAATTATTTTTAAATCAACCAATAGATTTCAAATCTAAAAAGACAAAGAAAAGCTATAAATAACTCCCTGGTATTTCCAGTTTAGAGAAGGATCCAGATTCTAGGTTTTTCCTTAGTAAATAAAAATAACCTAGACAAACCCAGAATGGCATATGTGACAGTAAGATATTGTCATAAAATAAGAGATAATCTTATTATAATGTAAGAGGAATACTTAAATTTGAGGTCGTTGAGTACCGACATGTTCTGACCTGAAATTCGGTAAGATCCACATTTAGGGCGCCGTCAAACCTGAGGGAGGCGGTGATGGAAGACACGATTTGTCCAATCAGACGGTTCAGGTTGGTGTAAGAAGGACGTCCAATGTCAAGGCTACGGCGACAGATGTCATAGATAGCCTCATTATCGACCATGAATGCGCAGTCTGAATGTTCCAGAGTAGTATGTGTGGTTAGAATAGAGTTGTAAGGCTCGACAACCGCAGTGGATACCTACAAAAAAAAAAATGAAGTATTGTATTTAGAAAAGTTGACTTCACTGGTATTTACTTCGAGTCACATTACCCAAAGTGACATTATGACATTGTCCTACAACAATTAGAGGACAATTGACATTTCACTCATGTTCTACAACTAGTAGACCACAAATGACCCCCCCCCCTTTTGCATTTTACAATTATTAGACCACAATGACCCCCCCCATTCCCCTCACATTTTACAATTATTAGACCGCAAAAAACCTTCGAATTACCTGAGGTGCCGGATAGATGGAAAATTCTAACTTTGATTTCTTCCCGTAGTCCACACTGAGTTTCTCCATCAGGAGCGAGGTAAACCCCGAGCCAGTGCCCCCACCGAAGCTATGGAACAACAAGAATCCTTGCAGACCTGTGCACATCTCGGCTAGCTTTCTGATCTTGTCCTGGACAAGATCTACGATCTCCTAAAAGAAAAACAAAACTCAATTTAACGCATGTAAATACATCAAGTTCCACAATATAGCCTTTATTCGCAATGCATAGAATTTAAGCCCATATTACTATCACTATTAATATAGGTACGGTACCCGTACGCGATATAATGGAAACTTTAAAATTAAATAAAAAATCCATTAAATCTTCCCCTTAAAAAACATTCTCTGCCAACTTCATCTCATCTATAAAATTGTTGACTCGCCTTTCCAATAGTGTAATGTCCTCTGGCGTAATTATTGGCTGCATCTTCTTTGCCAGTTAAAAGTTGTTCCGGATGAAACAGTTGCCGGTATGTGCCATTGCGAACTTCATCTGTAAAGAAACAGGAGCTAAAAGCATATTCCTGGTCGAGAGGCTAAGTGCGGATTGAGCTTGGCTACCTAGAAGGGGTCTCGAGGTTCGACACCCGACTC
>JADKLZ010000003.1:18713280-18735183 GCA_021533235.1 Biomphalaria straminea
GATATGCATATCAACAATCGATTATAAACAATATAATTTGATATGCAAATCAACTTCACCTTTTCATGTCACCCAGTCCTAGACATGTCGATGCGCGTGCTAGAATCGCGACTTTACATGTCCAGGAAGTCTGCGAGTGTAATTGATCTGGCGTCGTGATTTATCACACAATGACGTAGTCCGTGAATTGCAGGGTTAAATACTCTAAACTACGTATCAATCACTAAAGAAAAAGGATCAACATTTGAATTTAATTCTCGACCTTACTGTCGTATGTACAACATTTTCGAACACTTTAAATTTTACATGTTAAATCTGAATATTTTTCAATGGATTTTTTTTCTTTCAGTCACTGCGGGCAAGTCTATTCATCTCTGACACTAAATTGATTCTGTCCAATAAATTATTGAACATCGATAAACCGAGACTCGTTCTCACGTTTAATTAATTAATTTTTGTTTGGTCAGAGGTGGGAGGGTGGAGAAATGGTGACCGGTCACTTCATCCCCGGTCACTAGTGGTACGCGCTCAAAATAGATTCTCTTTATACAATAGAATAAATATTAGTAAAACTATTGTTGATTTCTCCCTGTGTCTTTCCCTTTTTTATTCTCTTGTTTTCTTCACTTCAACTTTCTAAAATTTTTATATCTTAATGTTGTTTTAAAATCTTTCACAATCTTTTTCGTTTATCTCCTTCAGTCATTCTCTATATCTCTCATTCTTTCTACTTTTACCTTTATTTCTCTTTCTACCTATCTTTATCTCTACCCTGTCCTTTCTCTCTACCTCTTTCAAATACAATTATATCCCCCCCCCTTTCTACTGGAGCGTTTCTCTCTATCTCTCTGTGATGTATAATGCGATTTGTTATAACATTCGTCGTTCTTTATCTTTATATATATCTATGGCCCTTCGTGTGAATGTGGTCTTAACAATATAGAGATGTCTAGAGATGATAGTTCATCCTCTACTATATGCAGTCCATTATAGAGATGTCTACTCTGTTAGTTCATGCAGTACACTATAAGGATGTCTACTCTGTTAGTTCATGCAGTACTATATGCAGTCCACTATAGAGTTGTCTATTCTGTTAGTTCATGCAGTGGAGTAAAGCCATGTAAAACAAATACGGTTTCCAATTATTTAAATGTTTGTAATACACACACACTTTCTGTCTGTCTCTCACTTCTTTACTACTTTTTATCTGTCTCTCAATCTCTGTCTTTCTACCTCTTCCCCTCTCTCTATCCATTTCTAATCCTGTCATTAGCCTCACACCCACAAAATGCTAATGAAATGAGTTAATGTTTAGATGTCAGAATGACCCGGCATAGAAAGAGTTTTTTTGAAACGTTTTTTTTCTTAGTGATTGCGTTGATGACAGGATCAAAAACAATGTAACGAGAGCTTTTGTTTGATTCCTTCAATCACGCTTTGACTCTAATACTGCTGGGAGAAATATTCATGAAGTAATGAATTTAATATTCAGTTTTCCCTTTACCCAAATAGTGAATGACACGCAAACCTAACATTGTAATAACATCCATTACTTTCTATATCAAACACTCCTGACACTCACAGTATTTGCATACAACCGCGTGGTTAGATTTCAAACTATTTCACACCTTTGTGTTTGACCTACTTTTCATTTATAAACAATAACAGCGAATAAATTAGGCCGTTCCATACCACATCCACAGTTTCATAACACTGTTATATTACATTTCTAGAGAAGTCGTTCTACCTCTCTATGATACAAGTGATCTGTTATGTAGCATTCTCTTTGATAGCTACATTGTAATCAATCCAGTAACGATTTGCAACAAGTCTTAAGTCTTACACGACACAAATTTAACATAAATTTAATTCTCGCGGGAACTTTTTTTTTCTTTCTCAGGGATCCATTTAGACCCCTAGTGGTTATATGCCTTGACTCTGTGAACTTCTATTTATCGTGGTTTATGGCTTTGTGAATACATAGAACTAAAATATCTCTTTAAAGTTTTTGTTATCACATCTATGCTGATGAACTGTTTCGTTAGTAACATCTATTGGTCTATATGTCTTTCAATGTCTTGTTTTTTTTTCAACGCTTGTTACAAACATTCTCTTCAAACATCAAATGCTAAAAAATAAATAGTATTAAAAAAAAATCCCTTCCTCTGTCTTTCGACACCTGCCTTCTCTCCCTTGTCAATGCCTGCCTTCTCTCCCTTTTCAATGCCTGCCTTCCCTCCCTTGTCAATGCCTGCGTAACAGCTTATACAAACGCTTACGCAATAAGTGCTCACCCGCTTCTTTACTGGCATAAAAACCACTCACGCATTCCGCACGGCATTATCCCTCGCGACCCCCCCCCCCCCTTCTCTCTTCTAAGGGAGCATGACACTTAGCCGTTCAATACTGAACAGAACTTCTGGTACCATCGATCTTGTGAGTTGATTGGGAAAATTGATAGATTAATACACAACCTGGTCCGATGGTCACACACAAAAATGGTGCGAAGGAATTAAAACGTGACCAGCTCAAACCATTTCACTATTTGCTTCGTGTCGGGTTGGTGCAGTCTATAGACAGATGGCTACAGTAGGCACGTCCGATGGTGAGTACTTTAAAACATTTATACGTAGTAATATAAAAAGAATAGCATGATAATATTGTCCGGTTATTGTAGATATCAATACAAATGAATAGGGGCATATAAATGTGTAAATGTGAACCACTTTTACAGTAACATTGTATCCTAATCAAATCGAACTTCAAAACAGAGGCAAAACATTATTACATTTAGATGGAGCGGACATAGATCTCAAATAGATTTTTTTTTTACAATACAATGCAATGATTATGAAAGTTTATGCCTGTTTAATTAGACATCCCAGAATATCCTCATTAACGGCCACTGCTATACGTGAAAATCTGTCACCAAAGCACTCCTGGTCATTCTAGTACCGGTAGGCTTAAAACACGCGACACATGCACAATCTCTTGTTATTCTTAAGGCCAAAGATTAATAAAGTTAACAATTGATCAATGTTTTATTTATATTTGATTTAGACATTAAAATAATAATAATAATTAAAAAAAAGCAAAATAAAGAATCTTTTTTTTTCAATCTAAGTCAAACAACGCAAATTGACTTCATAGACTTCTAAAGCTGAATAGATCTAGAGTATTCTAGACTAACAATCATAGATGTGTGCCATTGCAAATATTTTATAATTGTTTGTTAAGAGCTTATAGAATGCTCAGTACGCAGTGGTCCAATCACTTCTGGGGACCAGTTTTGTGAACGTGTCCGTGCTGCCTTTTGAAAGCCATTGAAAATAAAAGGTCGAGGTCTTGACCCTTTACGGTGGAAAACCGACGTGCTAGCCACTGAGCTACACAAATAGTTATAAGATTTTATAATATTTTTTTTTTAATTACAAAAATTTAACCAATAACCTAATTCTATACACAAAGCTAGAAAATTGATTAATTAATTACTAACTACTTATTGATAAAATAATTGGTCTTTTTTTTCAATGTATTCATGTGTTGCCATGTGTTGCCATCGACATTGAATAATTGTGCAAAGGTCCAAGAATGGGAAGTGGGAGAATAACGTGTACAAACTGTCCAGACAGAGTGAGTTGATAGGAGCTGAGTTAAAAACAATGACCTTTGCAGGAACTCTACCAACTATCCAGCTAGTTGTAATTTTTGATAGAATATTTTGAATGTAATAACTGTTCTGTGAGCAAGATTTAGTATTGCTATCCCTAGGCATGCGTTATATAACAACAAGTTCCAATGGAAAACTAGCGATAAGATCTTGTAATGTTAACTGGAGAAGTATTCCGTGTTTCTCATTCCGGCATTAGGGAACTTCGGTCCCATGGTCGTCCTGCATTCTGCTAGCACATCGCAGCTAAATACGGGACCTAGAGATTCATGGTCAGTGATGGGCCGACTATATTGACATTGAGAATGAGATTTGCTTGTTCAGCCACGAACGGAGATTTAAATGATTTATTAGAGGCAAGTTGATTTGTAAAATGTTTTACATTTCCTGCAGATTTCTTAAGGTAATTAGGCCTATATCATAGCCAAGGCCTCCCGTAGGACGACGTGGGGATGGCGGCGGGTAGGGTTCGAACCCCTTCATACCATCAATTAAAAGTCTAAATCGCAGACCACATGACAAGTGATATAGTTTCTAACTTAATAAATCAGTGCGATTAGAACTTTTTTTTTACCAAGTATTTTTGTTTAGCTTTTCAAAGCGCAATGTCTGGACCAATTGTGATAGAGGGAGGGGGAAGGGGATATCTTGGTGAATGTTTACAGGATCGTTTTCTTTTTAAATGCATAAAAATGTTCACTCAGTTCCAGGGTCATCAGGGGGACTAATTCAACGTATGCAACCACATCTGTCAAGTACTTTTTCTTTCTCTTGTTCAAGATAACAAAAAAAAATCAATTACTTATAGTTAATTAACTAATTGGTTATTATTTTGAAATGATTCTTGTGTTGTCAGGTAAAGGAAATAATATTACATAATTTCAGCTTAATCCGACATAGGGTTTGGGAGAAATAACGTGTACAAACTTTTTACCAGACAGACAGAGACAGAGTTGATATAAGCTTTGTAATAACAAAACAAGGAAAATGAAAGAAACGACTTCAAATTATTTGAGACTGTCTGGTGTAGTCCATCGCCAGACAAACACTATCTCAAAGATATCTCAACAATGCAACAAATAATTGGACCTCTATACATAATGTAGCCTTCCATTCACACACACATACCCTAAGACGAACACATACAGAACCAAGATCTACACGGGCGCACGAACATATATACACACACACATTTCCACCTGTTTCTTTGAGAACATTCTATGAATGTTTCATGTGTGTGCACTAAACTATTTCTTCGGAATGACTAATGCTAACAGAGACATGTCATGAAGTCCACAATGATCTAAGGCTGTTCAGAATATTGATTCAATTTTTTTTTTACTCCACTCTTTTAAGTATTAACATAGATATTTGGTAGGGCAAACTTTCAAAAGCGTTTCGATCTTATCGACAACAAATCGATAAAGCAAATAAAGAAAGTTCTTCCTTATAATCAATCTCTAAGTCGCCTACGGAAAGAGGAATTGAAAAGATACTTTAGGGTCTCAGAAACATAAATATAGATCTAGTCTTGGGGAGTTTTTTTTTTCTTTCGCAGACGTTAGACAATGACGTCACTTTCGACACAAATTCTAGCCTGATTGATTGGTTCAGCTTAATGCCAGTGTTAACTCTTTCCGTTTAGTGTGCCCCCTCCCCCCTTCTAGTACCTGTTGCTCTGACATAGTTCAATGTGCGTTAACATTACTAGATCAAGTGGTTAATGTCGAACAGGTCCGTCATGGTTCGTGCTGCCAGGGTCGTGCCGATATCTGTCGTGACTTAACGTTACGGCACCGTGGGACTAGTCTCGGAGGGCTCATTGATAAACTGGCTCTATCGGACGTTGTTGAAGTCAGTGACTGGTGTAGGCGATAAGGTCCAGCAGTGCGATAACTTTCACTGATTTCTCCTCCCATTAGTACACAGATTTGTGTCTGTATTTGCGTGGACTCGTGACCTACTGACATGCCACACACTAATAAAGGTAGGATTTAGATGTAGTTCAACTATTTTACTTGTGTGTGTGTGTGTGTGTGTTAATCTCTTTTCAGAGTTCACATACTCATACGATAAAATGTCTTCGTTACTTAAGATAAATATAATAACCATAAAGCAAGTGTACTACTTAGCTACGTTTATAAATAGGATTAAAATAGCATACTGCTGGAACCCTTATTATTTACTAGTATGTGTTTTTTTATGTGCCCTGCCCTATCTTAAGACTTGATTATGGGCTGTAAGCTTTAGATTTAAATTCAATATAGATATCTCAATCGTATGGAATTCGTTCCGGAATGACCCGATGATGCCGTCCAACTAAAATGTAGTGATTTCCCTAATTTCGGAAAGAATGTTCAAAACTTACAATCCACACAACTCAGTATAAGCTTTAATTAGTCACTAACAAAACACAACAATTTAAACTTAAAGTAATACTCACTTTCACCACCAGATAAGCGCCTGTACAAGAAACGTATAGGAGGACTAAGACATCATTGAACCCTCTAGGTCCACTTATAATAAGCATTCCAATAATAAAATAAACAATAAAAAAAAAAAGAGAAAAAAAAATTCAAATGAAGCTATAGAGTCAAAATCACAAATACACTACGTCTCGGGTAAATAGATAAATAATATAATATAATACAATAAATTGAAGGGCCTGTTCATTTTAACAGAATAAAGATACTGAAATTGTTATAGGAGTTATAGTAAAGAGCAGCAGGAACAACTATTACCATATATCAAACAAATATCTAAAAATAGTTTTTCTCTAGGTTTTTACAATGTTATATGTTAGGTTTTCAGTTATTTGAGCAGTCACTTATCTGACATTAAATCTCTCCCAGTCTTCTGTCAGCTACACTCACGTGTCTGCCTATCGTAGTGCAATCATATCAAATTTCAAACTATAAATATTTATGTTTTTGTCAATTTTCTAACAATCTAGAGTTATATCCCCTCTTTCATTCACAGTCGATGTTATGTCAGAATGTCAAAAACTGATCGGAAAGGGGAAATCAATGAGATTGTACTGTCATGAGTCACGTCACAAAATCTTTCATAGGGAACAAAACATTGTCTCCCCGAAGCTCTGAATTGTGTCACACTTGATTAACTGTCATTTGTAGACGACTAAAAATACAAAGAGTCATTAGAAATATTGAGAATAATGGAAGGATCAAATGGAGGCTTTGCCCTGCATGGATCTCTTCACAATAAACAGACACACACACTCAAACTATCCCATGCTAAGAATGGAAGCTACGCGATCAAGTTTTTCTATAACCGCTGACACCATTGTGATGCCAAACAAACGATTACACTCATTTCATTATCTCGATTACAAAGGTTTTGTCTTCGGTATTTTTACGTTTAATGGGCAATATTGTTTTATATACTCGAATTTTTTTTTACGAGTCTTTGAAAACACTAAAAAAAAAACCTTAGTCAAATAAATAAAAACAAAAAACATAAAATAAAACATGCAAGCATTCATTACCAAACTCATTACCAACGTTTTTGTTTGTTAATTGATCTAGATGCAGTAGAACCATAAATCCATACAAGGACATTTAGTCTGTAGGTTTTAATTTTTATGCTATTCGGCTTAAAAAACGAAAGTCTTATTTAAGTTATTATGTCATTTCTTTCTACACTGCAGATAGCACTAGAATTACATTACAAATATTTCTTCACTAAAATTACACAGCATATAGATACACATAGACTTAACACACATACACAGAAATTCTATATGATATGATCTAGTATATATTCGTAAATAAAATTGTATCTTCATATGTTCATTCTGCAAGGAGTGTGGCCACAGATATAAGCAATGATGTGAAAAATCCATACAATTTTTGTGTGTGTGCTGTTTTTTTTTTTTAAACAGAAGACGTTGAAATAAAAATAGAATGATTCAATGCACTGAGCTGAAATCTGTTATGAGATCTCTATTAAACAAAGAATGTTCAGTCTATTTTAGTCATGTTTTCTACCCCAGAAATATAGAACATCGGTCATCTCCTTCGTCTTCTCTCTTCCATCCCCTTTTTCCGTAGTAGGCCTTCATATTTATTATGATGAAGCGAATGAAATATATTACTGCAATGTGCCCTTGTTGCTTCTTATGTTTTCAAACATAAATCAATCAATCAATCAATCAGTGCTTCCGTCTGTTTATCTGTATTTCTATTATAATTTAATTCAATATTATAAAGTAAGTAAAAAAGTAAAGTGTCCTTTTCAGACTTTCGATCGCTGGGGCAGATGAAGTTAAGGCCATCTGTTTCTTTCGCCAAGGGTTAACGAGCAGGGTGATATGTGGCCAGCACAACGACCAACCGCCTTTACTTTCCCCAACTAAAGTCAGGTACCCATTAGAGTTGGGTGGACTCAGGGGCGCCCTAAAAATCCTGAAATTCAAAATCCCAGTCTTCACCGGGATTCGAACCCAGGACCTCAGGTTCGGAAGCCAAGCGCTTAACCATTCGACCACCGCGCCCCCAATTCAATAATATACGTACAGAAAAAAAAAACTTCAACTGCCAATATTGTTATTTCCGATTAACCTCGGTTAAGTCTCCAAGCATAGCGAACAAAAAAAGATTACATGTGACCCAGGTCGACTTGCAGTTCCAATGCAAACTTCACACCTGATTCACATTTCCGATCAATACAAAACCCATACGTAAACATGAAGGGATTCATTGAAAGAGTTGCCTTTTGTTAAACGCCGACGAGCAAGAGTTATAGTTACTGTAAAGAAGCATCAAGTATCAATCGATTTTAAAAGCGATCTATTAAGTTGAATACAATCAATAGAAAATGAAGTTTATTAATTATAGTCCTATATTAAAATTCTAAACAGAGAGAGAGAGAGAGAGAGAGATACATACATACATACATACATACAGATAGACAGAGCATGAAGTTGGGCTGAGAAATGTGTATAGTTTTAATAGTAAGTCTATACTAAAACAATGTGTAGTAGGCCTATATATGCAATACTATCGCAAAATGTTCGTTACCAATCGCAATTGGCATTTTTTTTATTTGAAGAACGTCTAACGTTTCTGACCCAACAGACACTACGTGGCTAGTCTATTTTACCCAACAGTCGCCTACTCCGTGGCTAGTCTATTTTACCCAACAGTCGCCTACTCCGTGGCTAGTCTAATTGACTCAACAGTCGCCTACTTGCTAGGCCTTCGACACAAAAATAATGTGCTTATTTAAATGTTAAAAACTTGTATTATTTATTATTTGATAATTATTAATTGATTTTCTTCGCCTTCTTCCTCGACATTTCATTTTAGTTTTTTTACTTTAGATGCACAATTTTGTTAAAACAGAAGATACGGTTTCCCAGATTTTTTAGAACCTGGGCCAAAGGTTTGGAACTACCCCTTGAGCTCGGACAGATTGCATGTTTCCCTACATTCAAGCCCATTGAACCGTCGGGTCACCACACGTAATCTGTTGTCCGTCTCTCTCCATTTCACTCTCTTTGACAGGATTAGAGTCGCTTTTAACGACATTCTTTGTGCTATCTTCCCCGCTGTTGTCTACCTCACTTTTTTTTTCCTGGTACTATTTCATGTAGGAAGGTCTTTACGAACCCTGTGGACATTATGATATGGCCAAAAAGTCTTTTTTTACAATGGTTACAAGCTTATCATGGGGAATGATCGCGGCAGCATTTGTGCTGCTCACATCAATTTGGAAAGACAACGGCATAGCCCTTTAGATCAATGGCGACTTTCTTGTATGTTTGCAAATCGCGGACTCAGAATTAGAGTAGAGGATCCTAGCCATTAAATCCAAATGCTACAGCAGGATTCTAGGTATCACTTACAAAGACAACATCCCGTATGCATACTGATACATGGCCAAAGATTAGAAGAAGTTGACTCATTTAAATACATAGGGTCAAACATAACAAGAGACGGAGCAACAATAAGAGATAAAATCATGCTTAAGCTTGGCATCTGCTGCAATGAGCAAACTGTGGACAATCTTTAAGAGTAACATCAGCTTCTCTGTAGAATTAAAACTGTATTCTTTACTAACGTCTCTGTACTCTTACATGGTTGTGAAAGGTGGACACTGAACACTGAGGCTGAAAGAAGAATTAAAGTCTTTGATAGAAATGCTACAGAAAAATGCTGGGCATCAGATACCAGGAAAAGAAGACAGATACGTTGTTTTTTACAAGCTAACACTCAAGCTGGCAAAAAAGGAGAAACTCCTCAATACTGTAAAGAGACAAAAGCTGATCTGTTTTGGCCTTAGTGCAAGACATGACTCACTGTCAAAAGTCATTCTTCAAAGTACAGTGGAGTGAGCACGAAGAAAGGGTTGTCCAAAGAAAAGCTGGCAGGAGAACGTAAATCAATGGACATGCCTCTCTGGATATCCTCCTAAGAACATCTACTGACCGGGAAGAGATTTTGTTACGCGAACTGCCACAGCACTCCTACAACGAAAGTCAATGGGCAGATGAAATTAGTTCATCAGGTCATAGATTTCTTTTTACACTAGTGTATTCTATAATCCTTTTGGCTTTATTTGTGTATCCTTCAAAAGATTTTAACCTAACTCCTAATAAAATGTGCATTGTCTATTGAAGCAAATCTGGTCAAGTTACCTCCACCACAGACTGGGAAACTAAGTCACTTCAGCATTGAACTTATTTTTGAAGATGTGCTGAATGAAGCCAGGTCCAAGTGTGGAAACCTCAAGGCTGCTTTGAAAGTGTTCCTGGAGTGTAAATCAGAAAATGGTGATTGGGAAAAAGTCTATTCGTAAGTAAAATATTTACCAATGTCTTATTCATTATTACATCTTTTCATACACGTAAATATTGTTTTGTGTAGCAATCCCTACTAGTACTATTACACAACAATCGACCCAATCGTCTAACACCTTGATTTTAACGAGGCACCTAATAGTACACAGAAGTTAGTGGCACGAGAAGGCTCTTAAGCGCACATTCTCATTATAGGATATTGATATTCCTATTTTTTAAAATGATTGTCCTATTTGTACAATGACTTATTAAACTAAATCAAAGATTGTCTTTACAAAAAACAACATTTTAATGATTTTTAAACAGTGCTGAAAGTTTCAATCACTTGTACTTATCACAGTTTAGAGCTAACAGAATGTAACATCAAAGTTTAGATTTAACAGAATGTAACTTAAAATAGTATTAGCATACTATACAGAGTTAAGCTCGTGGAGTCCCGGAGTAGATTATATAGTGGAGAGCCTTAACCTTTTATGAAGATTTTAAAGGAAATATATTCAATTAACATATATATTAAATGACATTGACTTAATATAGGGCCTACATGGTATACATATTTTTTAAAATAAGTTTTTAATATTTTTTTTAGTTTATGGAGGCTCCCTAACAATGGCTAGCTATATTGTTTGTAAATCCGGCTATTTTGGATTGTTTCAAAATTATTCTCTCAAAATGCGTTTCATTAAAACCCCCACTTTTTTAAGAAATGAAATTCCTTCCCCTTGAGAAACAGAGAATGTCCGATTTATTCAAAGATTAAACGCTATTACCCCGGAACTGAGAATAAATCAATGGTATCTTGAACGTTTTCGATAGCCTACAACTTTCCCATTTCTCTCACTAACATCCGCCTTAGTGTAATGCCAACTATTTATTCACTCTTTCGTTGTCACGCCTTGATTACTCAATTTACTTTGTATTCATAAACACAAATAAATGAAAACATTGACTCTATGAGATTAGAAAGGCTGTACTAAGTACTAGCAGGTCTCACTTCAAACAGACCCACCGCTGTGTATTCGACTCCATTGATTATTGATTACCTTTGAAGCATTCCCACCACAATTAGTTGCCAGGGTCTAATAAAAAGGGGGGGGGGTGCAGGACAGGCAATTGTGACTGGTCCAGGTGTGTACGTATTTTTCCCCCCTAGTTTTGTTCCACTTTCCTTCCAACTGGGTGGCGCTAGTACATGTACAAACGATCTTTTCACACCTGTTAAGTGTCACTTACGTTAGAGTTGCCCAAGACAGGGTACGCGAACTCAAGGTCTAGGTGCACTCATTGATCACAACAATTATGACACTTTTTCTAGGTATGAAGTCGGGCAACTCAATCAGGTCGCTATTTTATAAGTCCACGGCAATGAATCCAACTATGTATAAATATAAGTAATGTAACGAAGGATATTCACATTAATTTTAAAATGAATTGTGGTGTTTCTATTAACACGATACTGAGCTGGTTTTAACGAAACGCACACAATGAATTCACCCAGCGACTTTTTTCAAACCAGTGTAGGCTTCTAGGCTTACACGGGTCTTTATACATAAGTGTTTGTATCGAGTAGTCTATGTGTTAACTCTTTCATGCTATTTCCAGTCTCGAGTAGTCTATTCAATAAGTCTAAATATGTAAATATTCTAGTTCAAGATTAGTTACGAAAGTATCCAACGAGATATTAACACCTCAGTCACCTTTGTGTACCAGTGTTTGTTCATTACTTTAGTTTAAATCTTTAGTTTAATTCTCTTAATTCCTCTAGTAACGCGGACTTTTTTTTAAATCTGAATCTCTGGATTATTCCCAGCAGTATCCTCTTTACGCCCAAACTATTTTCAACAGATTATAGTTTGCATGACTTTGCATGACTATTAGAGTGATGATAGAGATTCTTGAAACTCCTTCACCAATCCACACCCACAACTTCCATGTTCTTTTCGCTTTTAAAAGTCTTAAAATCTTGTGTCTATATAAAACTTATGCAGTCATAGAATCAAGACGCTTTGTAATATTAATGTAACTTGATGTGACACATTTACTTCACGTATTGGTCATAAAACAACTTTTATTCCGCTTTGAACAAACTCTTTTAAATTTACTACTGAATAAATGCTCTCAAAGTGAGTTTGATAAGGTTCAAGTTATATCATAACTGTATGCCGTGACTGTCGAATGTTTAGGAAACCAAGCTCAGTACGTACAGCTTCAAAGTTAAATAAATAGTCATAATAAAAACGATTATATTAAGACACACTAAACAGTAGGGGAACACAAAGTGTTGGGTATGAGTTATAGTTATAGTTAGTTATAGTGACATTTACTCCAATACAATAACTTTTGGCTTCTGATGGATGTAAAATATTTTTTTTACTATGGCTTTCAATTCCTAACGCCTAATTCTCCATACAAAGCTTATCCTTCTTAGGTTAGCAGGCTAATTTCTACAAAAGGCATATCTCCCTTAATTAGTTTATTTTTTTTCTTTAACTATAAGTTATAATAAAATTTAACGGCTAACTGATTAATTACATAGTTGATTTTTTGTTATTGATTCATGGGCTGTCATCGATCTTAAGCTTGTAGGCAAAATTTGATGACTAGTGGATACGTAGAAGTTGTCGAAAAAAACCTTTTAAAAATCTAAACAACTTCCGAGAGAGAAACAGAGCGAGTTAATATGAGAGATAACAATAACAACTCTATAATTTTCTCCTCTTTATCTTGTTTCAGGGGATTGTCCAAGTCATTTATACACACTGGACTTCAGTCTAACAAGTCCTACAGCTATCGTGTAAAAGTTGACAGTAGTTCGATCAAAAGTGACTGGAGTGCAATAACAATCATCAAAACACTAGGTAGGTCATATGTGGTTGCAGTGCATTAAAAAGTATCAAAAAGTTGGGTTGGTCACTTGTAATTAGATTGCATAAAAACACTGGGTAGGTCAAGGTCGATGTTTTCATGTCAAGAAACAACAGTAGGCCCTAAATTTCATGTAGTACTATAAATGGCCAAGGGAGTTAAAAATATATGTCTGGTTCTTTCTTATTTCTGGAGAAGCTAAATTTAACCTTAACAGATACCTCGGCAATTCATTGGACTTAAGGGCATGTGATTTAGATTCGAAATACAGGCCTTGAAATTATCAAAATGTATTAACTACCCTATTCCATCGTTTCAGAAATCATAAAAAAAATAACAATAGGTTACTGAAGTGCATTTTTACCTTTATCTATCCCTTAGTCTATTACACTGTTGGGACACCAAGCAAGACTCGTCGACCGTCTTTCTCCATTCCTCCCTGTCTTTTGTCTTGTTTAGAACCTCTTTCAATGGCAGGCCCGTACATTCTTTTATGTTGTCCTCCCATCGCTTTCTCTGTATGCCTCTTCTTCTCTTTCCTGGCACCGTTCCCTGAAGGAAGGTCTTTGCGAGCCCCGAAGATCTTGTAATTGGCCACAGATTTTAAGCTTACGCTTTTTTTTACTGTAGTTAGCAGGTCATCATGGGGTGCGATCGCTGCAGTAACCCTGTCTGTAATCTCTTGGTTTGTGATGCGGTCTTTGATGGTGCATTACCGAGCATCAAAACACCAGATAGGTCATATATGTATTAAGGGGATTAGTAACCATCAAGACACTATAGATATTTTTTAAAGCAAAAGCATTAAAAACATCCAGGCAAGTCATACGTACCAAACGTCACTTATAGAAAGCAAATGGCAGTAGACTTATAGGGACTGTCATTTTTCCTTTACTTTTTGGTGGCCAATGAATTAAACGACTATTTCAAGTTGTCATTTAAACATATTATTTCAAAAGCCATTCTTACAGTAGTAAACCTTAATGATATCATTAGTGGAACACATGATTAGTCTAGCTTTAATTCACTAATTTAGAAACTGGCATACAATGTTTTAAAAAATCTCTTCCGTGTAGCCGCCCCCTTCACAGGAGATGATCTGCATCAGGCTATCAGGCGTGGCAACGTAGAAAAAGTCAAAGAAATTCTTGCTTCAGGGTAAGTTATAGATCTAAGTAAATTTACTTTGTCATGAGGCATAACTCAAACAAAGTAACATATAGATTATGACGTGTATTTAGTTGAAAGTAAAACCGAGAACGAAACAGAACAAAGAAGATAATGAGATTATATCAACTATATTTTCATTCAAATTATATTTATAGGCTTATTTTAGTTACATATAAAAAAAATCTTTGCCACTGATTTCTTTATAATTGTCCTATTAATTCAGAGTAAGACTTTTGGAATTCTAGGTCTCAGTCTGTCTGAACAAACTTTTGCCTGGGAAAAAGCAGAATTACCGATGGCTCGTATCCCCGTCTCTTGGATTAGAAGCGAGGCCAAAGGCCGAGCACAATGGGGAAACTTCACAATGTTCCTTGTTGTTCCTTCTCTGTATCACATTAGTTGTGCAGGTGTCTGCCATAAAAATGGACTCCTAGAGAAACCATGTGTGGATAGTGACATGTTTGTTAGGCTTTCTTCTATCCTCGACAGTGTAATGGACTCGGTCCTTAGGCACCCCAACGTTTTTTGTTTTTGCTTCCATATTGGCCTTATCTTCTCCTCTATTGAGAGTCTTGGTGACAAGACTCAGGTTCCCACTGACAAAAGGTTTACGTGTAACGTGAGGTGGGTGAGTTATTATGCACTTGACTGCTAAACAGAGGGTCTCAAATGTGCGGCATTTATTTTTTCACGATATCTTAGGAAGTCCATTAATTCAATGTGATGGTTTGCCTGTTTAGTTGAGACATTTTTGTTTCAATTAAAGAAGAGTTCTTGTATGAGTTTCGTAGACAGATAACTGTAAATAGCTTCTTGTAAAGATCTGGTGTACAGACTATAGGGAGTGTTGATGAGCTAAATGTGGTAAAAGAAAGTATATGATAGTAATGTGTATGAAGTTTACAGAATTAGAACATTGCTAATACAAATGTTGTTGTGTTTCTAGTGACGTACATCCAGATGTTCAAGATGAAAAAGATTTCAGTGCTTTGGTTGTGGCTGGTCTACAAGAAAAGTTTGAGTGAGTTGACTCTATTAACAGACTAGGATAAAAGTAACATTAGTTTTAAGAAAGGAAATATACGAAAAATTAACGTTTGGATGACTTTCAAAAACAAACAAAAAAAAAACAAAGGAGTAAAACAAAGACTTGTATTAAAAGCCACGACAGAAACATAATTACAGTGTTATTATTCAATGATGACAACTCATACTGCCAACTAGGCTGTATTCATTAAATGTCAATAATATTTGCGGATATATTGACTTTTATTCTTTGATTATTTCTTTATCATTGTTAATGAAAGCAGTAGAAAATATCCACCAAATGTTCTCCATCGTATATTAGCCCTAAGATTGTTGTTCTCCCGCACTCGTTCTCCGACCAAGTTGAAACTTTAAACAATTATCTAGTGTTACCTAACAAAACTTGAATTAATTAAAATATTAGCCAATTAGACAATTTATTATTGGTAATGAATTATTTTGTTTAATATTGAATAAGGTAATTAAATTCTATATTATTTAGATATATAGTTGTAAGTGCGGAATTCTTCTTTATTTTTTTCAACTATTTATTTTAGTATTATGGAACTGTTAGTACAACATGGAGCAGATGTCAATAGAAAAGATGCCAGCGGTAAAACGCCGTAAGTAAACTATCTACCACATTTAACTTATTTATCAGCTGACCCTCCAGTTTAATAGATTTCATTTAGGATTTTAGGTCAAAGTTAAATGAATTGAAAATACTCTACAGCAGCAATCATCACTGGAATTGTCTCTCACACTACTTCTGGTGTTTGAAACGATCCTTTACAAGAAAAAACTGCAGTAACTGTAAGAATGCGTGTATCCAGTGGTGCATGTGATCAAGAACATTAATACTAATGTGAAATTCATTCTCAATTAGAACGTTTTAATCTTCTGGTATTTTATAGCATTGAAAGCTCAATCTTAAACACAAGATAAATTTTGAGCAGTCTGTACGACACCTATCCCTAAGTCTGTAAGGCGCTATAATAATTATGTGATCAAATATTCTATTATATTTAACAGCCTATGTATTGGCTACGTCTGCAACTGAAAATCTTTTAATCTAAACATTGTTTGTTTCCTCAGGTTGATCCATGCCTCTAGCAGAGACTTGTTGGAGACAGTCAAATGGCTGTGTGCCCACGGAGCAGAAGCCAAAATGTTAGACAAATCAGGCATGGCTGCCATCCACCACGCCGTGGACGGTGGCTTTGTAAAAGTGGTAGAATGGATGCTGGATAACTCGGACAAGTATGGATTCGATATTGAACAGATAGAGACCACCAGTGGAATGACACCTTTAAATAGATGCTGTAAGAGTTGTTTATTTCAGTTTTTTTTTCAAACTATAGAATTACCCAGATTCTATGTCAACTTTTGACGGATATTATTGTTTTTACTATTAAACGATATGGGAGACCTAACTTATCTTAGTTTATACTGTACAGAATTAATATCATAACCCAGGGAGAGACGACTCTTCAGAAGTAATACATGCATTGTGCAATGAGAGAGACGGCTCTTGATTAGGATTACATGCATATTGTTGAAGAACAGATGTGCAGTGGGAATAGAACAGATGTGCAGTGGGAAAGAACGAAATATACATTTTTAAAATACCATGAATAAGACATCCTTTAGTAAATAATTCAACCATCTCACTATTTTTTTATTTCACAAATCATTTCTATCTGTTTTAGCCAACATGACACCGGATGCTAAAGCTTACGAACTGGCAGCCAGTCTTCAATTAAGGGGAGCTAACATGTCATCGAAAGCCTATAATAACTTCACTCCCTTGTTGAATGCCATCATCCGTAGAAAGCCAAAGCTAGTAGAATTTTTCTTGGCACGAGGAGCAGATATATACGAAAAGAATGAGGTTAGATCAACTTGTCATTATTTCGGTATCACTGAGCTCAAAGCTTTCAAACTATTTTGGTGTAACAAAAAGAACTTTTGTAATACATGTGATTCAATGAAAAGTATTTTACTTTCAGAATGGACAGACACCGTATGAAATTGCACAGAGTGTCGGCAATGCTGTAAGTAATGATATTATGAATGATAAAGTGAAGTCACACACATATAGAGGGGGGGATTATATAATAATATTTGTTACTCTAGACTTGGTTTGAAACAAAGGGAATAAACAATAGAAATTAAAAAAAGAGCGAAATTTAGAAAATAATGTGCATTCTATTTAATAGAAGCAATTCATACATACATATATATTCATATCTATTTAAATTTTTCTTTAAATCCAAAACATAATGTTATGGTATCTTCCAAATCTTGCCTGATGACATTTAGTGAAATAAGATTTTGATTTACTTCTAACAGTACACAGCAGATTTCACTGTGAAACACAAAAGTACATCATATACTATTTAATTACTGTACTAATTATAAACTACAAACGGATGCCATTAATTTTGACCCCCTGCTTATCTCATTCAAAAACTTCAGCAAATCCTAAGAGCCTTTGAGGATAAAATTCAACAACTCAATCTTCTGCCCAAACCAAAGAGGAAAGCAACCCCCAATCAGGAAGTGGAAGTCTCATGAGGGAGTACAGAAAAGTGTGGAACATTGGACCTTCAGCATGCTGCTAACTGTTCTTAGACAAACCTGTACACAATTCTACATGCTCAATATTTTGTCATTGTGTTTTATATTTCAATCTTTTCAACAATGGCTTTAAAATATAAACCAAATGAAAAATAAAAGTTCATTGTCAATTAGATGGCAACTTTAAAATGAAACATTCAAAAGTCATTTACAAATTGAATTAGTGGTTGTCAACTAACAAACGCTATACTATTAATATATCTACAAAAGAATGTTAATACTATACTATTAATATATCTACAAAAGAATGTTAATACTATACTATTAATATATCTACAAAAGAATGTTAATATTTTTTTTTTATCAATGTCTCATTTTTAAATACTTTTTTGTTTTTAGTTGTGTGTTCAATGTGTCAAATTGTTATGACACAATCTAGAAATTATTTCTTATGCACCTGTCAGTTAATATTTGAAATTATGAATAGAATAGCTCTTCAATAGACCTCTATTCATTAGATTTAACTTATTATGTTTCTACTTTTCTAATCTAATGTGCTTGAAAATAAATACTTAATTTTTTTTTAAAACTCCGTCCATTATTTATAAAAATAAATTGTATTAACAACACTGTCCTTGACATTGTATCTTTTAAAAAGTAACTAGCCTGAAAGTGAATGTTGAAAAGCAACAAATAAATACTTGTAAACATTAAAGATATAAAAAACATTCATGTGTTTTTTAAAACTTCTTTAAACAAATATTCTAACATGCATTAAATGATTTATATATAATGAGTTTGAGTTTTTGGCTCATCAGCACAATTTAGGCCATGTCATGCCTATAATCCCTCAATGGTTGCTCTCCCTTCATACCACAAGAGCTAAATTTTATTTAGTTAGGCCATTAAAAAACAAGGTCCATTTACATTTAAAATAGTAAAGGTACAAAACTTTTTGTAATTTGTTGTAAATATTATATGTTCACAATTACAAAAAATCAGACCTACGCAGGATTTCTATATATCCTGGTGAAGACTGGGATTTTTTATTTCAGGATCTTTAATGGCACCTATGAGTACATCCAGCTTTAATGGGTACCTGACATAAGTTGTGGAAAAGTAAAGGTAATTGGACAAAGTGCTGGCCACAAGACACCCTCTCATAAATTGTGGGCTGCAGAAATTGATGACCTTTACATCATCTGGCCTATATACCACATGGTGTGAAAGGAGAACTTTACTGTTTTTTACTTTACTAAATATATTTGTATTGATTATTACTTTTTATATTAAAAAAAAAAACATTACAGTAATGATAAAACCTCTTAATTTGCAAATTTTTTTTTATTGAAACCAGACCAATGGAATAAATATTCAGCAGAATTGTTTTCAGTAAATGAATAAACTTTGAGTTTGTGCTCAGTTCTAAGCAATATATTAGTTAAAAGAAAACACATTTAAGATGTGGCTGTGAAAAAGACATTTTGTGTTCTAGTTTCATTTGAGAAAGTAGTATTTGATCTTAAAAAAATTAAAGCTATCATAAATACATCATTTTAACAGTCAGAATAAATCACCAAAGCCTCCTACATGCATTAACACTTAGTCATGTTGCTAAAATATTATACATAATACAGTTTGAGTTTTTACTTTATCATTATGTACCCACATTAACAGAATTTGAAAAGAAAAGAATAAACCTAATAAAGTTTGCAATATTTTACATAAAACAAATGTAAAGTTTTGTAAAAGAGTCACAAATGTAATTCAGCCTTTGGGAGAGTAGATAAGCATCATAAACAACATATGGCTTAGATAAAACAACCAGGTGACACAAGACCCCCCCCCAATGCTCAGTACTTGCTAACGACAAATAACAAATTGTACAATAACAAGGAGAGAAAACAACTGAGGACAAAAAGACAAGTGAAATTGTTAATTGTACCTTAATGACCATTCCAATAACAAAACAATAGCCCAAAACAAATTGTATCATAACCATAACAAGCTCAAGATTAATCTGCTTGGAATGAAGCTTTAAGACTCAGAATATGAAGCAAATAAAAAAAAAAGGGTTAGGGTTAGATATTAGCAGATATTAGTTGATGGAAACCATGTTGACTCAGAACCAAGTCACTCATAGCCTTCTATGTTCTATCTTCTAACCTACTAATAACCAGAAGATAAGTTTTTGACTGTTGCTACGCTTTAAAAAAAATCTAGATTATAATTGGAGAAAGAGAAATACATTTTAAAAAATCATATGAATAGATATTGAATTCTTACTTCAGAGCTTTACAACAAAATAAGCAAACAAAAAAACAAACAACTTATTTATTTATTCTTTTAAATTCAATCTTATGCTGAGAACAAATTAAATGCAGAAACCAAATCCTGAGACTAGATACCTCTTACTTGTTGGCTAAAATTCTTAACTTTTGTAACAGCCTATTTTTAAATATATAATCTATGTGTGTGCGTGCATCCTAAAATATCCTCGCATTGATTGCAAGGGACATGTCAAGAAAATCACAGCAGTAAACTTTATCATCCCATGATAACCCATGACAGCCAAGAGGAAAATATTACCTGCTCAATAAAAGCCTTGCCCAAATGAATAAAATAATTTCAACAGGGACCAGCTATTGAGTTTGAAGACTGACCTATGTGCAGCTGTCTCCAGTCTACACAAATATCAATGATATTGACATGAAGTTTACATCATAAAATTAACAATAATAATTTGATTACTAAAATTTATAATGGGCAGCATAGTTACTAAGATGGATATAAGTTATTTAAAAAAAATAAAACGTATCTTTGTATTAGTAAAAAAACAGAAATAATTTTTAAATAGTTAATGTAATTTAAAAAAAAATAATATAATAATATTTAAAATTGCAAGGATACACAGAGAATGTGTTATCTATGACTAACACAATCTTTACTGCATAAAGTAAAATGTTCATAATAATGACTTTCATTGAAAATTCAGTATTTTCATCAAATTAGAATTTAAAGCCCAATATAAAATATACCAAAAATATTATTTTAGACATGTATTATTGAAAACAAAAACAGTAGAATCAATGTAACAACTTAACAATTGTTAGATACAAATAAAAGTAGCTGATTGATGACAGTCATATCTTACTGTCAATAACAGAAACAAAAGTCCTCTGGATTTTAAGCTCTTGAATGGCTAAGCAAAACTTATGATAATATACAGGTCATGAAAAGCAAAATTATATACAAGTGGCTGCAGCCATAAGAAAAAACATGCACTTAATCCAATCTTAATTCAAATAATTATTAAAAGAAAAAACAACAACATGCTGTTTATCTCACAATAGTTAAAAAAAAAAAGCACAGACACATCCTATACTTCATTCAAATCATCTTGTTGAAACACACTGTAGAGTTAAGCATTACCTGCAACATTAGGCCAGTTTCATATATAGACTTCAAAAATATCAAAGGAGCATTGTGTATCAGGAATTCTATTGTAAAATATTAAAAGAATTATTGTTTTTAAGCTTACTAAAAGATACAACTGAGTTGCTGACATTTTTTAAACACTTTGTTTAAAATCATCTGAAGAAATACATTATTATGTACTTAATGTTTACAGTTAATCATACCTAATAACAGATTAATATATCTGACTGGGTGATTTATAAAATTTGATTTGCTCAGGATGCTTAATGGCAATATCATCTTTAATCATCCATGCTTTAAACATAAGTATTCTATTCACATGTAGATAACAACT
>JADKLZ010000003.1:18735833-18753656 GCA_021533235.1 Biomphalaria straminea
TTTAGTGGAACACTTTGCACATTCTGAGTATTTAGTGGAACACTTTGTACATTCTGAGTATTTAGTGGAACACTTTGCTTGTTTTGTTTTAGAGATTAATGCATGTTGTGGCCTACTAGTTAGTTATTCCAGTAGTTTTTGGAAAACATATTAGGCATCAAACACAGTTTGGGAAACACTCGTTTATACTATCAGAACAAGAGTAACTTAATACATTACTTACTGTGAATTTAGCCTTTTTCATTCGGACAAAAAATTCATCATCTTCTCTGCCCCAACCCCAATATTTGTTTGAAAGGCCATTCAACTACAAGAAAGAACAAACAAAAAATGTTGTTTAATATAAAATTGTTACAAATGAACCATATTACAATGTCACTTAATGCTAAAAAAACTTGCTTAAATACCAACAAGGGTAATGAAATATTTGTATACTGTAGTTTATGTGTTAAAAAAAACAAGATTTACATAACTGAGTGAAAATTTTTTTAGTTGTTTATATTTTCTAAAAACAATATAACAAACTAGTCAAAATCTAAAGTACCTTTTCAAAATCTGTGCTCCTTATGAGTAATATTCCCCCAGCATAGTTACTGTAATGATAAAGTGGATGCAAATGTGGCGCTGCCAAATGGTAAGGCTGACTTTCTTCTGGGAACAAGTACTTTAGCTCTTCACTGACAGGAAGAAGATCTACATCATGCATAGCAATATAGTCACATTTGTTTCTTGATTCAAGAAATCCAACATTTATCAGGGAAGCTCTGTTGAATCTATAGTTTAAAAATGTACAAAATCAGCATAAAATAAATTTGTAAACATTGTAAAGTATTATTATTATTATAATACATACATATTTTTTTTTTTAATTGAAACCCTTTATTATGAGGTACTTCAAAGCAAAAGTATTTGTTTTCTTATCCAAAATTATAAAAAAAAATTTTGATTTTCTTTTTTTTGTAATGTTGATGTACTTAGTTGGAAGGTCTAAACAAAAATATAAAAAAGACACCAGCTGCCATACTTTGTAGAAAAAAATGTTCATTGTTTTGCCCTTAATAATTCTTCAAAATATGGAAATCAGTTAAAAATATTCATTAATCTATCTCATTGTAACCAATTTACAACAAATAACAATGAAATATATTGTATTTTTTAAAAAGTAAAAATTGTATCAATCAAGCCAAAGAGACAAAAATGATGAATTGAAAATGAACATGTGACATTATATTTATATAATATTTGTAAGAAAAGGTTAAGAAATATATATTAAAATTTGTTTACCTATATCTGTCCATCTGGTTCACCACGATCAGTTTATAATCCACACCTTGCTTTTCTAGAAAAGTCTTCATGTATGGAGCAAATTCCAGTAGCTCTTCAAATCTATCTCTAAAAGGTACAATTATACACATTACATGGCCTGAGCTTTTCTTGTTCAAGGACTTCACTGTAACATCAAAATATAGAAGTTTTATATTATATAAAGTAAGTTCCTACATATGAGAACTACTCCCTAAAAAAACATAAGAAAAAAAATCTGCAAAAATAGGGAGAGAATGAATGGAGCGAATTTTCAGTTTTGAATAAATGTTCAAAGTCAAATTGATACACATCTAGATCAAGATTATGGAATTATAGAAGATGTAAAACACTGCTCTCATCCTTGTGAGTGGCGCCACTAAAGAGATGCAAGGTGGTGTGAACAACAACTAGGGCTGACACCCAAGTGAAAAAAAACGTTGGAAAAAAAAAGATTCAAGAACAAAAGGAAATAAATGCCACTTATCAAAAGATTGATTCTACACAATTATGCCCAATGGTGAAAATTACTTTATTCTTAGATGATTGTCTTACTCAAAAGCAAAAAAATGTATTGTTCATGTTGTTTTGATGAGTAATAGAAATGAAGCCCAAAATTAGAAAAGTATATGAATGAGATGATTTAAGAAAATTACACAGATGATAAAGCATGATAGAGAGTAGTTACAATGTCTATTACTGAATGTTAAATGGCAAGAAAAAAATACCAGATAAGTCCTTCAAAGAGCGGTCTCGCAAAGCATCCACAAAATTCTTATGCAGTCCCAGCTGCGATGGGCAGGACACATTTGCAGAATGGAAGACCACTGCATCCCTAAACGACTCCTGTATGGCCAATTAAGGGAAGGAAAGCGCTCACAAGGTGGACAATGAAAATGCCTTAGGGACACTCTCAAAGCTTCTCTGAAAGCCTTCAGGATTGACCCAGCCACATGGGAGACAGAAGTACATGACATAGCGTCAAGGTGTCACGCTGTGAAAACTGGTGCACAAATAGCTGAGGACAAGAGAACAGTGCTAGCAGAAAAAAGGCCTAAAAAAAAAACAAGGCCAATGACACTACCTCCAGCTGGCATAACCTGCCCAGTAATATGCAGCCCGACATTCAAAGCTCATATAGATCTAGGTCTCTCCAGCCACATGACGAGGCACAAAACTCCAGTCTGGTGTAAAGCCCCCTGGATGACAAAAGTGGTCATAATGGAATCATGATGAATGAACTGTAACTATACAGATGAATTACTAATTACTTTGTAAAACTTCCCACTTACTTTTCCTGAACTAATTTCAGGTACCTATTACTAAGAGCTGGGTGGACTCAGAGGTGTCTTAAGATCCCTAAGCTCAAAATCCAAGTCGTCGCCGGCCCTCACCGGGATTCAAACTAGGGACTCCTACCTAGGTAGGTTCTTACTTAACTAATAACTTGACTTAGACTTAACTTTTAAGCCAGAGGGCTTTAAAACTTAGTTTAACTAAAGTCTAAAGTTTAACAGTCACCATTGAGACTGAGTCGTACCATACCTTCATGAAGTATTATTAACTATTATCTTATGTTACAGACATTACTTCAAAAAAGAAGATGATTATATTATTAAGTGCTAATAGATTAATAATGAGTTGATGTGATTATGACTAACTTTCATTATCAGCCTGAGATTGACAGTTACAAGAAAGTCCATCTTTTTCAAAAACGATGAGAATGCCCCAAACAGAAGCTATCAAAAATGTACAAAAAATGCCGAATATTAACACGCGTAATAATTTTCTTCTAAATAGATATGATATGTAATCCATTCTTCTGATGGTATTTTGAAATTTAAAAGCATTTTATTATCGATCTAGATCTAATCTAGATTTAGTATTTCTCTTCCTTAGATCTAGATCTAGAAGTATGAAGTTCTTTGTGACATGTTTGAATGCTTAGTGATCTTAGTGGTAAATGAAAAAGATAATCAAGATCTATGAAGACCTACTTTCACTTTTAAGTTACGGAAGTTATTGTTGTTATCTCTCTTGAACTCTTGTGTTTACATCCGCAAGACGCCATTAACTAAGTTACTATCTAGACCAGACTAGAGTCTGTCTAGTAAGTAGATTCTAATAAGTCTAGTAATAACTGTCTAGTAGATCTAGATCTAGTTATTTCTATGAAAATAGATCTAGTACTACCTACTGTAAAGACGTAAAGAATTGGTTGAGTGACAGATGTAAATATCACATTCACATGTGATGTGTACTGGTCACCAAAATTCAAAATAAAAATGATGAATGATACTGATAGTGATAGTAGTGATCACTGATAGTGATAGATCTAAAATCTAAATAGACTAAAAAAAATCTTAATCATAATTGTCATAATGTATTGTAATTCAAGTCCAAATAATTGAATTGTAAACCCAAACGACTCATTATCATGATTGATGATTATTTATCATAAATTTTATGTCAATTATCATTATTAATTTATTATCATAAAATTTATCATTTGACTGTGTCGTGTGTGTTAATCACTGTTAAGTGTGTTTCATTGTTTGAAATGTTTCATTGTTTGTTAATTAAAATAATGTTATATATCAATTCAGTGAGTGCCGTGTATCACACTCACAGTGTATGAGTCATTGACTCTGTCCTGAGTGTAAGTGAAAGTGTAATGTTGAAGAGTGCTGCTTCATCACAGTATGAGTATCACAGTCTGGAGCTACACTTAATACGTAACAAACATAAAAAGAATAGAGTGACTTGAATCCAACTTTAGCAGACAAAAATGACGTTTATAATAACAATAAAATATATATTATATATATACTGAATATGTATAGTAATGTACATGTACTGCAACTACATAGCAGTTAGTTACCTGAAGATATTGCAATGACCAATGTATGGGAATTTAATCATCTGCATAACAGCGGGCACACTACAAGTCCTCTAGAATACAAATAATATCTGCATCACAGCGGGTAACAGAATAACTTCAATACTTCAACAATATGTATCCAGCTCTAAGTGCAAAAAAGAACTATTATTCTCTACCAACTTCAAGTGACTACTCCACTCAACTGCCAAAGTTACTACTAACTAAAAGTCAATATTTAGACATTTAGTCATTCTTACTTCCTCTTTTTATGTCCGAGGTTTCTCCTGCTTTTCACCTTCTTGACCCAATGCCAAGGTACCATATAATAAGCAATGTTAAGCAAGACTGTGACATCTACTAACCTAGAGACTCTAGACTAGAGTGACGAGTCTTAGTCTTCTTTAGCATATTCTAGAGTCAAGATCTATGTCTAGATTTTAGATTTAGATCTATATAGAAATCTAGACTAGAATAAGAATCTAGATAAATCTAGATCTAGGACTAGATAAATCATTAAATTCATTAAGATAGCCCTAGTGTAAAAGTTCATGTTTTTTATCATCAATCATGTCATTAAAACATTTTGATTATTTTATATTTTTGTAAAAATAATTTTCCTTTAACCAAATCTGCTCAGTTCACCATAATTATTTTAATAAATTGAGTCCCAGTGGAGCATCATTAAATGATTAGGGCCACAACAGTTTTTTAGAACTTTGTCATCAGACTGCTCTGGGCTATGCCCCTCCGTTGGGCCCATATTCATCCTGCCATTATTTCTTCTTGGTCTACTAATCACCTCCATGTTTGCTTTGTCTACTAGCCTTTTTCTTCCCCCGTAGATTCCAGTCTAGCGCCTGTCTGCATTATTGTCTGCACTGTTCTTCGCATTGGTGTGTGCCTAATCCAGCTCCATTTGCATTTATTTGTTTTCTTGTTCTAGTGGTGTTTGCCATAAGCTGTAATTTGAGATTTTGTTTTATCATCTGACATCGATTATAAGATGCAAAACATTTTTTGTGCGAATGTTGCTATCCAAGTCTCTGTGCCATAAAAAGATATATAAATATAGATTTATAGAACTGCTTTCACATTTGCGTTGAAGATTAAGATTTTATTGTGTTATAAGCATGTCTAGCCTTGCTAATCTGATTTTTGACATCTGCATCTGTTTCCCCTTCTTTGTTTATGATGCTTCCATGGTAGTCCAAGTTCAAAATTGTTTTAAGTTTTCTCCTAGGAACTATACTTATGTTTCTTGGGTATTATCCATTCTCATCACTTCAGTTTTCTTTTTGTTCATTTTGAAGTCAACCATTCTCTGCTTCTGTTGCAAGCTTGTTTTGTGTGAGGGTATTGTACTTTATGTGACAGGAGGCAGATGCCATAGATGCAAAATCCAGATCTCTAGCTGTTTTGTCAGAGTCCATTGTATATCTATGATGTCAGCTATTAACCTTCTCATCATCCAGTCACTTACCAATAGGAAGACTGCTGAGGATAGCATGCAAACCTTTCCATTTTCTTTTTAAAAGAGTTCATCGACTTCTATTGTGGATTATTTGGCAGTTTGAATCTTCCTTAAATGTAGGATAATATGGATGAAGTTTTCTGGTTTACCATAATGTCTCATCTGTTTCTATATGACTTCTCTCCTCATACTGTCAAATGCTTTTTCAAAGTCCTTGAAGGTTAAATAAAGGAAGGGAGAGCCATTCTGTGGAGTGAGGCTGTGTGATCTGGTCATGAGTTATCCTGTCTAAATCCTGCATGTTCTTTACATAGTTTTTTTTGTCTAGTAATTCTTTTTATCTATCCAGGGTGAAGCGAGTCAGAACTTTGCTGGGAATGGAGAGAAGTATGATTAATTGTCAGTTGCCGAATTGGGATATATCTCCTTTTTTTTGGGCATTTTCTCTGGATAGGTCACTTTGCAGTCCATTGGGATTATCTCTTGCTCCCAGATTTTTTACAACTGTGATTTAATATGGTCTATTTGGTTGTTTGTCAGTCCATCGGGTGAAGTCCAGGATGTTTTGTGAATTGTTTTGTGTGAAAATACTGTACCACTAATGACTTGGTAATTAAAGACACAAAACCCCACAAAGAGAATTCCATTTTTTGGCTCATAATTTCTGCATATCTTAGGGAAAACTTTAACTCACAGTGCCCCAACTGCGGGGAGAAAGAAGAAACCATGTTTCATATATTCTTTTTGATTACCCCAGGCTTGCTGACCTCCAACCTGTATGGTAACGTACATGCACTACACATAACAGGAGGGTATCTTTCCAGGGCTTTTGCAAAATAGATTTGAACCCCTCAAGCCCACATTCAAAAGGAGTTTGATAATGGCATACCGGCTTTCACTGTTGTGGGTGTGTGTTATGAACTCTTCTTTTTTTGCTGCTGTGGTTTCTGTAGCTTTTTATTTTATGAAAGAGTGAGGTTGCTAGTCTCATGCCCAACCCTCTTCCTTTACCCTGGCTTGAGACTGGTAAGATGCTTCTCAAAGGTTACCTCTTGGCTGAGTTATATTTGTGTAGTATAATTATATTAAATGTTTATTCTGTTTTAGTTTTCTCATGATGGAACTTGTTGTCGGTATTGCTGTTGGTGTTTTGGCTTTGATATTTGTTGCTGCATTAATTAGCTTACTCATCTTGATCAAATACAAATGTAAGAAAGTTGACCTCATAACAGAGCAGCACAATAAAGAATCCAGGTAAATATATTTTAAGCAACAAAAAAAAAAAGTAAACTTTAAACAAAATGTAATAGTTTTCAAAAGTATATTTACAAGTATTTTGGTAAATACCGGTACAATATTAAATAATGAGTAAAACTCTCATTTCTAAAATAAAACAGTTATACAACATTTATGGCTACTTTGTGCACACGTTTTGTTTGACGAGGGTAATTCTTGACAAGAGCTTAGGCTTATTGGTTATTTTCTCTTTTTGTCAGACAATGGGCTTTGTTGCTGTTTGTTAACTGTAGTCTCCCAAGTAACATAGTCAACATTGAAGTCTTTCATATATGTTTTAATCATATCCTTTATTATCAGGCCACCAAATTTTCCCCCTCTTTCTGACTAGTGAGTATTGGTTAGATATTATAAGATTCTTCTATTTTGGAAATTTTGGTGTGTCCATCAAAGCAGGATTGTATCAGAATGGTAGAGATGCATAATAGATCAGCTATAGATAAGCACTTGGCGGTATCATTTCCATCCATATAATAAACTAGTACCAAGTCATTAGGCAGAAATGGTGGAGTTCCTTATTAAATAAGGAGTTTAATGTACTTACATGTTTGCTTGTGTTTCAGACAAGATGCTCATCTTATTATTGAGTCACCTGATTTGGTTGGCAGCCAGGCTTGTTTGGATGTTGAACTGGGGGACGTTCAGATTACAAATCCTAAGCTTGAAGAGCTTCTGAGCAATGAGCAATGGGTTGATGATGCAACGTAAGTATGAAACATTTTGTAATTAAACTTGTTAAATCTATTTCTAGGTACATTGTTTCTCATAAACAATAGCTATGGCATAATAATTAACTATTTTACTCACAGAGGATTACTTCCTCACTGCCTGTCCATATTAAAGATTTGCCATAATTTAACTGAAAAGCTGGTTGGTATGACCATGGGCAACTCTCCTAACATACGCACTCAAGAGACTTTAACTGAAATTGTTGCCATTGCCAAGCGTATCAATCCCAGGGTAGATGAAGTTGTCCAGTCAATCAGCCCACCATTGGACCCAAGACTTTTAGAAGCCAGGTAATAAAATTATCTTTAATGGTTTAAGTTTAGATTCACAAATAGTGTCATCAAGAAAAAAATAAGTGGTTAAACATTGTAATTGTTACAGTTTATAAGATATTGTTTTTTTAATATTTTAAACAGTTTTATCATAAAATTATTAAATGTATAAAATAATTCAAATATCCCACTTAAAAAAACACCAACACTCTGCTCTAGATTTACAGCTTTAGTCTTGTCTGTGAGTCACCTAGTCATGGTCACAAAAAACGCTTGTCACATGCCTGGAACACTGGATTGGATTGATCAAAACTTAGCTGATGTTGAAGACCATTTAATTGTAAGTTAAACAACTATCAATTTTAATTTTATTTAATTTAAAGAATAGAAATATTACTCGTACAGAATCTAAATTTAACTTACATTTCTTGTTTAGTCTTATCCATGGAACAGAAAATTAAAATTTCATTTGTTTTTTCTTTGACCGATAATTATTAAGGTTGTCATTTGGCTGACGAAAGGCCAACTGCTTCTACTTTGCCCAACAAACTTCCTCTTCTCATCGGACTTGGTTGAACTTAGCATATTACATGTTCAAGTTTAAATTGAAAATCTTTGTCTTTTACATCAAATCCTCATTTTTCTGCTTTCTTACTTCTATTTGTTCAAAATGATGCATCAGTTTACTACAGAAAGTGATATGGCTTATTTTATCAAATTTTTGAATCTTTTTTGGATAAATTGATTATATATTCTAATTGGTTCTTAATAAATAAATATATTTAATATTTCTCCAGATTTTGAGGGAGCCTAGTTATGGTAGTAAATTTTTAAAAAGTCTTATGTCTAATTTTTAAACTTTTGAACCTTATTTGCTTTAATTGATTTTACATTAAAATTTCTTAAATTCAATAAATATATTTGATATTTCTCCAGGTTCTGAGGGAGGCCAGTATTAATATTGAGACCAACCACCAGGCACATGCACAAAGTACAAGTACAGAGATACCAAATAGCCATCTGGCAGAGACAACACAGATTAAGAATGATAACTCTCAACTTTAGGCATGTTCTAATGTTTCACTTGGTGGATCTGTGCATTAGAACCTTATCATCCCTCATAAAAAAATTTTTTAATCTGGTCTACAAAATTTTACAGGGAAACATTACTGCAATTCATTGCAGTTTGTCAGCAATTCCTGACACTATTGTAAATTACTTTGTTTTCCTATCTCTCAGTATGTTGGTTATATGAATAACATTCGCAATTGCATTTTTATTGTAATATTTCTTTCTTTTTTATGCTCAACAATGTCATTGTTACAATACATTATTGTTACAAGAATTTGTCTTTTCTAACTTTCAAGATATCAGATGTAATACCCTATTATCTTTCAGATATTAACGCCCTATTAATGTTGGCTTTATTTTTTTTTTATCCTCATTCTTTGCTTATAAGCACAAACTTTTTTTAGTGTGCACTATCGAAATTGAATTGTTAAAATTTCTTTATTAAGATTAGCTGTAGTATCATTTCAATTTCATATAAAATCTCTGACTGTGCCACCCTACATTTAATAACATGACTGGTTCACCTAAAGTGCCTTAGCACTGGTTTTACATTTGGAAAGACAAGTTATTAAAAAAGAATTGAACTAATGATCAAGGTGTTTCTTTTAGAAATCATGCAAATGAGCTGTGAACAATATATTCTCGGATTATCTTATTGTACAGTCTATTAAATATATATTATATATATTTTTTTTTTGGGGGGGTGGAACAATCCAATGATTTTCTACTGTCCTTAATATAAAATGTCTGCTGTATTGGAAACGTATCAACTTAAGTTGATTGACAACATGCCCCACTTGTTACATGAGCTTTTTAGGGCCTTACTTCCTGTGTAGATTTTATATTTTGAAAAGAACTCTTCTAAGCATGCACATTCCATTTTAATTTTGTGTTATATTTACACACATTATAATATAATGTGCTTTCAAAAATAGTAATTTTATGATATAATGCAACTCTATTTTATACATGCTGTATTTACATTATTGTCACAAGTCTGTGAGATTCTTTTTACTTGTTTTAATAACAAGAACTTGTTCATATTGTGAGAGCTGCTTAAATCTTCTAAATGCAGCTCTCGTACACAAATGTAATATTATGGTTTGTATATTTCTTAAAAACTGGTCATCTTCACTTAACTTTATCATGGTTTTTCTTTTTTCATACCTACCAAGTTAACATCCATGCACTTGTCTGGTATGTTTTTGACATAAAAGTAATTGTTTTTACTGCATTTCATAGATTGGAAAATCCCTGTTTAACTATATAATGTACTACACTGTATTCTTTATAGTTTAAAGAAAAAAAAAAGTTCCCCTTTCAGACCTTTTGGTCTATAGGGCAGATGATGTAAAGGTCATCTGATTCTGTGGCCAACGGTTAATGAGGGTGTCATGTGGCCAGCACAATGACCAACCACATTTACTTTCCCCCAACTATGTCAGGTACCCATTAGAGCTGAGTGGACTCAGAGGCGCCCAAGGATCCCGAAAATAAAAATCCCAGTCTTCACCAGGATTTGAACCCGGGACCCCCGGTTCAGAAGCCAAGCGCTTTATTGCTCAGCTCCATTCTTTAAAGTTGCTGGTTACATTTTATTAGATATGTACTTAGAATTTATACTTTATTTACTTTTTTATGCTTTTTATTTTTAAAATGAAGTCTCCTTTTCAATACTTTGCCTGTAATGTTCAGTACAATAATAAATTAAACTAAAGGAAATTCTACATTACAAAACAATGTTACATGCAGTAATACATTATAACTTAACTGATAATACTTCGAATTTTCATTCAGCAAGAAACAGAATGGCTCAGTCATAAAGTCCATTATAACTTCAAGTCATTAAGCAAAGGTTACTTGCATTTTAGAGTGCAAAATAAAACAAAAAAATGTAAAATTTAACTAGTATCAAATAGGTTTCTACTGGTATGATTTTGAGAAGTAACTTTTAAATAAACAAATTACAATTCAAATTTTCGGAACTATTTTAAATAATTAAATATTCAAATATTTGAAATAATCTTTTTTTTTAAATTATTTTCCAACTGTAAAGTTAATTTGTTATTAATTTGTTTGTTACAAATGCCATTATCAAAAACTATAGTATCAAATTTATTTGCACTTTTAACAAACTTTTTTGAAGAAATTTGTAAAAAAAAGTTATTAATTAAATGTAATCTATTTATTCTTTTGCGAACATTTTAGTATTTGTATGTATAAATGTTACAGAATACTAAAAGATAAAGAATACATGTTTAAACATTGATTTGCTTTATATCATTTATCAACTTGTTTTTTGTTATCATTCCATTGTTAAACATTATTACTTGTACGAAATCTCATCAACCATTTTGCATATAATGGTGTCATATTTTCTTTTAAATACCTAATCTCAATTGCTTTTTTTTTTTTGTTATAAATTTAATCAAGTCAAGTAGTTTATTTAAAATGCATTTAAGCTGTTTTTGTTATATCCTAGCCATATACTCATTTCTTAGTACTTACTTTTATACACATTTTGTTTTATCATGCTTTGATTTAAAAAAGTTCCCCTTTCAGACCTTGTGGTCTATAGGGCAGATGATGTCTTCTTTCTTCTTCGTTCTCATTGTTATGTTGGAGGGTTCAGATCACTACACCAATATATGAGATGAACTGCGCAGTGGTTTCCAAGTCAGGGAGCTCTCCATATAGTTTTCTTTCTATTGGGGTGTTTTGCGGCCAGTGTCTTAGACGGGCCTCTTGGTACAGAGCGCAGTCTTGGAGGACATGGTCGGCATTCTCTGATGATACTCTACATGGGCAGATATCACTGGTTCCAATTTTGAGCTTCCGGTACATGTGTTGTCGCATTCTGTTGTGTCCGGTCCTAAGTCGAAAGATTACACGTTGATCTTGTCGGGATAGATTATAGTAAGCATCATCTTTCTTGTGATTTGGATGTGAGCTTGTCCATTTCTCATTTATTTTATTTATAATTAATTTCTTCATTTCTTCCAGGTAGAGTGCAGAGTTAATTTGTGAGCCACTTCTTCCTTCCTTAGCGAGTGTGTCAGCCTTCTCGTTTCCCTCTAGTTGAATATGAGCTGGCACCAACTGAACAACGGTCTTTCTGCTGTTGTCGTTGAGTTTTGTCAGTTCTGCTCTGAGGTTTTCAACACAAGAGAAACCAGAGTTCTGCAAGCCTTGGAGGGTTGTCTTCGCATCGGTTAGTAGGACAATCTGACTGTGTGGGGAACTTGGATGATTTGCTATCTTGGTAGCAGCTAGTGTTAGTGCTTCCCTTTCTGCTCTGTGGCTGTCAGAGAGCTCACCAGTTGCAATGGATTTTTCTAGTTTTTCTCCATCTGGCCATTCAATGAGAATTCCAGCTCCTCCATTTGTGGTGGCTTTATGGGATGATCCATCGATGTAAACTCTGATCCACTGATCGCTAGGATAATTGGTTTGAAGAAAACAGTTCACTATTTCCTTGAGCTCTGTTGGTCTGTAGTCAGATTTTCTTTTTATGTTTTCAATATGGTCCTTTATAGTAGGAAGAGGGCTTTCGTCCCAGGGTGGAGATTCATTATGGTGTATCGAGGATTTTAGAGTTACTTTTTCGAGTTGGTGTTTCTTTTTTAGGTTAACAGATTCCTGTATGAAATTGGTCCTTTTCAGATGGTTTTTAGTGCCAGTTTTGTTGACTTTGGTTTTGAGTGGGTGCCTTTCCAAGGTTTCCAATTTGGTAAATTGGGAGAGGATTTTTATTTCTCTTCTTTCATCCAGAGAGATCAGGGCAGCAGTTTCCTCCATAGCTCTTATGGGTGTTGTTTTCATTGCTCCTGTCATTATTCTTAGACCAATATTTTGAACTTTGTCTATTTTTCTTAGGTTGGTTTGGGCGGCTGAGCCCCATGCTGTGGCACCATATTCTAATACAGATGATGTAAAGGTCATCTGTTTCTGTGACTTAAGGTTAACAAGAGTGTCGTGTGGACAACACAACGACCAACCTCCTTTACTTTTCCCCAACTATTGTCAGGTACCCATTAGAGCTGGGTCGACTCAGAGGCGCACAAAGATCAAGAAATTAAAAATCCTAGGATTTGATTGACCATTCAGCCACTGCCCCACTTCTTTGATCATACTCTTTAAATTTCTTGAATTGTGATTTTCTTTTTTCCATTCTGAATACAAGTGAGCATATTGTATGCTAATATTTTATTATCAAAACTATTGTTGCTTTAGTGCAGTCTTTATCTTTGCGTCACCAATAAAAATGTCTAAAAATGTGTTGCTGTTGAATCTATTCCAAGTAATTTGCACTAAGTCCAAAGATCATCTTCAGGCTGTGTAATTTTTTGAAAGTGTTGTCTTCCACATGATTGGGCGTTGTTAATAATTTTGATTATATTAAACTTTTTAAAACTGCCTGATGTGATTTAATTGACTCTGGTTTAATTCTACTTAGGTATATATCATTTAGCAAAAGTGTTAAGTTTTTGATGAGTTCCTTGTTAGCTTCTAGCATAATCTTCAGCATAACGATTAATGATTTTAAGTTTGCAGTGCTACTATTACTTAGAAATTCAACCCACCGATTTCTTTTTAATTGAATTACTTTTAAGTTTCTCAGGTATATATTTAGCCAAAACAAAATCAAAGATATAATTCATATCTCCTGGATAAAATTATTTTAGTGCTTTTCTTTGCAGAGTATATGTACAGATATAAGTCTTCCATGATTGTTTAGTAACTTTGTTGTGCTGTTGACTATAATAAGTTTATTATAACTATAATTAAGAGCTGAGGAGTAAACATTTGTCATCAATAGAATAACGTCACTGTGTTTATCCATATCCAGCACCTAATGAAATTGGTGAAAACCAAGGTTGTCATTTTGCTGACATTAGCACCACTAAAATGGCATTGTCCTCCTGCCCCATTGTAAGTTTGGATTATCTTCAATAGACAAATTGAAATCTCAGTTCTGAATCATTCCCTGCTTGGGACAAAAATGTATTAATATTATGGCTATTAATAAGTGAAATGGAAAAACATGATATCATGCGGTAATATCCCTCTAATCTTAGTTTCAACTCTTGACTGATGCATTGAATTAAATTTGAAGATGCTCATTACTAACAAACCTTTCCTTGCAACTTGCTTTGAATCTTGCCATGTGAATTTCATTTAGCTGTTTCCTTCAGTTCCTTCAACTTATTTTAGATTGATTAACGATTATATGTATTTTTTTGTATTTTTCTTAGTTTCCTAATAGATTCTAACGCATAAAATATAATGTTGAGTAACCAGGCAATTCAACTTTTAATTCATATTATAATGTCATGTATCTTTAATTCATATTATAATGTCATGTATCTTTTTACCTGTTGGCTAATTTCCAATTACTAAGTACCTCCAATAATTAGATTCAACGAAGCCATGACCGTTTACTACACACTATGAATGTAAAGGTCCTTAACCATTTGGTTGATCATTATGTGAGGAGCAGACACAATGTATTGCTTCCCTTTTTCTATTTGAAAACAATTGTTATTTCTGTTGTACATTTGTTGCTATTCCTAGTCTGCTGTACCCATACAACGAAGAAATGTTAAAAAATATTGTATGTAAAATTATATTTTTTACACCAAATTTTATTATTTTTATTTTAGCTCCTTTAAGGTTTATATTTATTTGTTTTCAAGACAAAATTATTAATGATGTTTGATCCTACTAAGGAAAGATCTATTGACTTGTTTTTTTTTTTCAATGATAAAACTATAATTATATGTTTCAACAGTTATAGACTCTACTATAATATAAAAGGAAATAAAAATGTTTTAAACCTGCATCAATCTTTGTTGTCTCTACAACTTAGATAACTGATGTGTTAATAAATGCATTAGTGAAAGTTGATGATATATGATGACAAAAGGGGAAGTTCCAGACACTAATTGAAGATCCTGAGTTGAAAGTTAGTATTGAAAATAGGGGTGCACTGGATAGTAGCTCCGACTAATCTTTATAATCACTATTATGTAGCCTCAAGAAAACCAGTAGGCCTAATTGTGAACAATTTACTACGTCTGTAAATTCATCAATCTGGATGCCAAATTTGGAAATGAATAATATATATTTCATGAATTACTTGAATGATAATATCAGCAGACATGTGAATTTTTTATGATTAGGATAATAGACAATGAAATGGCACTAAATTCAGTGAAGAATTTAGCTCCAATCATAACTTATAACTTTATTGATGCTTAATGATACTTTCATAATTGGTGTGGTAATAATGTAATGTAAGTAATGTCCCTTTACCGCACTATCACAAATGTAAATGCATACAAAGCTTGGTACAAATATGCTTTAAAAACTTAAAAAACAAAAACAAATTCCGATGAAAATTAGTCAAAGAAAAACAACAATTTTCCGACGGTCTAAGGCGACCCCTGGAAAATGGTCATTTGACCCGCAAATGGGTCGCGATCCACAGGTTGAGAACCCGGTTATAGATAAAGAAACGACTTCAGTTATAAGTCCACAAATGATAGACTATCTAAATGTCCTATTTTTTCCAAGCTGAATTTTGCAGCAATTTATGTTGACAAGGTAAAGGGTACTTGGTGAGGAAACAACATCAGAAGCTGGATGAATCTTGACGGGAACATACCTTAGCAAGTCTAGACTAATAATGAAGCAATAAGCAAAACGATAAATCGTGAATCGTACTAAACGAGATTTGTATTTAATATCTGGCCTCTTCTATTGTGTGTTAACTTTGGAAAATTAGAATAGTGTCATAAAACCAAACCCAGCACTGTATAGTTTCTGATATCTTTTATGGCAGTGAGAGCTGAACGCAAAATAAATTGGATAGACAAAATATAAATAGAGTGGTCTGTCTATTAAAACAAAACATTGTGGATGGCTTCTGACCTAGAAAAGAAGGAAAATTCCGTTCTGCTCACTGTTACTGTTGCAAACAAGATTCGGCAGTAAGGAGAATGGCTCAAACCCTAGACCCAATCACTCATCATCATCCTGCCAAAGCAATGGAAAAATACAATATTAATAAAAACAAAATTAAAATAACCCAGAATCATTAAAATCAGGCCACTAGCGCGGTGTAGTTCACCAATACTAATAGAGAATGATTTAAAACCATATTTGGAGTGAGACAAGGCTGCTTTACTTTCACCAACACATTCCAATATCCCCTTTAAAGGATATTGGAAGATGCTCTTGAAGGTTACGAAAGTACCTGAAGTGTTGGCGGAAGTAGAATTACTAACTTTAATTGGCTTTGCGGATGACATAGAGGGCATAGATGCCATAGATGGTCTGGCAGGGACAGACAAAGAGATGACTTGGTGATGCGCATAGACCAGACCTCTACAGCAAATCCTAGCTATGGAATAGAAATGTTATTGGAGGACCTTAGCTTTCAACTCTAAATACCCCATCACAAACAATGATATTCGAATAGGTTCACAGTGGAAATTGTGCTCTACGATGACCTGATGACCAGTGTAAAAAAAAAAACAACAACACAAACCGTAAAGGCCATAACTCAAGGTCCCCAGGGCTCGGAAAGACCTTCCTACAGGGAACAGTAGGGAAAATAAATTAAGACAGGCCGAGAAAGCGATGGGAATTAAGACATCAAAGAATGGACTGGCCTATCATTGAAAGAGACTACTAGTCAAGAAAACAAAAAGAGGAATAAATATCAACGGTCGACAGATCATTTGAGGTGCCCAAACGGTCCAATAGATGTAAGCCTAGGTAGTGTTTCCTAAACTTTTTCCTTAACGGAACACTTCGCACATCTTGAGTATTTAACGGAATACTTTTTTTTAGATAGAGAAAATAATTTACTTGGTAACTGACTAAAGAATAAGTGAAGGAGAAGAAGACTTTGGCATACAGTAAGTCTACAATTCGTTTTTACTCTTCCAATACAACGAAGTCAGGTTCAAATAAAAAATTCTTAAATACAGTAGAGGTCATGGGATTTATATGCAAGTATTCAGCCTTATGTTTAAGATATTAATTTCCCACAAAACTAATGTTATTTGTAGGTACTGTAGTGATTTAATTTCTTTTTTTTTTTTTGTTCTGTATGGCTAATTCCTTTTCTTCTCCATAGAACTTAATCAATATCAACTAGCGTAAGCCCCCTAACTCGTATGTCATTGGGAATGCCCCGTCGAACGCCTCTACCCTTTTTTTTTTTAGATTGTACTTTAGTCTTAGAGTGCCTCTTCATATTCGTCTTACTTATTTTATGGTCTAGTAGTAAACCTCAACCGAACGATGATGAAAGAAAACACTGGTTCGAAAAAAAAATGACAGAGAGAAGTTGTAGAGTCACGTGATTTCACTTGAACAGCATTGAATGTACGAGCAACACTGTTCATAAAGGTAGTATCTATATATATAATCCTCAAAGAATTAGGTCAGACAACAACAACAACAACAACGAGTAATCTATTTTTAGCTCCATTAATCATTTTTTTAACGCATTGGCTTTACTTATTTTATAATGCGAAAAATTAGAACCATATTTAAAACTCGAATTATTTATGTATTTAATAGTCAAAGAGAAAAGTTTTCTGGAGCGCAAATACTCTATAATTCTATAAAGAAAAATCCATTGACTTGCAAAAGACCTTTAATACGAGTATTTGTGAACAATTGTGGTGGAAAAAAAAAGCATTAGCAAGGTTAGAGAGACAAAATGACTATATTTTAAAATGTTAAAAATGTGTTTGATTTCTTTTAAAGCAATAGCTTAACAGACA
>JADKLZ010000003.1:18755440-18775006 GCA_021533235.1 Biomphalaria straminea
AGAGAGAGAGAGAGAGAGAGAGAGAGAGAGAGAGACCCGCCGCCAGGCACATATTTTGCGGTATTGAAAGCTAACAAAATACAAAATGCATTATTCTGCTATTAAAAGTTTTATTTCAAAAACCTAATGTGCTATTCTTACTGAGTTGGCCCTTCTGCACCGTTCGGCGCATTGGGCGGCAAGGTATTTCCACAAAAATCTGTCACTGCATGGCAAAGTCTGAAGCCTCTTCCCACCTGCTCTGAGGACCTCCATAAAAAGTGTGTCGCCAAGTTGTCCCTGTTTGCGCTTTCCTCGTAATAGCCTTAATGTCATCGCAACTTATTATGCATAGGCCTAATTCATTTTGTCGGAGAATATGTCCCGAAAGAACCCATTCGACGCTCTGTCACAACCTTATTAAGGGGTCGACTCCCAGTTCGGCATAGGATTTCCTTTATTGAGACCCGATCTCTATAACTCTATCATCCGTCTTCGCCATCTTTGTTGTGCCACGTTTAGTCTTTTTCAATTTCGGCAAATGACTATTCATGCAGCTTAGTAATGGACCCCAGCCACTGGTAGAAATGTATAGGCCCTGACACCTCTTGACTACGCTCTCGGAATTAGGTGACTGTAGTTTGCTTTAGATTTATATCGAAATCGGACGTTTTATCGTCAAAATCATCTGTTTGGGGGGGGGGGAGGAAACAAAAAAATCTGTGGAGTTTTGTTTTTTTTAAATTCAAAACCCCCTTATATATAGCCACGCTCCTAGAATTTGGTGACTGTAGTTTGCTTTAGAATAATATTGAAGAGATGGGTTTTCAACCTCAAAACTCTTTGTAGTAATTTGTAGGGAGATTTTAAAATTAAACTCAAACCCCCCCTTGCCTTGGCTACGCAAATAGATTTTTTAGTGTGTATTTTGCTTTTTGTTCTATTGACGAGGTATTTTTTAGCATTAAATCCCGCTTAAAGGGGTGAGGGTAAACTCAAACCCTGTTTGGCTACGCTCATAGAATTGTGTGTGTGTCATTTGCTTTATTTTATATTGAAGAGTTTGGGAAAACCAGAAGCTCACTACAGTCATGCGTTATGAGCACACTACTCTAGAAATAAAAAATCACCCTTTGGGTCAGGATTTTGTGATTTTACCATCACAAAAGAAATACAAGACACCGATAGCGAAGACTAACAGACACAAGCTCTCTTTTGTTCCCCTGGCAGTGAAATCATTGAATAGAAATAATTTGATATAAACATAAACTTTTTTTCACATGTAAATTTTGAATGAGTCAGGTATGAATGTTTTTTTAGGTATGATGTATTGTTTGGTGTAATGCACAAATTGTAAGACAAATTTCCTCACGGACAATAAAGATTATTATTATTATTATTTCTGTACGCCAGTGATTCATGGACCACCTACGCAAAGCAAGAGAGAAAACTAAACTCATTCCATTTGCGATGTCTTCGTAGGATCTTGAAAATCACATGGAAAGAAAACGTGTGCAATACTGAGATCCTTGCACGAACAGATATTCCCAGCATTTTTACAGCCCTCAGACAACGCCGCCTACGCTGGCTTGGACATGTTCGCCGGATGGAGGACGATCGCATACCGAAAGTCATCCTCTATGGACAATTCGCAACTGGCTCGAGAAAAACTGGTCGCCCCCAACTCCGTAACATAGATGTAATAAAACGAGACCTTAAATCAGTGAACATCAATACTGACCATTGGGAAGACATAGCTCTAGACCGCACCAGATGGAGAGAGACAGTGACCAAGAAAGCCATGGACAGCAAAAGAGCATGGGCCTCAGCTGTGGAAGAAAAACGGACAGTGTGAAAAATGGCCAGCTCCTCTACCACTGTAGCGAACACCACCTTTATCTGCGATACTTGTGGACGGGAGTGTCTCTCCAAAATAGGGCTCCACATCCACACGAGGAAGTGAGCGAGATGAACCATAGTCGTTCTACGACTGAAGGAGGCCAATGATATTGAAGACAGTGGCGTCACTAGGCAGGTGCGGGGGTGCGGTCCGCACCAGGTGACACCCATTATCGGGTGACACCCAAGTAGAAAAAATGCACTTTTCCAAAATGCAGCTTTAAAAAATTACTGCCTCGAATTTCTCTCACAATTTAGTATCAACATGTCCCAAAACCTTCCTAATTTAATTCTATTTGACTTTTTTTATGTGTTGTAGAATCCAGGAGAAAGAGTTTGTAAAGCTCAAAAATGTAGAAAAACGCTTTGCGCTCGGGGCCTTGCCCCCATCAACTTTAACTAAATTTAAGGTACTCCCCCAAACATCTTATATGACCAGTTGAATGGTGAACGTAACATTTGGTGTTGCAATTGTTGACAAACACATAAATGTAAGCCTCTCGCACGCCATTCGAGCATAAGGCTGCAATTTTTGTCAACAGAAATCAGTCTAAGGCGACTTTCACAGCCACTTCTCAGCAGGTGCCCACGAAATTCAGGACTTTTATAAAGGTGTGATGCCAGGTTAGACGTGGACGGCCTTGGTTTTTTTTTATTTCCTCTTTTCAGCTTTCATGTTATTGTTAACTCTGACTTTGGTAATCGTGTTTCGTCTTTTCTAATGATATGTCTCACAAATGTCAATTGACGTTCAGTCGACACTTCCCTTAGATGGCTAATGCCTGTGTGCTAAAAGAGTTCTCTATTGGTAAAATTATCTCGAGAGGATTCGAAGGATCCTTCTTAGCCATCACTACTCAGCCTCTATTTTTAACCTTCCACGCCTCGAAACGTAGATGGCCGTTGGGACAATGATTGTATTGAGTAGATGGATTTTTAATCTCCAGGCTAATTGATTTGTTTGCCCAGATAAGCTGTACTTATTGAAAGACGGCTCCTGCTTTCCAATCCGACATGCAACACCGTGATATGCATCTCCGTTACTTGAGATAACACTCCCTAAATAGGTTAACTTTACTATTTGTTCAAGATCTGTATGGCCAATGTTGATTGGGAACTGGATAACCTGCACTCTACATGTATAACTTTGAGGGCGTCTTTATCCGTCATCCTGTGTATACATTTAATTGTATTTCAAAGTAATGCTATGTCGCCTGCAAAATCCAACTCGGTTTGGTTTACGCCATGGCAATCCAAATGCAGCCTGTTTAATGACATTGATGATCGCTACAAGAAAGAGAAATGGGTATAGGATACACCCAAATCTCATATCCGTATCAAAGAATTATACCGTCTATTGAAAGACAACAGCTCGATTAGCTTCAGGCATGTCGCTGACTCTGGACAAATTTTTGAAAGATGCCTTACTCTCTTGCTATTTTACAGTGATTTCGATGGACGTTATCAAAATATCAAACTTATGTTTTTTTTAAATCTACAAAACAGAACTTTTGTCCTTTGTTGGTATTCTAGACTTTTATTGACGAAGTTTCGCAGGACGTAAACTTGTTCAGTGCTTGATTTGCCTTTTCGGAATCAGCTGAGAAACACTAGTATAATTAAAGACCTTATCCGTTCTTAAATTAGCTCTAGTGAAAAATATGTTCAACTCAAGGTTTCTCAATTCTATGATAATACATGTTTAAGTTATAAATATGTGAAAAACAACGACATTTAAAAACAGAATCGAAAACAATTTTTCAAGAATTAACAATTTATTTAATTAACTTATAGTTTTATTGTTTAAAATAAAGAAAGTAGTCTTTGAGGGAAAGATTATTTTTCCAGGGGGGGGGGGTGACACCCGAGCTTTCCGCACCGGGTGACACTGACCCTAGCGACGCCTCTGATTGAAGAGGTATTATTTTGACTGGAAACCCCTCTGCATGGGGTTTAAACACAAAAAAAAAACAAACAAACAAAAAAAAAAACACTTTTTTAGCTACGCTTATAGATTCTGTTAACTGATGAATGGATATTCTTATATTGAAGAGGGGGTTTATCGTTGATTTCGGAGGGGGTTTTGAAATCAAAATTGTCGTTTGGCTTATTTTTTTGTTTGGGGGTGGGGGATTCAACTGCAAAACAACCTGGTAGGTGTCAAATCGTCAAACCCCCCTTGTCTGCGATTGGACAAGTGATGGTTTAGTATTAAAATCTCACCTAAAATAACCAAAATCAAAGCAAAAAATCAGTCATTAAACTTCGACCCATTTATTTCGGAGGAGGGGTGAACCCAGAACCCCCCTCCAGGCTACGCCCATGATATATTGGCCCAATCGTCGACATTGACACAGCGTGTCACAGCAAGCAGATGTTGATGACTTGACAAAAGAAAGTTAGGCCTATAGGTGACATATGTAGATCTAGAATCTAGGTTTCAATAACTCGCGCTTTATTATAAAGCTACCTAATCTCACCATAGTCATAGAATGTAGATCTAGTAGATAGGCCAAAGTTCTAAAGACTAAAGATGTAAAATTCTCCCCTCCCACCGGCCCTTTTCATTTTTCCTTTTTTAGTTTTGTAATCGTATCACTTGAATCACTTCAGATGTTTAAGTCTTTAATTAGCATGTTCGGCTAGACTAACACATAATTAGGACATAATTATCTTAAATATTTTATTTTAAGAAAGAACGTCTGTAATTTATAAGATAAGATAATTTATATAAGATAACTGGATTTAGGTAGTTGTTTGAACTTTAACCTCTCCAGGTATTTTTTGACCTTATGATCTTTAACCTTACTTTCCATTTCGGAACGAACATTTTAATTATTTTGTTAATTTTAGCTTTTTTTCTTATAGAAAAAAAAAGTTGAATGTGTAATTGAATAGATTTAGTTTACTCGTATTTGTCTATCTGGACATGAAGATTTACATTTGTTTTGATGTTGTTTTTATTTAATCAAGAACTACATTGTTGTTTATTATATATCCTTCCGCTCCAAATCCAATAAGACACGCAGCAGCCAACAAATTAGGTCATTTGCGTTCACGCCGGTGCAAGACTACAGAGAATAATAATAGACTCTATAGTTGAATACAACTATGACAATTCAACTAAGAAAAGTGTTGATAAGCGATGAAATAGATGATATCTGCCTGGAAATACTTCGTAAAAATGGGGTAGAAGTTGTAAAAAATTGTAATCTTTCCAAAGAGGATTTGCTGAAAGAAATAGCGGTATGACACTCACTATGATTCTCTATGACTGATATTATATTTAACATTTAAAAAAATGGTTTTGGAAGTGTGATAAGATAAATAATCCTTCTCAATCTCAACACGTCTAAGAACAGTCTCATGAGTCTGCCGCAATGTCAGTGCGTTGTCACACATGTAGATTCTAGATCTAGCTAGACTCTTATCATTAGGCGATTAGCCTTAGATAGCACTCTAGTCTAGATTCTATATTATTAATAGATCTAGATCCATCATACTAGTAACTATTATATCTATTACTATTACAGTATTAGAGCTAGCATTATTATTATACTTGGCTTGGTATTAAAGTTAGCATTGCGGCGTTGAGTCAGTCACGTAGGCATTTTAATTTTTACAATGAATCGATTACTGCGGAATCGATATTATATACACATGATACAGATCTAGCTAGAATTCTACTAGTTTCTAGTTACTTAGTGACAATCTAGACTCTAGTCTAGAATAATAATACAGATTAGATCTACTATGCTTGATAATAGATTAGGTGATTAGACCTCTAGATAGATTCTAATTCTAGAGATTAATCTATCTATAATCTATTAACAAGTATGAACTAGATCTAATCATCTATATTTTATATCTAGATCTTACATAATTATTATAAAAAAATTATATAGTAGAGTCTTATATAAGGCACACTGACTTTGGGAACTAGGTCAAATTTTTAATTTATTTTTTTATTTCATCAAATAATGATTTACAAAAAAAACTGAAAGCAGATTCTTATTCTGCAACTAAAGGACTATAAAAATAGCTGTGTTTTTTTGAATTACCACTCATAGTCAAGATTTTATTTTAAAATACAGTGGGTCAATCCATGCTCCTATACTGCACGCAGTTTTTGTGCTGTCTCCTTTAGCGCACGGTGAACACCGTCAATAAACACCACTATGTATGTAATTGCTAATAAATTATATCTAATAAATATTTATTCATCCCTTATATGGCATTATGGGTAGGATTATTGCCCGTGGAGGTAAAACAATAGCTTTACATACATGGTTTCTGAGAATCTCAAAAACTGCCCTCTGCTTTGGAAAAGTGGAACAAAAATAAAGGAACTTTTATCTAAAATTGGACATTTGCAGTCCAGATACGTCATTTTTAGCTTCAAACATAAAAAACAAATGAGTTATAACCAAAAAAAGTGACCTGTTTACTGAAGGAGAATCGGATGAGCTGTGCCATATATAAGACGCTACTATATATTATCTTTATCTATAGAGTCTATTACTAATAGCTTCTAGACAGATCTAGAAATCTTGATGTAGAGTCTATACTATAGTCTATAGACTATAGTATAGTCTATAGGCCTATAGTACTAGTAGTAGCCAACTATATTGTCTCTATCTAGTGACTAATCTGGTAAATCTAGATCCAGAGGCGCCAGTAACTAACTGGGCTGGTAGGGCCAGTGAAAGGGCTGAATGAATGGCAGTAAATTGTTTTAAGATTGTATAATATTCTTTTTTAAAAGCAACACTTTGAACTCATGATTTAAAAAAAAAACACCTTATAACCAATAATAATTTATTTAAATTACCCACCCCCCCCCCTCCCCCGCATGCAGCCCGCCAGAGTGTTTTGTGCAGCCCACGAAAACCTACAGAATTCAGGTGTGTCCACAGATTAAACATACAATAAAGGAAAAAAAAATTTAAATATTCTTTTATCATTTATGATAGAAGCGCGGTGGCTGAGCGGTAAAGTGCTTGGCTACTGAACAAGGGGTCCCAGGTTCGAATCCTGGTGAAGGCTGAGATTTTTTTTCGGGATCCTTGGGTGCCTCTGAGTCCACCCAGCTCTAATGGGTACCTGACATTAGTTAGGGAAAAGTAAAGGCAGTTGGTCATTGTGCTGGCCACATGACACCCTCGTTAACCGTAGGCCTCAGAATCAGATGACCGTTACATCATCTGCCACAAGGTCTGAAAGGGGAACTTTACTTTTTACCTTTTTAGTTCCGAGAAGTACTTGAAGATGTGGAAACAAAACATTCCGATGTTCGGTACCACAGTAGTATACGCTGGGTTAGCAAATGAAAACAGGTTCAATCAATTTCCTTTGCTGAAATATTTCTAGTAATTTTAAGGCATCAAGATCTTGAAACCAGTTTTCAATATCCTCACTTCACCATTCAATACAGAAGCTGATTCAGCTCCACAGGAAAAACCTCCAAGCAAATTACGACCTGCAATGGGAGTTTTATGGGTGCCAGAAGCTGCATTTCCACATTTGAAAAATTTTAATGCAAAATATTTACATTATTTGGTTCCACATAAATTGTGAACAAGCTTTTTTTGTTTGAAAATAAACAAGTGTAAGAACAAATCGATGCTGACAGACTGTAATTTTGACAGCAGTCACAACGATAACAACTAGTTAGTTATCTAATTCCACCACAGTTCCGAAACATTATCCAGGAGTGTAAAATTAATAATTTTACATTAAGTACAACAGTACAACCGAATTGTTGTGATGTAACAAGACAATAACAAAATTTTTAAAAATATTCTTAAATTTAGTTTCAGAAATTGTTAAATCTTGTTTTAATTCCTCAATTTGTAGTGTAAAAAAGATATAAATGTTTAATACAGTATACATGTAAATTAAAAGTTAGGTAGCATATTTTGTAAGTTGTAAATACATATATATATGCCCTCCCCCCTTCCTAAAAATTTTATAATGCAGCCCTTGATAGAAAAAAGTCTAATCTAAAGCATGTCGTATATACCTTACATCTGTATATTGTGCTTCTAGTAGACTTCAATTCCTTATACACACTAAATGATAAACAAGAAGCTTAAGGCCTTTGTTTCTTATAGAGATAGACGTTTATGTGGATATATTCAAATGAATCTATTAAGTAACCAAAAACAACATTCCAAGTTCTATCTAGATGACATTACAGTCACATACGAATTCTTATTCTTTTGATGGAGTAGTCGCATGTCTCCAGTTGGCTTACTAGTAAGTAGGCCTACTTCGTAAATCACAATTATCTTGAACAGTGTAGAAATGTGTTGATTGGAATCAAAATGCAAAAGAATCGAAAAAGACTTATGTCAAAATACAAAAATGCTTTGCTATAATATGAAATAATATGAAACAAAATGACAGCATTTGTTTTAATGAACATAAGGAAACTAAATTACCTTCAAACAAATGGACTTGATTTTCTGTTGTATGTGTAGTCAACTCTATAATGCAGAGGTTAAAATAGGTTTCCAAGTTATTGAGAAAGCGGTTAATATGACATTGTGAGTAAAGTTCCACTTTCAGACCTTGCATTCTACATGGCTGATGATTTTAAGGTCATATGTTTCTTTGGTCAACGGTTAATAATCAACCGAAATGAAAAAAAAAAACCAGTCTTCATCAAGCTTCAAACCCAATACCCCAGGTTCGGAAGCCAAGGGCTTAACCACTAAACCACTAGTGAGAAGGGCAATAAGGGAGGATGAAGAGTTGTATTTGTGAATTGAAGTCCATATATGATTAAGGATCTTCATTTACATGTATATGTTGATGTATATGGTAGCAGGAATTTTTTTCACATTAAGAGATTCCCCATTCGAAGTGTTATGCTTTATTGTTTATTAATAGCGCTTATTAAATAGTTTCAAAATCATGCAATAAATTATTCATATAGCTACATTATTGAACTTATCACAATGCTCTTGAGGATAGGTATAATTGGGTGCCCATCATGTGGCAAATAATTTGTTGGCCTGGATTGTAAAGAAATGCCAGTGCTGCTATTGACACCCATTCCATTCCTGGATCTGTATAATATATATATATATATAGTATATGTTAGATTAACTGTCATTGTAGATCAAGTTTCCAAGATTAGATTTTATATTGATTATAGACTCAATAGTGTGGGTTTCAGGCTTCTGTGGTCACAATGAGTACTGCAGGCAGAAAAGATCTACTGTGGGCAGTAGTTCTAGTAGTATCAATAGCCTGAACAGTATCTGTTCTAGATCTATAGATTAAATTATCTGTTCTATCACCTAGTAACTAATATGATCTATGCCAGTGTTTCTCAAACTCATGACAGAAGGAGGTCATCAGAAGTTAACAAAATTGTATACAATTAAAACAACTTCTTCACTAAAACCCAGTTTATCAGATAGGATCCACAAACAAGGAGCTTAAACCAATGTTCAAAGAAAAATAAGACAAATTCTGATTACAAAAACATATTCCAAATTTATATTCTGTATTATGTGTCATTGTAAAGAAGATGACCACTTTCCCATCAATGTGGATTCATTGCCTTAATGAACCTCATTGCAAATAAAAGAAAATAATTTGAAATTTTTGCTTGTTGAACCAGTCATAAATACATTCATAGAAACTCACCAACCTCATCCAAGCCAATTCAGCGCATTAAAAAAAAAATTGTTACTCATGTTCTATTATTTATGTAGTTTTTACTTAGGTGTTCGAAAATATTCTATTACCTGTATATATGTAGTTTTTACTTAGGTGTTCATGTGTAAGTTTTGACTCTATGAAGGGGTCCCTGGTCTATGTTTCCCAATGAATAGAACACATCAATCTAGACGTAGCTCACTCACTCAATAGATCTAGCTGTAATATCGCAACTGTCAGTAGACAGGAGTTTAATGCTTATAAAACATAGGTCTTCCCTTTTCTTTTAGGCACCACATGAATCTCTAAAAATAAGTAAACACTGTCAGATTCTATTTTTTTGCAAACACTTAAATGTTTTTATAAAGAATGTTATCACAATATTTGGAAACTTTGTTCATGTAAATATCTTTCCAGCTTCCTTCTTTCTAGCGTCACTTTTGTTTCATACCTTCGTTAGCACCACTCTGCATTCCCAACTATAACAAGCATACTTTGTGGGCTTAAAAAAAATGGGGGGGGGGGTTATGTTTGATTATATCCATTTTTTTTTTTTAAACCATGGCAAGAAATTAATCTAAGAAATCTTGATCTAGTTTGGAAACATTGGTTAGCCAGATCTATATTGTAGTGTGAGTTAGTAGATCTCAAGATACTTGTAACATGTTCAAATAGGCTGATGCAAATCATATCACATATTTGATTATATATTTTATTAAATTGAATTATCAGTCTGCTTCACTTTTCAATATTAATACATCCAAATGCATCCCATATTTAAGAAGAAAGAACTTCAAAACTGAATTTACTGTAATATTGTTTCAATAAAATGTTTTTGGTATATGCACATATTTTTAGAGTTGTTTTTTTTTTTTTTTTAGTTTTTGAATAACCACTCAAGAAAAGAACTAATTTTTGGAATGTTCTCAAGTCAAAGTTGTTAATTTTTTTTTCTTTAAAAAAAAAAACCACACAATTTCTGTAATTTACAATGTTTTTTTTTTTTTACAAAGGGCTATGATGGTTTAATTGTGCGATCAGCCACAAAGGTCTCAGCAGAGGTCATCAATGCTGGAGTTAATCTCAAGATCATTGGTCGAGCTGGGACTGGCGTTGACAACATTGATACTGAAGTTGCAACCAAGAAGGGCATCATAGTTATGAAGTATGTTTTACTATTCTCTCCATCATATTGACCTTAGAAAGCATCTATAGACATTGAGAGTAAAATAATTTTAATTCTCAAGTAGAAATCATGAAAAGATTTACACCCACTATAAATCAACAGAGGGCGCGGTGGCTGAGCGGTAAAGCGCTTGGCTTCCGTACTGGAGGTCCCGGGTTCAAATCCTGGTGAAGGCTGGGATTTTTATTTCTGGATTTTCGGGCGCCCTTGAGTCCACCCAGCTCTAATGGGTACCTGACATTAGTTGGGGAAAAGTAAAGGCGGTTGGTCGTTGTGCTGGCCACATGACACCCTCGTTAACCGTGTGCCACAGAATCAGATGACCTTTACATCATCTGCCCTATAGACCACTAGGTCTGAAAGGGGAACTTTACTTACTTTTTTTTTTTTTACTATAAATCAACAGCAATACATCTTATCAAAATTTAATAATAAATTCACAAAAGTGAACATGAAGCTTGAAACTTATTGACTGAACAAATGATTTGTGGATCCTGAAATAAACCTGTCTTCTCTATACATAGGCCTACAAACAAACATTTTTCATTGGGGAAGTAACAGAAAACTTATCAATTCTATTGAACTCCCTTTTATTACTCTGTTAAAAACCTTGATTCATCTAGAATCTAATGTGTAAGTAAAGTTTGAGACCTTGAGGTGTACACTATATGACAATTAGTTTATTGTACTAATACAGTTTATAACTGATTAACTTTGACTTTCTCTATTTGGATTTGGATTGAGTTTATCAACTAAATGTTGATATTTGTGTCACCTCTGTGAATTATTAAAGGAAACTGTATGTATGTTGTATTGCGAGAGGGACAATAACTCAATATCATATAATTATAAGCAAGTTGACAACAAAAGGGAAAAAATTAATTCTGTATACTTTGTAGAAATGGATAAATTAACTTTATTATCATTGTTTTCATTAAATCTTCTATAGTAGCTTTATCCATTTGTTCATTCAGTTTAGGTTAATATTTGCTTCTTAAAATTGTTCACAGCACACCAGGTGGGAACACATTGAGTGCTGCTGAACACACCTGTACTCTGATCATTGCTTTGACCAGGTAGCTAAAACTTTAACAATACTCACAATGGTAGACGTATGTTGTCTAAAATTTATGAAATGTAGTCAATGGAAATATTTTCTTCAACCTAGAAATCTAGGGGAAGCTTCAAAGTCGATGAAAGATGGGAAGTGGGACAGAAAGAAATTTATGGGGACTGAGCTGTATGGTAAAACCTTGGCTATCATTGGCCTTGGGAGAATCGGAAAGGAAGTGGCTCTACGAATGCAGTCATTTGGCATGACAGTGAGTAGAAAGCTAAATTATCTCTATGAATAGTAAAAGTATCATAACTTTACTTAATAACCATAATCATGGTAAACATTCACATGGTAAAGAATCAGTTTGGGCTTTTATTCTTCTTCACTTTTACCCTTGTTCAAATCATCTACAAACATCTCTTCAAATGATTGTGTAAAACACTTCAAGTCCTGTTGTGATTAATCCTTTTTTTTTTCTTTGAATAGATTTTATATAGATTATAGCATGCTCAGAGTGATAGATTTCTGTCTCATTTGTGGTTGGGGGTGGGTTTCTGAGAGGTTTTCTGTGGTGACTTGAGGCTCTCAGTGAACACATCTCTGCTTGAGTTTAGTGTCAAACCTCAAGCCCTCTTGATAGCCAAGCCAAGCTCAAGCGTACTTAGCCTCTCAGCCACATATCCCTCATCTATGAGTCTATTTATGTCTGAAGCCTAGATTCATTATTTCCCCTTTTAAAAACTGTTTATCTCTGTTTCACTGGTAAATGACAGCTGAGACTATAAAGTAATCTATATTCTTCTCATTGTATGCTAAAAGTAAACAACATACTAATCAATGCATTCAAAGTCTAACAAAATAAAGTTTCTGAGAAAAAAAAAGTCTGAGACTTACACTAATATTTTAGGCATCGTTAAGAAGGGAGTATTTGTGTGTGTGTATTTACCATGGAACTACTTACTATAGTGGAATACAGCTGGGGATAGAGATATTAAACTGAGCTCATTTTGTTCATTTCAACAAGTTATTGTTATTCTTCTAACCATTATCTGGAATGGTTAATTTTTCTTCTACAATTATGATAGAATCTAGCTCCAAGATCTTTAAATTTGCTTTGAAAAATCTTTTTTTGTTATTAAACTAATCCTGTCAGTTTTTTTTATTGTAAAAGACAATTTATCCCATTTACATTTTGCACAACAAAGTCTATAATAAAAATATTGATTTGTCCTCAGACAATTGGTTATGATCCTATAATTAGTAGTGCTGAAAGTGCAACTTTTAATACAGAATGGATGCCACTAGAGAAGATATGGCCTTTGGCTGATTACATTACAGTCCATACCCCGCTCATTCCACAAACAAAGAGTAAGTTCTCTGAATATTTTCTGAAAGTAAATATAGTTTCTTCAGTTGTCACATTTCTTTTTATGAAGAGATCATTTTAATAATATTTACATCATATAACAACAAACTGTTTAATTTTGTTTATAAACTGCTTAAATTAGATCTTATAAATGATGCTGTCTTTGGAAAGTGCAAAAAAGGAGTTAAAGTTATTAATGTCGCTAGAGGTGGAATCATAGATGAGGAAGCTTTACTGAGAGCATTAGAGTCTGGTCAGTGTGGGGGAGCTGGATTAGATGTTTTTATTGAGGTAAGTAGCCAGCAATCATATAGCATGGTTATATGTTACAACATTTCCTGACTTTCTGCATTTTCATTCACACTTTTCATCATTCTTATTTTTTCTTATGATTTATTCTAATCCATGATAATAACAGTAGTGATACAATACATTGTTTAAGAAAGCAACAACACTCGTTTTCAGTTATCAGCTGCACACACTGGAAGACTATTTCCTCATTGATATAAAGATTATTTTTTCATTTTCATTCACACTTTTCATCATCATTCTTATTTTTTCTTATGATTATTCTAATCCATGATAATAATAATAGTGATACAATATATTGTTTAAGAAAGCAACAACATTCGTTTTCAGTTATCAGCTGCACACACTGGAAGACAATTTCCTCATGAATATAAAGATTATTTTTCTTATATCTCTTCTGGTTTTATGAGTTTTTCTATGTTGTTTGTTTCTACTAATAACAACCTGGCCTAAAATATATTTACCTTCAAAGAATTCATTTCTATAGGAGCCTCCAAAAGATTATACTCTTGCCAAACATCCAAATGTAATTGCTACACCACATCTTGGTGCGAGCACTGTAGAGGCACAGGTCAGGGTAGCTGAGGAGATAGCTCAACAGTTTGTTGACTTAGCACAAGGAAAATCTCTAGTTGGAGCTGTAAGTTTGTTCATATTATTTTTATATAATTTTTTTCTTTTAAAGAAACTTGTAGATATTTTAATTTATTATTTTGATTATTTTACAAAATTGTGTTGGTTTTTAAGTGTTAACCCTACAAGCCCTCTGTTCCTAGATCTTAACTTTGCCCTTGGCCTGAACTCCTGAGAGCTACCATGCCCCTCTTTACTTACTATCTTTACAGCTTTTATTAATCAAGCATTCACTTTCTCTATAAATGGTAGTAAAAACTAAATTTCAAATAAAATATTATCTTTTTTTGGCTAAATATACAAAAATGTGTACTGTAATAAGTGCCTGATTCAATTTTATTGTGAATTTTATGAAATATACAATTTTTATATTAACACTTGCTGTGATGGAGGTAGCCATTTTTAATAATAATGGAAAAGTTTCACCACATTTTCCCTAGCTTTTTTTTAGATTCTGATGCTATTGTTCTACATAGGCTTTAATGGGTTCACAGATATATACAGTTTAAGGAATTACCACTAAATTGGGTTCACTGGCTGGTGGAGTTTAATAGATGTGTGGCTGCCATTCAACAGAGTTTGATTCCTGACTGGAGCTGAGTAATGTTTGTTGAGTACCTAAAGGCATGACAGAATCTTTCTCTCAGATACTTCCCTCCCCCTCCCTCGATCCAAAAAAGAGATAGGACCAGATTGCACTGAACATGCTCAAAACAAACAAGTTGTGATACACAAATGTAATAAAAAAAAAAGTCATTAAGAGTTAAATAAACAATATGCTTACTGTCATGATTTTTTTTTTATTCTTCAATGGCGTTGTTTCTTTTAAAAAACTGTAAAAATACATAGATTAGAAATATTTTTTTTTATGCAATCCACTTACATTGGACTTTTTTCCTTAGGTCAATGCTAATGCACTAACAAATGCTCTTAATCCTGCATTAAGACCTTGGATTCAGTTAGCTGAAAAACTAGGCACAGTTGGAAGTCAGCTTACTAAAACATTATCTGTGAATAATGTAGAAGTTTTAATATATGGTAAGGTATTAAAAGTATTAAATTTTTAATAGCTATTATCTTGAGTTCCTCAAAGCAGAAATTGTGCTCAGGAAGTCATAGGGACATATGATAATTATAATTATAATCACATGATAATTATAATCTTAATACTTTTTTTGTATTTTTTTTTTTTTTTTTTTTAGAAAAGTCATTAGAAGCTGCTGGATCTGCATTAGTATCATCTGTAATGATTGGTTATTTAAATACATCATTGGCTGAAAATGGTGATATCTTGCCAAAAAATCTCAACATTATAAACTCACCAATTTATACCAAGCAGTCAGGAATTAAAGTAAGTTTAACTTATAGACCTGCTTAGCTGTAAATTTTGATGCCTTGGCACTATAAAATTCCCATGAGATATAGTGTATTTTATGCTACATTTTGTGCTTCTAGTTACAAAGCCATGCTTGACAGAATTGTAGCAACTATGCAAGCTTATACTATTTACATTAAAAAGACATCTGTGTTGTATTTTTCTACTTGCTTTGAATTTTATTGTTGATTATTGTGTATTCAGTTCTTCAGTATAGTTTAGTTTCTTAATTATGAACTAATTAATTCTAACTTATTTTATGAATAAAAGCGTTTTAAAATTCAATAGATATTGAACACATTTGAAATCCTCAAAAAAATAGTAAAGTATTTTAAAACATTAATGGATCAGATGTAGTATGCTCCCTTCCACTGGTACAGTGTGGTCCATTCTTTAGGCTATGTGTGCTAACTTTTAAAGCTGCACAATTTGTTTGCCGTTAACATTTTGTAACTCCAGCATGTTCACTTTCTTCTCATAGCTATTTCTCAACCTCATCAACTGTGGGGTGATTTAATTTTTTTCATTTTAACGTTGAAAAGGGTCAATGGCTTCTTCCCCTGAGCATCAAAAATAAATTTGAGCTTTTAATACAATATTCCTTGCACTTGACAGTGCTTGTTAAGTGTGTAACCTAAAAATATTAGTCTAGCAAAAATAGCAACACATACACACTTGTGAATTGAAAGCCTGTGAGAATGCTGAGCTGGTTGTCCTCCTGGTCACCTGAACATTTCCAGGTCACAGAATGCTTGCACCAGTCTTACAGATTCCACTGATATTAACATCTCTTCATTCTGAGGCACATAGGCATTAATTGAAATGAGAAAACACCAAATTGTCTAAAGCTAAATCAGCATTAAAGATTTGGAAGAGAAAGGGAGTTGGGTGATACTACATAAGAATAGGTTAAAAATATCAGCTCGTTGCTTTTATATTTTACTGCCACCTATATATACACTAACTCCTTCACTAATTCTGTAACTGGTTAAAGGTGATATAATCTTAAATTTAGATACTCAGAAGCACCCCAATACAAGTCAGAAAGCCCAGTCTTACAGTAACTCTATTTGAGACAATTTTCTTTCCATTTCAAAAGTATGCAGCAAAGTCACATCTTAAAATATAATCCAAATTTAATTTTCTTTTATCATGTCATTACTTAATACACCCAGCCACAGCATCACACTATGTTGAGACCTCTCCGGAGGCTGGTTTTTTGTATCTATCACAAGCACACTTTTTCCCTCTTTCTACTTTAGATAGTGACAAGAATGGACTGCACGTGTTGTTCTTGCATACAAAATAGAGTAGTTTCTGACAATTTTAAAATATCAAATTAACTTCTTGGTTAACTCAATTGTGGTTTGCTTTTGTAGCTGTTTTTATTACATAACTTTTATTTATATTTTATATACTGAGCTGTTTGAGCTCAACAGTATTGAAATTTTGTTAAATATTTAATATTCACTTTGGTCAGTACAAATATATTTTGTTTCTGCTGCCATAACAATTTACGTCAGTCATAATACATAATAGTGGAATTTTTATTGATATAAAGCTATAACTTTTTTCAATGAACATTAACATCTTTAATTGCTAGCATACAAAGACACTAAACCAACAAGAATAAAAATCTGTTTCTTTTATAAAATTAATAGTTTGAAAAAAACATTTTTTAGGCCTTATTTTTAAATGAGAACTCCAACTTTAATTGAAATTTATTGTAGTCAGTATTACATATGTATTGGTTTAGTTTTTTTCTTGCATGTTTCTATTGCCTTTTTCAAAAATACAACTATCTTAGGTTTTGCCTTGTTAGTGAAGTTTGTAACAGAGCTACCAATTGCTGCTTTTTTGTCAAAACCTAATTACCAAAATCATTTTTTATTGTCTGATTTAATAGAATATTTAATTAAAGAAAAAAAATAATTAAAGATTTATCATTGTGTATCAGTGCTGCTTTTGGTCAAGTTTGTTTTACAACAGCAATAAGTAGCCAATAACTTGACCAGAGATTCCAGTACAAACTATTCATTTAATCAATATTTACTATATTTTTTTTATTAAAGTTTTTTGTGTGTGTCAATTCCTCCCTGTTCTGTATTTTTTTTTATCCATAAACCACAAAAAGAATTTTCTTGCTTAAGCTTCTATGTTAGGCTGCATCATAGGCAATATTCATCAGTTCAATATTTGAATTTTTTGAACTTTTATTCTAATCCCATTATCTTATTTGAACACATGCAGTGTTTTCCCATTCATTTCTGGATTGCAAGGAATATCTGCTAGAGCTTATGTCCAAAACAGGTTAGGGGGGGATCATATTAAATATATCCCCATATATCAAGTATAGCTAATTGTGTGACAACATGGCCTTGAATGTCATAGCACCTTTTATTATGTTATAAAATTAGATTTTAAACTTGACTTAAATGGTGGCAATCTGGCAGCTCTATAGAAATACCTGAATCATTTTTAATATTGGTTATTTTGATTAATATAAAAATAATAGGAACAAGGGACACTACTGTAAAATTTTTAACATTAAGTAATGTGGTGGTTACTCCCCCTAATTTTCTAGCCAGCAGAAGGTGGGGAAACTATTGAAAAAGCAACCTTCACCTTCAACTTGATCAATGCTCCTGTGTTGGCCAAGCAAGCTGGGATAGTTGTGAGTGAACTCAATTTATTTCACTTTATACAAGTATTGTAAATGCAATATATAAACATTGAGAAATTTATTACCTGGTTGTTATGTTTAAAGTGATAGTTGAATGTTTAAAAGCACAAGTTTGGCTTAAGGCATTGCATATCTCATGTCTGCATGTTTTTTGTACAGTTTGAACTTATTTCTAAATACATTTCTTTACAAAGGTCATAGTTGTTTTTGCTTTGACTGTAGTATATTAGATGATTAGATTTTTTTTCTCAATTGTTTTATTTAAATGCATAATATATTTATTTTTTTTTACTTACATAACTTTTTATTTATTTTCTATTCTATTATTTATTAATTATATAATAGGATAATATGGTGAAGAAGCTTGGATTTAATTTGAACTAAATTGTATAGTTATTTGCTAATCTTTGCCTGTTTTTTTTTAATTATTTCATTACTATTTACTGCATTAAACTATTTAGTTTTGTATTCTTAAATACATTTTCATTTTAAAATATGGGTTAACAAATTTTATTGTATAATTTTTCAAAGTATTTTTGTAAAGTCAGATGATTTTCCCATTGGAAGTTTAAATCTAGGGATGTTGAACAAAAAATCTACATTAAATTATTAAAAAAAAATTATTTGTCCTAATGATTGGTTTGGTCAGGTACTGATAAATGCTCAGATATCAGATATATTTATTATATTTATATTATTATATTTATATTTTTATAAATGCTATTTTCATTTGTTAGACCACATCTACCAACAAGTGTAAAACAGGTCAACTGAAGTCTGGAATCACTGTAGAGTTTCAGAGTGCTGGAGGGGAGGTGTTAGAGATCTGTGGGGTCGTTGCTGGTGAACACAGCTTGTTGACCTCAGTGCAAGCCAACACTTTCAAGGTGGCAGCCTCATTGCATGGAGAGACCATAGTGTATAGAGTAGACAAACCAGTGTCTTTAGCAGATATCATCAGTGAGTAGTTAGGTTAATTTTTTTTTCTCAACCTAGGGCTAGCATATCACACACAAGGTTGGCAGTCTGTACCTAGTGGACTTTGTTAATAATGTACAACTCTTCTAAAGTAAAGAAATTGTATTATAGTCAATAAAAATATAGTACTTGGAAATTTACCTTCTTTTTATAGATCAGAAGTGAAAAAAGTTTGAGAAATATATGCTGAAGACATTCATAGTCTCTTCAGGATCTACATATTTATGCATTGAAATACTGATCAATGTACACTTATTTGTACTTAAGTCGTTGGAAAGTAAACAAGCAATTGGTTGAAAGATTAGAACCCTGACCTAGTCATGATGGAATATATAGATCTAGTTATGTGTAAAGTTCCAGTGCATGGGGTAAAAAAAAAACAACCCCCCCCCCCAAAATCTTCTTGTTTATTATGGCTTTGAAATTTAAT
>JADKLZ010000003.1:18775106-18795703 GCA_021533235.1 Biomphalaria straminea
TGTTTATTATGGCTTTGAAATTTAATTTCAAGTAACCCTAGGTAAGAATGAAAGATTTACTATTTTAATGTTTAGGAAATGAGCCACCATTTTTTAATGTATTTATTTGAATGTGAAAAGCCATTATAGTATAAACATTTCACACTTGACATATACAATTGGTTTAGAGTTTCATTATAGCTACGATAAGAACTCATGGGCATCCTCAGGGCTTTGACATTTCCTTTATATTGTAAACATTGCACACTTGACATATACAATTGGTTTAGTTTAGAGTTTCATTATAGCTACGATAAGAACTCATGGTCATTCTCAGGGCTGTTGACATTTCCTTTATATTGTAAACATTGCACACTTTACATTTCCATATACATATATATAATTTTAAAACCAGTTGTACTGCAATTGAACACCCCCAAAATGGACAATAGTAGATGACTATGTTTATGAAGCAGTAGAATCATCCATGACTGCCAATACGTTTATAATTCTGTACTATTACAGGTGCAGCAGAGAAAGATGGCTTGAAAGTATCTGCTATCTCAGCATCAGAAGTGAAACATGGTCAAGGTTTTGGAATTATTAACTTAGAGCTTCCAGTTACTCAAGGCTTGAACCATTTGAACCAAACAGTCAACAGTGCATATGTATGCTCATTATAAACATGTTCAAATTATGTGCTTCTAAAAGTTGATTGTACTTTTCTCATTCATTAAACTGTGCATTTCAGATTTGGTTTTATTGTTACGATATTTGACCTTGTGAATACCCTTTTGTGTTTCATATTTCCAGTGAGATAACTTTCCCAAACTTTTGTTTACATCATATCAGTATTCCAAATATACCTTTATAATAAGATTCCTATGAAATGTATAACCTATTTTATTATGATGTACACACACACAGAATTATATTTGAATATTAATGCTGAAACATTTTAATGGCATTCAGTTTATTTGTTATCTTGGTGGTTGTGTCTTTAAAAGCCATTACCTTTTTGGTTTGGGGAAAGAAATGAAAGAAGAGAGGTCTAAGTGATGCTAAGTTATTGATTTTTTAATCTATATAGTATGTCAATAAATCACATGATCTGATGAATATTGATAATACTTAAGTAAAATCATTGCACTTTTCACATTTCATTTGCTGCAGACATTAGACCACTATTATTTAGCATTTAGTTTTTTTTTTTTTTTTCCTTTTCGAAAAAAAAAAAAGTAATAAAATCTGTATTAGGGTATTATTTCTATGTATCAAACTCTAAAATTTCATCTTAGTTATAAACTCAATTTCTAAACTTGCACCAGTATGTTATAATATTTCTTATCCATATATATATACAGTATATCAAAATAATCTTTAATTCTTTGGTTTAGCCTGTCATACTTGGGGAAAACATAGGCTCCAAGTTGTTCATTTTAATTAAGTACTCTGTTCAAGTATTGTTTAATTAAAGTTTAGTTTATGCCATAAATCCACAAATAGAGTGGAAACATTTTCTTTAAATTTGCTTAGAATATCCATTTTGTCTAACAAATTAAATTGCATTTTTTTTCTCAGTCATTTAAATATTTCAGATACTTTACAGAAAGTGCTGTAAAATAATATACTGAATTGTAGGACAAAATTAAAGGGACATGGACAAGTCGAAGGCAAAAAGGATGAACTTTGTATAAGTGTCAAGGGGACTCAGGATATAAACGTTTCAAAAATTCATTTGTGGGATATTATGTAAAAGTTATTACTACAAATAATTAACCTCAAGAAGAAAAAAAAAACTTAAAGCACTAAAATTTTAATTCTAGTATATCAGTATTTAAAATTAATTAGCTACTTAAAAAAAAAATTAAAGTAAGTTTCTTGAATCAGACTGCAAAGAATGTGACTCATCAAAATTCAACATCTTGCATTCAGTTCAATTGAATTGGTTAGAGCTCTATCCAGAAGACTTAAAGGTTAAGAAGTGTTGTAAAAAGCTTTGATTCTTTACTTAATGGTTGGAATCTCAATACTCTGAAAGAAGCCTAGCTTTATGTTATATTGTTAAAAGAACGATTTGATATACCTACAAATCTTTGAAATAGCAGTAGTAATATGAAGCTAAATGCAAAACAAGTGAAAACATTTCATAGTTGGTTTACATTGATTTGAGAAAGTGATGTATTGTACAAACTTAACTGTACGTGTATCATTTGACATTAATAATCATAATAATCAGCTAGCAAATTGTGTATGTTTTAAACTAAACCATGTTGAATGTTGGACAATGGCTGGAATTATTTGCTGTAAACCTCAAGCAGTATTGTGTCTCTATGTAACAAGGTTTAGTTAACACTCTATTTGTACTCTGTTATGACATGTTAGCTTGACATTAAGTTATTACTAACAGAGTCCATTTTTTGTTCAATTGTCAATACTCGTAATTAGTTTTAGTTGTGCATTTGTGTATGATTCTCAACCAAACCCAGGATAGTAGGAATTACAGCATTTCTTAGGCTATAAATAAACTAGTCACATGTACCTGATAGAAAAAAATCTGTAACTTTTGCATTTCTATTTATTTGTTAATGTCAAGACGAGTCAAGATGATTGTCTAAGTGCTAGAAGCTTTATATTTTGATACTTTGTGCAGGCCTAGAGTGATCTAAGCCACATTTGTAGAGACTAGTGGTAAGGGACCTTCATTTGAGAGGTTTCATTCAGCTCCTGTTAAAGATCCATTTAAACAATTAAAACCTTAGCAGGATTTAATCATGTGACCTTGATGTAACACCCACTAAAGGCAACAATATTGTCATCCAATTAGACAGATATAAGTAGTGCAATGAGAAAGTCCCTAAAATAAGAAAACTGCATAATATTATACTGTGTCCAAGATGTCATTTTGTAAGTAGGTTATTGTTTCCAAGATGTCATTTTGTATATGTTAGAAAAAAATACTTTACAAAATGCATTAAAATATGTTTATATAGGCTGCATCTCATGTTGTCATAGAATTACTTTATATGTCAGAGTTGAGTGCTTACCGATTTGTTGATATTTTTGTTTTCTCTATTTGGTGGACTGGAATATCATTTTGACATAAAACATTTCTTGGATCCATTCAAACAGTGTTTCCTAAACTTCACACATTCTGAGTATTTAGCAGAACACTGCTTATTTTTAGAAAGATTAATTCATGTAGTGTCCTACTTGTTAATTATTCCAGCAGTTCAGTGAACACCTATCTGGGGAACACTGGGGCTCTGCATCCAGCAGCTCAGTGAACACCTACCTGGGGAACACTGGGGCTCTGCATCCAGCAGCTCAGTGAAAACCTACCTGGGGAACACTGGGGCTCTGCATCCAGCAGCTCAGTGAACACCTATCTGGGGAACACTGGGGCTCTGCAAAACAGTTTGGGAAACACTGTATTCAAAGATTCTATGCAATAAAGTTTATTTTGAACACAAAAGTTTCTTGATTTTTATCTCTAGTACCAGTATATAGTGTCAGGCCATCTTTATTTATATCAATAATAATTTTATAAGAATTGTATCACTGTGCAGCAGAATAGTGGAAAAATGACAAGATAGAAAGGATGAGTTAATATTTATTAATGAAAGACAATCTCTACATAAACCATAAATACATTTCAAGTAATGAAATGTCAGTGATCACTTGTGTTTCTGGATCTGAAGTGGCTAAACATAAAGAAATTTGATTTATAACTGTAGTTTGTATGGGTTGTAACCAGTAGGATGACCATGAGTTTTTATGGTCGCTGTAATGCAACTCTAAACCAGATGTCCATTATGTTCCAGAACTAAGTTCACAAGCATGGCATTTATCAGCCCTTAGTTTTTAACAATGTAGTTCACTTTAGTTAAAAACATATTTAACTAGGCACTGTAGGCCTACACTAATTGGATATCTGCATATTGAGAATGAAAAAAATAAATCGAAATAAGAATGTTCATAATAAATTGAACTAAAGAAACTAATATTAAGGCATTAAAATGATTTCTAACTATCTCTGCGTCCTACCTAGTCGTAGACATGTTATCATGTACATAAAATACTGTATGATGAGTACATAAAATGTACTGTATGCTATCTTACAGGTGTGTGTATAACGTACAGCTCCAGTTTATCACTACAGACCAACATTCAGTACAGCACTAAAAATAAATCATTTTATATTATATTCAACATGCACTACAATGATCATGTCCTATGTACACAATACGACAATACGTTTGTTGTTCACAATTAGCTTACATCACGCCAGCAAACTTAAAAAGATCTGGCAATATTCAGACGTTCTTCAAGCTTAGCTTAAAGGTTTGAAAGTGAGACCAACAACCATCGTACAGGTTGGCCGTAGTAGCAGGTTGCTCGATTTCTCTGTAGCTTGATTCAAAGGCATTCACTTGGGGTGTGTAACTGATAGCTATAGTTTAGGCCAGGTTAATTTTTGTGTCCCCGTGTAGTTTATAATATAAATGTTATCAGATTATAAGTACAAGATCTCAGCCGTTTCATTCATTAGGGAACTGGACGTGTTTTGTAATTGGACTTAATAATAACAAGAAAATAGTGGTCAGTGTTGTAATAACTACAAATACCCAGAAAAAGAATTTGTCTAAAACTCTGGCCACTTCCTGCCACTCAAGTACAGCAGTTCTCTCCCCGTGGCTTTTGTCGTATGCTTCTAACACGGCTTTGAGGTAGTGTAAGATTTGAGCTTCCATTAAACTTCTCTTGCTTTCCCGCGGCTTTTTATTCGTCACCGGCTGTCCCAAAGAATTCCCTTCCATAGAATAGTTACAGTCTGAGTGTGGGGAGCTGACACGAACTCCAGACTGCTCCTGGCGGAACGAGGTGCCGGGCGCTTGTACGAGGTGGCTCATGGTCGTTGCGTGAGCATTCATTCTTTGGAAGTGTGAGTTCTTCGATGTTTGAGGTTGAAACAGCTCTTCTGAGTAGTGCTGTCTGCTGTTGTTGTTGTTCATATTGGCGCGGTTAATATGCATTATCCTCATGCAGAAGGCTTTGGCAAACACCACGGCCAGCTTTCGGACCACTTTAGGTGGGCGCCTCATGTTGGTGCCCCGGTGATGGCAATTGAGGACAAACACTGACAGGGCCACAGACAGCGCTGACATTGCCATGATAACAGTCAAATAAATACCTGTCGAGAAAAGAAAAGTGATACAAAATAAATATACTTGAACATAAAAAAAGACAAATCGTTCTAAAAACTGAAAACTATAAATATGGAATATCCACATAGCATTTCCTGCTCTAGACAGTTTTGTGAAATTGTCAAGGTCCCAATAGACGGCTCATAATTTTACTAATTTATGTTACTGCGTCATTTCTAGCACCTCTAGTATAACGACGTAGGTGAAAAAAATGGGGGTGAGTATCATCTTTTTGAATTACTTTTGTGTAGGACAACTTTCATGCTTATAGTATGCTCAGTGCTCTACGGTTCTATCTCTTTTGTGAAAAGGTATCTGGGAGATTCCGTGCTGCGTTTAGGCGCTCAGCAAACACAAACTCAACTCGTCGGGTTTCATACTCAAGTACCTTGTTAGTTACCCGATTTAAGCCTCTCAGCTACATCATATAAATGAGTTTGAAATAAACTGAATTCGTTATAAGTACCAAATATGAATAAAAAAAAAAACAACAACAGTAGGCCTGCCAAATGTAGAATGAATCTATGGGCGTTAGATCTTTAGAATATAAAATAAATTAGGCCTATTATTATTCTGTCTATATGATCGCTAGATCTTTGGGTCACAGAGCGTCTGACAAGCCAGTTATAAATGTTGTTAATAAAAATATCTCGCACGTCCAAAAATTGATGTTATCAAGTTTGTAAGGTGAAGGGGCAGCAGCATTTCTTTATTGATTTTTTAGGCACAAACTTTGATCTCTCTCCTCCAAGAAGGTAAAAAAAAAATTGAAACACAAGAGAAAGTGGGAGCTGCTCTAAGAATTTGAGAAATTTGCATTTGGTAACCACTCTTCTCAATGTCTGGTTTTTATGTATAGGCCTACTCTCCGTTTTGCTCATTTCTTTTTGCACTAAAATGTTATAGAAGTGGAAGTTTAACAACTGAAATGATGCTCATTGTGGATTCTTATTTAGTTCATGATTTTATATCAGACTAGATAATAACTTTTGTTTTATTCTCTTAGTTTCATCTTTTATTTATTGATTAGATTTCTCTATATAAATCAGATAAATTGTGCTCTTGGGACAGAATGTAACTCACGGTTAGACAAGAGTTATCTCGCTGTTTCATTCTAGATTGCGATGTGACCTGTGGGACGACTTTCTGATAGATAACTTTCATTGAATGTAGCCTACACGATACGCTTGAATACACAAAGTTAAGATTTTTTTGTTTTGTTTTGTTTCAATCTTGCTCGTTATCTCATTGTCTCTCTTAAAGAATCGGACAAAGTCAAAATGTTGAAAATGGCGTTCAAAATCCTAGATGGCCTGCAGCAAATATTTCTTCTTGCTTAAAGCAGGACAACATTTGATGTCTTGCGAACATGTACAGAAACAAATCACAAAGACAGAATGATTTTCCACGTCAAGCAGTCATGAAATACTTGTTTGGTGGCCAGGATAGATTCACACAAAGTGACTTTAGAATTACTTGACTACTGCAAAGCCGTGCCATCCCCGATAACGAAATCGCTAAGCTGCAGCGCATTCAGAACAATGCTGCACGAGTAGTCCTACTAAAAACAAGACGTGATTCGGTTAATGATTTCCTGCGTAAATTTAATTGGCTTCCTATGACTGCAAGAATGACTACAAGGGGACCACACTTTGTGATCAGTGAATCTACAAAAAGAAATGCCTTTGTAAATTAGTGAACTGATCACTTCGTGTGTCCCTCAGTCTTCAGAGAGCCCTGCACTCCATGGGCTCAACGCTTCCAGTGATGCCACGTTTCTCCCTCAAAAGTTACAGTTTGCAACTTTGCAGGCTATTTCAGTACACAGACCAAAGGTTTGGAACTCGCTCCAGAAATACATTACAAATAAATCAAAACAACTATACTACCAATAACTATTCACACAAAGTAAAAAAGTAAAATATAAGATAGTAGTTAAAAAACAACAACAAAGCTTGTCTAACGGGAAGAACTGTAAATCCTTAGCTATATCTATCAGTAATGTAAGATTTATTTCCCTTAATCAATATCAAACAAAATTAATTAATTAATTACCACATATTAATTAATTAAAAAGAATAGATCCGTCTTTTCATTTTCTTAGGAACATTAAATAAATGGTCTAATTTCAATTTGATCCAAGAATTGGAAGTTGGAGAAATAACATGTACAAATTTATACCAGACAGACAGACAGAGTGAGTTGATAAAAGCTTTGTACAAAACAACAAGAAAGACAGTGAATGAAGATGTGAAAAACAGACAGACAGACAGACAAACAGAGTGAGGTGATAAAAGCTTTGTACAAAACAACAAGGAAGACAGTGAATGAAGATGTATCAGTGACTATCTACACTATGAAGTGGACAAAAAGATTATTATTATTATTATTATTAAGTAGGTACAGACCAATCAATGGGATATACTCTGATGTCGGGGGCATGTTCTCTGCAACCAACAACATAAACACAGAGAACGCCAGCAGCACCGTCAGGCCAAGGGTCACTTTCTCCCCGGAGTCTGGTGGCAGGAGGAAGCCGGTCAGGGACAGACTGGACAGCAGCATGCAGGGAATGATGACGTTCAAGAAGTAGTACAAGACTCGACGTCGAATCTAGACAAGAGAAGATAAACTAGATGACAATTTAGAGTTTATGTTGTATAAACTTGTAGGCGATCCCAGTGGGTCAATCATTAAGTTACTTGTAAACTTGTAGGCGTTTAATCACATTACTTTCACAAAATCACATTTAGTTCTAACAGACGTATTGGAAGATTACGGAAAATATTAGTTCTAACAGACTTATTGGAAGATTACGGAAAATATTAGTTCTAACAGACTTATTGGAAGATTACGGAAAATATTAGTTCTAACAGACTTATTGGAAGATTACGGGAAATATTAGTTCTAACAGACTTATTGGAAGATAACGGGAAATATTAGTTCTAACAGACTTATTGGAAGATAACGGGAAATATTAGTTCTAACAGACTTATTGGAAGATTACGGGAAATATTAGTTCTAACAGACTTATTGAAAGATTACGGGAAATATTAGTTCTAACAGACGTATTGGAAGATTACGGGAAATATTAGTTCTAACAGACTTATTGAAAGATTACGGGAAATATTAGTTCTAACAGACTTATTGGAAGATTACGGGAAATATCGGCTTACATCTCTCCCACTTTTTCCCTCTCCCGCCGCACAAAACATAAATTCATTATCACAGTCATCAAGTAACACACATCTTCCCGACCCTCCAAAATTAACCTAATAGGACCTACACGAGAGATACAATGGTTTCTTATTCTTTGAAATTCTCCACTAAAACATACCTCTTACCAATCCAGACACATAGACACTACTTCAATGAAGGTAATAAGACTGGGTACCACTACTCCAGTTGTGATGGGCACTTAAAAAAAAAACACATCGGAAAACTCCGCATTCTTTCTCTTCCTTTTCTGGTTACTGATAGATTGGATATGATTCAATCACTTGCTTGTGTAAGGGAACACGGAACAAACATCCTCAGGCTTTGTTTTTATTTAATGGACACATGAGAATGTCTGAACAACTTTTTAACCGCCCGAAAATGTAGACTCGTTAACAAAAATATTGAAATCTTTTTAAGACCGTTGACTAAAACAAAAAAAAAAGCGATACTATACGCACAACTAAGGCTCTAGTGAAACTAACGGTGGTGGTGTACATTTATGTGATCTTTCTGACTGTTCCCCCTCTAAGTCTTATTTGCTAAATTTGGTGGTTTTATTTTAAAGTATCTGAAATTTAAATAATTTTTAAATTTTAAATGACAATAAATCATTTCCTGCTATTCAATGCACCCCCTCTCTTTCCCTCCCTCTCTCTCTCTCTCTCTTATTTTTTCAGGTTATTCTCTCTCCACTCATGTATTTTTTTTTAATCTTATAATCTGTAGACTTTTTTTTCCTTCTCGTTTGATATCAATGTATCTCTACCTCTTTCTATTCTCTCTGTATCTCTGTTTTCAACTCAGCTCATTTCTCAGAATGTACACGTTTTAAAACTATTTACCGTATCATTCAAAATTAAAATACATGGAATTATTTTAAGGAAAATGAAAACACCAAACATCTACTGTCTACGTCAGTGTAACAGACATTCCATTCAATTTTCATTTATTTCCGCTAAATCCACCTCTTTTGATGCCCATTGTTAATACGATTAAATTTTAAATCTATCTTTTCGTAGGCTTACTTTGTTATCAACGCATCCCTGTCAGTGACATCAGACCAACGATGTAGACAAAACTATGGCTGATTTTAAGGTGTTCAACATAGGGGTATAGATCCATGGGAGATAATTCCGTATTGACGTTCTGTATTAGAGCGATTATCTTTCCCTGGTGTCATTTAGAAACTGCCATAATGTCTATATTCAGTAGCAAGAATGTTTCAGCGTGGATGGACTAAGTATCCTTTAAACATCCAGCCCGTTTTAGAAATACGTCTGGCCGATGTAAACATATCGAAAAATCGATACACTAGATTACTTCCCTTTTTCTCGTTTTACTTTAAACGTATTGAATTCGTTCGAAATGGCGAACAGTTCATGTTTTTACATTGAGTAATGGAGTCTAATACAATAGATAGGCTACGACTTAGGCCTACATGGTCTTTTGGATGAAATATCATTGGCTGATGCCAACTGAAACCAACTAAATTTTAATTCCCAAATGAAACAGCGGCTCTAAACAGCATTATTCAAAGTTGTAGCCATATCGTTGTCCTTTAATCAAGGTAATGGTTAGTCTATAATTTGAACAATACGATTACGACCACATGTTTTGTACTATCAAAATACCATTTAAAAAGTTTTCTCCAAGATAGAAAATAATAACAAAAAAATGTTTGCATTTCTGTGAAGAAATGAAATGAAATTTGCCATTCAGACAAAACCAAAAAAAAAATTCTTTATAAAATCCAATTACAAAAATGGTTTCGAGGCTTATTTGTAACCTTTGACCTTTAAAAGAAATATGTTCTGTAGAAGAAATTGTTGTGTTGTAAAGACTGTTGATTCATCTATTTTTGTGACCGCCATGCCATTGTGTAGGAATAATAATGGCAGTAATAAACACATCTCATTATTTTGAGTCTGTTCAATTTTATTCGCCTTCTACTCGACACAATTGTCATCTCAACAGCAACATATGAAATAGAAGTCATCTGTCAAAATTGAGAAAAGACTAAATGTAGCTCAACAAAGCTGACCAAGACGGATTTTAGGAGTCAGTTATTGAGATCGGGTCTCAATCAAGGAAATATGCCAAAGGAGGTTGTGACAGAGCGTCGCATGAGTGTGCGGGACATGCTCGTCGACAAAAATGAATTACGAGTTGCGATGACATGGAGGCCAATACGAAGAATGCGCTAACAATGACGTCCTCGTATAACTTGGCGCCTCACTTTCCAGGAGGACCTCAGAGCAGTGGACACCATTACCAAAGACAGATCTTTGTGGAGACAGCTTGCCGCCCAGTGCGCCGAACGGTGCGGAGGGATCTAAGTCTAAGTAAGTAAGTCTAGGTGTGCTAAAGCTTTTGAGATATTGACTTATTCGAAGAAGAGTTTAATTCTCACATGATGTTTCTATGTTCTCAGAGTCACAAAGATAAAGACACGTTTCTTATTGCATTTGCAAGGTCCAATTCGTACAAGTGCTCCTTCTTTACTAGAGCCGTTAGAGAATGGAATGGATTTATGAATTAGTGAAAACCAACGACTAAGCTGTTTAAATCACTGATAACAACCATGACTTGATTGTTAGTGATGAATTTAACGGAATTAATTCAAAATGTCTGTGCAACATACAAACATAGAGATTTTCATTAATCGTTTATTCTTGTTATCTTTAAATTAAGTTGGCTTGGAATGGAAAAGTCCAAGCGTTGGCAACTCTCAAATTGCAAAGAACTTTTTTTTTAAAGTAGCTAATACAGAAAGAGGAAATATGGCAAATGCCTAATCGTCCTAATTGTCATCATAAGACTCCAGGTGAATGCTGTCTTCAGAGGCCCAAATCCTTTCTTCCAAAAGCTCTGGACAAAAAGCTTATGATAATATTGGGTAGTATCTTAGAGTAAGTGGTGAACAATGTCCTGACATTAGCTATGGACGGACTTTTGACAGGGTTTTAGATCGGCGAATTTAGTCAATTACTCGTATGGACAAGAGACCTCTCTTGATACCATCAGTTCTGGACATATGATACTAAGCACTCCCCTCCCACCAGTCTTCAAGGCGGCAGCTGATCAGTTTCAGCTTCTGTTGTAAGTCCTGACAGACACAGTCCGTACAACAGACGAGAATACAAAACTTTTTCATCCAGAGGTCAGCGCTTCCCCATAACATCCACCAGCAAGAGCTCCATTCGAGCGTACGTCAAGAGGAGTCAAAGGCTTCCGCAGCATTAGTCCTATTAAAAACACCCCAGGAGAGTAAACTTACTCCACTTATCAGAGGAGAACACTAAAGTATTGTCACGGCACTGCATAAAAATACTTTATTTCCAAATTTATTTCGGCCCTCTGGCCTCCTATTGTAAAATAAATTATCACATCACGGAGCTCTTCTGCTTGCAAGAGTTGCATTTCTTGTTTACCCAGTCATTTCCCAGGAACTTAATTATTATAATCATTTGTATTTTTACTGCGTTATGTAGAGATTACTCCATAAATCTTGATTCTTAGCAGAGACAGAAATAAGGATTACGTTAAGATTACTTTAGTCTAGGGGACTCCAATGAAGGAGAAAAAGTAGAGCCCGTAGTTTTAAATGAAATAGTAAGAAATAATTCTAGAAGCCACACGTCTCTACAATGGCCAGTAAATCAATGAACTTTCTTGGGTAAAAATTAACTTAACCAAACAGAAAGGTTCATGTTTGACATTTAAATAGAGTCTGTAATTCCCTAGAATCCATCTAAAAGAAGTTTTCTTTTTCCTTGTTTCAATTGGTATTCAAAAGTTCAGTTCAAGTTAATTAAAAAATAAAGACCCTCAAATCCATCTGAGTGCAAGTCTGTCCGCATGAGTGGTTACTAAAATAATTCTCTTTTCTTTCTTCGCCTTCTTTTTCTTTCTTTATATTTTCTTCTTACTTCTTTTCCTCTATTTCTTTCTTTTGATCGACTTTCTCTGTCTACATCTTTCTGTTCCCTTGTTTCTAATTGAATCTGTCTAGCTCTCTAATCGTTGGTCTGGTTTTTTGTTTGTTTGCATGTCTGTCTGTCTCTTTCTTTCAGCACACACACACATACATACATACATATACACACACATACATACATATATATACATAATATATATATATATATACACATACAGTAAAAAAATAGTAAAGATGATGTTAAGGTCATCTGTTTCTTTGGTCAACGGTTAACGAGCAGGGTGTTATGTGGCCAGCACAACGACCAACCACCTTTACTTTCCCCAAGTAAACTCAGGTACCCATTAGAGTTGGGTGGACTCAGGGGCGCACTAACAAACGCGAAATTTAAAATCCCAGTCTTCACCGGGAGTCGATCCCAAGACCTCAGGTTCGGAAGCCAAGAGCTTAACAATTCGACCATTTATTTATTTGATGCGCTAACTATGCCCACCTAGATTCATGTTGCCTTAGTTGCCACTTACTTTCATTGGTAAGGATTCTGCTAGTATTACTAAATCACTTGGACTATATTGACTTTAATTTACTGATTGTGTCTAAGTGAAAGTATAACAAGAATTAATAAAACTATTCTAAATTTGATTTACATGTTTTAAATTGTTTTATTTAGGCTTTTAAACGCAAGTAATTGAGCTTTGAAAGTTGATTGACGGTACAAATCAACCTACAAACTTTCTCCCCCAAACCAATCATATATCAATGTACCTCTCTCTCTCTCTCTCTCTCTCTCTCAACTTCTAGAATCCTTCTACTCACTGTCTACTAAGTATATAATTACCATTATGTAAAATGTCACATCGACATAAGGCTCAGGGCAGCAGGTGTAATTCTTCACTCGTCTGATGATCTTTGTTCCTAACAGTTCCCACTCGCCGTTGTCCACGTAATTGGACAGGTCAACATTCTCTGATCTGTTGGTTACATCAACCTACAATACAGTAGAGTTGAGTTATGATCCATTACTAACATTGATACTTCAGTGTTGAGATATGATATACATTACATAAACCTAAAATACATCAGTGTTATGATCTATCAATTAGATCGATCAATATTGAACATACAGATATATGTAAAGCCTTTGTTGAAAATTAGCTAGAACAATCTTGGTCACGATTGATGATATTCGAAATCACTTTTTATGCTTTATGATTGTCTATTGGATTAAAATGTACTAAAGTGGCAGCACCATTGCAGTGGCTGATGTCTCATATTAAAATTCCAAAGAAATAATAATGTAATGACTCTGACTTGCGCACCATCATTCAGGCTAGTGCACAGGTGCGCACTTCTAGTGAACGGACTAGAACAGAAAGTTGACATTGTGAGATAACGACTTCCGCCCACGTTGAGAGTCAAGATGAAGAGACAGTGCTAAATGAAGATGTTGTTTTGTGTATCTGTGATGTCATGTAAATAAACATTGTTGTCCTCATTGAGTTGCCTTCACTTGAAGTTATTACAATAACAATAACGACTGCCTGTATGTATATCAACAGAGTAACACTGGTGATTCTGTAGCACCATCGTACCATATAAGGTGTTGTTGAATATTGTCATTGCTAAAATTATTCATTATTTTATATTCAATATAGGAGTGAAATAATTTTTACTTTTATATTTCTACTTTTATAGTTCTACTTTCATAGTTGTACTTTTATTTGAATTTTCAAAATTTTCTTTAAATTCGAGGATTTCCTCTTCCTCATTAAATAGTAAAAAAAATCAACGAATAGTTTACAAAAGTTTAAATCTTTGTAATTAATATGTTGAATATAAACTTTAAATTATTCTGGCTATTGAATTAAAATCAAGCTTTGTATTTCTATTTTGGCTTTTTGTATGCATAGGACTGCAAATATTTGCACAATGCCTAAGTCTTCATCTCAGCCATGTCCATACTAAATATACATCGACACTATGACTTATTTAGCCTAGTTGATGCCTAAATCTTCCATTCTTGTATTGCCCTATTCAAAAGGGAATAAAAGTTTCCCAGTATATCCCTGGAAAGACGTAACTTTGTGCAGTTGACCCCATGACATCATCATTACAGACGCGACTCTTGACCATTGATCTGGCCTCAGCCCTGGGTCTGTAATTAGAACCAGATTGTAGGGGACATTGAGTGGATGGGACGTGGGCTACTCGGATGCCAAAATGGAAATAGCCAAAGCCTTACATGTCATCTGAAATGGGGAAAGATTAATGGGGAGAATAAGATGAGAATTGTGTAATAAAAAAAAAAGATAACATTAGAGCTGAGGAGAGAATAACCAACTGTACAGGTTAAAACAAACATTTGATTGTGTGAAACTTTATATCACACTTATACACATTGGAAAACTGTGAAACCTCTTTTTATGTATTTGTTCTTGGCAAGAATTTTATCTTAGGATTCACATGTGTTTAATAACATTTATTTGGCTTCCTTTCTAATTAAGCTAAAACTAAACGCCATATACACATATAGGCCTACACGCACGCAGACACATACAAACAATAAGACATGACGTATGTACTCAGGGGCGTAGGTAGGGGTTCGGGGGCCCGGGGGGGATCGACCTCTTTTGGGGCCCCTTGCATTTTGGCATTCGACATATGACATGACATAATGTACGCAAAAATATATAAGCCCAAGATCAAATTGGTTCAGTATATCAGTAAACTTAAAACAAAATTATCATTAAGACTCTTTTAATAAATAATACCGTTGTTTATTAGCTAAATAATGTGACAAATCTCAGTTCATATCGCTTCACGCCGTGCATTCTGTGCAGCAAAGACATCTATTACATCATCTACATCGATACTTTCTAGTATTTGTGACTTCACTGACATCAAAGCCGTGATAAGCCTTTCTTGCGTCATTGTGCTCCTGGGATAGTTTTTGATGAAATTGAGAATGAGGCAATGGAAGTGGCCTGAGTTAGCAGTATTCGGAAGAGGTTGCAAGGTTTGAGCACACGTTATTACCATATGAAGCCCGTTCCCGCAATATGTCCATTGTGGATCGTATTACTGGTTTGTTGATCAAAACTGCTAGTACATCAATGACATCATTGAACTAGCGATTTGTCATTTATTTCATCATACATACAGGAAAAAGTAACACAGTTTGTCATAGGCGTGTCATCATCCAACAGGTGTCTTGGTTCAAGAAGAAACCCAAAGTTATCCTTTTTTTTCAGCCTTTGTAATCTGTAATCCCCATATGAAATATGTCCATCACTTCTGTCGCAACACGTTTGAATTGCAGATCTATTGACAGTCCTACATTAGAACTCAACTTCCCATAAAGTCTTTTCTTTCTTCTGGTTTTTTAGATTACAGGGAATCCATAGTATTCACTACCTTCTTTTGCTTTTTCGTTGGATTGGGTGATCAGTTTCGTCAGTTTCTGGTCATTTAGCAGAAAGCATGCTCGAGATAGAAATACTCCGATAAGCATCACAACTGCTGATGAGTAGAAGACTCAGGGACATTAATGCAACTGATCCAAAACTATTGAAACCATCGGTAACTGAAAATGCAGAGACATTACTTAACGAACGACAGTTGAAAAGCAAAGTGAAATACGATGCAAAGGCAAGACTACCTAAAGATTACTTTGTCGGAGAGAAAGTGAGAGTTCGTCTAGGACAAACATGGCAGAAAGTAGTTGTCATAAAAAAACCATTCCTCACCCAGATCTTACATCATAAACAAACAATGGGAAAACATACAGAAGAAATCAACGCTTTTTGAAAAAAGGTTTCGATCACGATGAAGGCAAGGAACAGTCAACTGTTAGAACAAACGAAACAGACAGGGGGGATTTTCAAAAGCTCCCCCTCCTTCCCCCCCCCTAGGTACGCCATTGTATGTACTTGGATGTACATGAACGTCGATTTAAACCAGTGTTTCCCAAACTTTTTTGTCTCGTGGACCCCTTGACATGCTTTCTGGTTTTCCGTGGACCCCCTGCTTAAGTTATATTGAATTTTTTAAAATTCATCAATTTCAAATTACACATTTTGTTTAATTTCCGACCAGTGACATGAGGAGTGAAAAAGTAATTTAAAACTACATTTGAAGTTGATTTTTTTTTTTTTTTTTTTGGCAATAAATTTATCAACAAAAATTGAAATTTAAACCCATTATGTAACAGTTAATATGTATCTTTAACTATCAATAAACAATAAACGCTCGACTTCCATTGCTTTGGAGATTATTTTTCTTGTACAGATTTGTTGTTTTAGAAAAAGGTTTCACAAAGAGCTGTTTTTCGTGGATTTCTTGAGCCATAATAATTGGAATTTAAAAAATACATCATTACCAGACAAGGTTGACTCGGCCAGCTGTATAGAAAAATATATTGTTTGCAGAAATATGTCATATATAGACCTTTGAACTATTTGTTGCTTAGAAGAATTCTTAGCAAATATCAGATGCAAGTTTTTGTACAAAATAGTTTTAAAAACTTCAGCGGCTGGCTAATCATTCATTTTTTTCGCCAATAGTATGTCATTTTCGTAATTTTGCAAGATATTTTAAGACACAGCAAACTATTATATTTTCCTTAAAACTTGAAAGCAAATACTTTGTCAATTGTAGACCTTTTTTCAACTTTATCATGGATTGTTCAAAAGTTTTTCAAATCTTATCAGGATGGCTTTTTCTCCAATGATCTGCTGGATATTCTAAGAGCTGAGCCGTAGGCTCTTCGAGCTCTAAGTTTGAAAAAAAAAACCCTGTCTGAATCCGTCCGAGAACAAAAATCAAACAGTAAAAAAAAAAAACCTGTCTGACCACAGGTCTTTCAGGGAGTGACCCGAATCAATGCCTATATGACATTGCTGTTTCCAATACCTCTGGCACTCCGGACGCATGGACTAGAAATCATGGCCGAAGGCCAAGTAATACCGGGGGGTCGCCGCCATTTTAATTCGTTATACCAAGCTAACCGTGTGAGACTCGCCATTGGTGTAACGGTTCCTTAAGGAACGGCGCATGGATTCGTGACAGGGTCGTGGGAGCTTTCTTTCAACCCCGCTAACCATGCAAGGGGTAGACTTTCGTCCACCCGTGGGCACCCTCACGGGAGTTATGTTTATTACTTTATAGAATAGCCACTTCCTCTGGTAGCCGTTTCCACGCGGGCGCAACGTTGAGGCTAAGTAACGTGGCCGCGCTCCAACGATCCTCCAGCTTATGTGGTTTCATGGTGTCATTACATAAAATGTTGTTAAATAAAAGACACAAAGGCAATATAAGTTCAACGAGAAAAGAAGAAAAATTTTTAGAAAACTAACACTACCGTCTATTTTATATTTAGATTCAGCCATGTTAAATATTAGTTATCTCTAGACCAAATTAAGCTATTTAAATGAGGTATTAAAATTTAAAATATGTTTTGCATTCCAATAAACAATAAAAATGTAATGGCCTAGCTATAATAAAGTATAAATAATGTATATTATTATGATATAATTGGCGATTTTATTAATGTGAGATTTATATTAAACTCAATTCCTTCTTAAATGAGATCTACTCTCGTGGACCCCCATTTGCATGTCATGGACCCCCAATTCTTTTTTTCACTTTCGTGGACCCTTTGGAAGTCCTCGTGGACCCCTGGGGGTCCATATGGACCACTTTGGGAATCACTGATTTAAACCATCAACCTAACAACGTCATTGAGATCTCGTCTCAATGAATTCACGTGAGACCCTAGCTAAATGTGATTTGAATTTCCATTGAGCTATGAATGTCAGGCAACACACAGCACTTGATCTACTCAGCCTTTTGTTACAAACTTGAATGATATAAAATTTCAGAGCATTCGTTTTCTTGCTTACACATGTTCCAGAGCGTTGACTTTTGAAGCCTCAACAAGGATTTATATTTGAAAAATGCTCAAAAGACATCATTGATGATGCATAACACGTAGGACGTAATCATGTTCCTTTTTGAAGTACCGTCTGTATCATATAAGATAAGATAAGAAGACGTCACATACTCTTCTGCTACAAAATGCTTGAGAAATTCTAGACATTTCTTAGGGGTATTAGAGATTTTCATGAAATTTTTAAGTTAAATTTTTAAGTTAAACAAAAAATCTTGCTATGTTTTGTACTCGGATAACAGTGTACTTAGTAATAAATATGACCAGAAACTACCTGGAAACCATCGTAAGCCCAAGAGCCAAGGTTGAGTCCACACAGTTGGTCATCAAAAGGAAAGAAGGTGATGTCCATCTTACAGGAGCTGCGCATGCGCACGATGGGTGGCCAAAAGACTGTCCCGTCGCTGTGGACCATGGCCAGACTCTTCATGTAACCTTTGTTATGGTTGTCTACACTTTTAGGAAGAAAAACATGAACAGACGTATGCATTCAAACAGTTGATGAATATTATTCATTATTTTTTTACAAAGGGTATATCAACTCTGTCAATCTGTCTGTCAGTTCAATTTGTTTACTTGGTATTTCTCTCACAGTCATTGTCGGATCGAATAGAAACTTATACAAAGATTTGTTGTACTTAAAGAAAACATGAATCGATTAAAAAAATTGACCTAACAGTTTATTAATTATAGGTAATTAATTATTTTGTTTCGAATCGAAAAAAGGGAAATAAATGCTAATTATTGCTAACAAAAATATGTGATTTATATGTGGAGCTCTTGCCCTTATTATGTTTTGTATATTTTTTTCCCAATTTCTAGTCTCAGGTCATGTTAAAATTTCGTATAATTAATCATTGTTTATGATAATACCAGAATCAATAAAAAAATTTAAGCAATTAGTTAATCAATTAGTGTTAATTAACTAATTTTGTTTTATATAAAAAAGAGAATTTGTTTTCAGTATTAAGATATATGACAGTTAAATTGCGGCTCTTTCACTTAGAAAGCTTCGTTATTGTTAGAAATGCAACATTTTTTATTATTTTCCTGGATTTTAAATTCTATTTATCGAAACATTTATGAGCTATACTTTATTCGAAATTTAAATGATGCCTTTAAAACTGATCAAGGAAGACTAACGTAGCAGTCTGATGTAAGATTTATTAATTACTTAAGCAATGCCAAAAAAAAAAAAATCCTAGTTCGTAGTTCACGTTGTAGTGTCATGAAAACGTTTTGGTCATTGTCAAGGGACGTTATTGTGAACAAAAGAAAACGTGGGGAGAGATGTCAAGGGACTGTACCTGATTTATTTGAAACAGACTTTAAAAAAAAACAACTTGAAATAAAAAGTGAATTAAAAATTAAAAATGACCCTGCTATTGAACATATAATGTATTGAAATACGTAAGAATAAATGCGATACAAAACTAAAGTAAAATTATTTATTGGATATTTTAGCCTTTGTGAAGGACTTGTAATTAAAATGTAATACATTTTTTTAACAGATCGCTTCATAAGAGCCACATAATAAGAAAAACTTATTAATTCTATAAATACAGAATGATACATACGTATAACTAGACCTACTCTTTCAATATAATAAGTGTGTTCAACGAAATTATGCCAAACCTTGAAATAATTAATCTTAATTTATAAATTAGAATGACCACAGTAAACCAAGACCTTTTATGTAGACATAGAACTTTCATTTTTTCGTTGGACCAAAGTCAATCAATCATACCACAACTTTATTTACAACTGAAGTATTAAGGGGAAGTAACTTTGTCTCTCAATCTCACGAGTAGGCTTAGTCAGACTAAGTAAGTTTGGTTAGCAGACAACTAGACCACTGTAAACTCTCCACTAGACAAGAAGAATTGTTATGTACACCCATAGAATCTTGGTTACTCGTGTTATATCTAGATCTAATTTCAATACATCCAGTAGAGATCTGGGGAAAAAAAAAGTTAATGGAATCGTCTGCTCCTCCCACCATTAGAAATCCAAGTTGGTAGCGGCCCCTGACTACGTTCTAACGGAGTGCACAATATTTCGGGTCAACTTTTGAACTCGACCAGTTTTGATCGTACATCACGTGACAAGTGAAAGAAGTCCAGCGTGAAGATATGCTGTAGAGGGGGATAAAAATCTTCAGAACCTTGCTGAATTGCCAGATGTCAGAGATAATACATCATAGAAAATCCTAAACATTGAAATAATGAACAAATGTACATCTATATATACCGAAATGATAAACAAATGTACATCTATATATACGAAATGATAAACAAATGTACATCTA
>JADKLZ010000003.1:18813140-18825286 GCA_021533235.1 Biomphalaria straminea
CTATTGTCTGCATTGCTCGAATCTACTGCATTGCTCGAAATCTATTGCATATATTGCTCGAAATTTCTCAAGAATGGAAGTCTGGCTTTGTAAGTCAATCAGTTCCAGTTGGTGTCACTCCTCAGTGGCAATAGTAATAATTTCGAAATCTGTTGCTCGGTCATTTAGTTTTGAATGGAGATATTCACCAACATCCTCAACTCGTTTTGCAATTGTCTGGCAAAAAGGCTGACAGCTACAACTTTTTTCCAGGACAATTTTATTCCATCATTGCTAGTAGCAAGCACAATTTTATGCTTTATTTCTCTTTTTAAAATGTGAGCAACTCTGTATCCTCCATAACAGTCGACTCATTTTTCTTCTTGGTAAATATTTCGCAAATTACTCAACTCTAGGAGTAACTTAGCGATCTTTTCTTAGCGGCTTTAATCAACAATGCCACCATATTTTTGTAATAGTTTGTTTTAGAATGCCTATTATGTTATGTTCTTTAAAAAAGACACTATCATTACAAATTAATAATGTTGTCTTATGTTCCAATATAAAAAGATCTGTTCACTTTTCCTGGAAGTTTCAACATCCAATTTTCGCTTCTTCGACACATGAGATTCAAGGACACGGCTAGCTCAAGACAGTTGCGGTATCTTAAAGACTCTAAAACAACAGATAATTCTTGTCGCCGAAAAAAAAAGCCTTCTATTCTTATAGAGAAAAAAATATATATGAATATTACAAGAAAATAGATTACAATGACATCCATCAAAGAAAAAGTGAGAGTTCTAACATAGAAAAAATACATTTATCAATTTGTATTTTTTTATTTTTTTTATTTTTTTACATTTTTTACCGATCTTTCGGCGGGCCGGTCGGAAGCACGTCGCGGGCCGGATGTGGCCCGCGGGCCGTAGTTTGGGCATCACTGGTATACACAATGATACACACCTATATATATATATTGCAAATAAGGAGGCAGTGTAGTTTTGTTTAATCTCTAAGGCTGAATATCATGCAATTTTTCATAATTCGGAAATCCGAATACAATAGATATACATGTTTTTAAGTTACATGAAGTTACTTCCTTTTTCCAGTCTATATTTATTTATATCTATGATTCTATCATAAACTAACTTCTATAGGCTTACCGTATCTTTAACTAGATCTAGTATTCTATTTTAGACTGCTTCTTTAATTATTTTAAGTCTTGATTTATATCAACTAGCATCTTCTATGCCCAAATCTCTAATTCAATCCAGTATTCTACTGTCTTTTAATGTTGCAAAGTCCTGATCTATATCACCAAACTTGAATTGTATATACTTTGGGTATATTCTGGGTGTTACCGGGGAAGTGGAGGGGATAGCAATTATAAAAATGTTCTCTTTTTTTTTAAAATCTGTCATTCATTAGTTATTAAGAGCAAAGTACGCCTAATCGCACAGGGACGTTATTGGCTTCATAAAGGAGAAATTGTCTGTAAAAAAGAAACTACTTTTTTTCATGTAACTTGTTTACTATAAAGCGCAGACTATCTGTCTGAAGACGTGTGTCTGTGTAAACAAAGTTACTACAGTAGGAAATGTGAAATCTGTAACATTTGAAACACAATCTTATTAAGAACGGATATAGATATAGATATTGTTTATATCTAGAAATAAAAAAAAAATTAAACAAATAGTCGCAGTGAATATGAGGGCAATTTAAAAAAAGTGTTTTGTTGTATGTTTTAGGCCCAGAATACAGTTCCAGTCTGATGTTCATTTTTTGTGTCAATGTGCATGCTCTATATCAGGGGTGGGCAACCTTTTTCAACCGAGGGCCGCATTAATAAAATTTGGGGACTAGGCGGGCCGCAGAATGTATTAATTCTAAATCTTCACGTACTTTTCGGAAGTGCAAGTCGGAACGGCCTTGGATAATTGGAGGCCAAAGGCGAGGTGAATTTGGTGGCCCCGAATAAAATAGAAACTAAAGGGAAAAAAATAAAATTATGTAATTCGAACAATAACGCAAAGTACAAGTTCCGCTATCTCCTCACTATATTATGGAATATTCTGCATGTGGCCCTTATCAAATAAGGAGTTTAGTAGCTACATAATTTCTCTATTCCTAGGGAGAGCCATGAGGATTTTTTTTAAGGATATTAGTAGAAAAAATATTTTTAATGTAGCTTTTTGTAAACTTTCCAGTTACTACTTTATGGTTGTGATATTTTCTTTATTTTATTAAAAAGGTTGTTTTTCTCAGTCAAAGCTCCATCAGTTGTTTCCTTTGTACAAGCCAACTCAAATCTTTCAACATATTTCTTCATAGCATTGAATAAATACTGGCCTGGGATTATGTGTTTAGCTGAATTTATAGAAATATTACTATTAAATATATTCTTCGTTTACTTTAAACTTTTTAGAAAGACGTTTAGAGACAATGTTTTTTAGCCTCTTTCTTATAAGTGTTAAGAATCAAAAGTTTCAATACTTTCTATAGATATTTATAATTATTTATTTTTAATATATTTGCATTTTTATATGTGTAATGTGTGGGCACACTTGATTTATTTAGGTTTGCGCGGGCCGCATAAAACACTTCGGCGGGCCGCATGTTGCCCGCGGGTCGTAATTTGCCCACCCCTGCTCTATATACATGTACTATGTCAGTAATTTTAACGGTAGCGAAGCATGGATATCAGGTAGTATACATATCTACAAGTAATTGATTTAGTTCTTCAAGTATAGGAAAAGGCATACCTTTAGATTTATTAATATTATTTAGTGCATTTATAAGAGGAGTCTGAAAAGAATAGGGCCTCCACATATATGTGGCCTAAGACCTCTTTCTGAAATCCTTGCTTGCCTCCTCCTGTGACTGAGATTTAGGTTGTCACGTTATTCTATGCGTGCAGTAAGCAAACAAAAAATAAATGTTGCACGAGTTCACATAAATCTCAACGGTGTTCCAAGTAGTTTCTAAGTTGAATATGCTATTGTCTAGGTTGAAAATGCTATTTTCTAAGTTGAATATGTTAGTTTCTAGGCTGAATTTGTTTCTTTATAAAAAGATAGGCCGCGTTCAAGGATGGGAAACAAAAATCACCTTTAAAAAAATCTTGCAGATCAAAGTTTAAAAAAAAAAAATAGCAGTGATTTAACAGGCAGAAGATTTCTCACTTGGTTTACACACTAGAGGACAGTAAAAACGAAAAAAATTGATGTGACGATGTTGTTGTTTCGGGGGGAAAAAAATACAGAAAATCTTTCTTCGTTAAACGTGATCAACATTTCTAGGTTACTGATTGATTGATTGATTGATTTTAATTTGTTTGATAGCATTTAGACGTTGTCTCTGATATCATTCCTGGAGTTTTAAACGGCAATATTGTGTTACATTCAAAATGGTAACTTCGTGTCAAATGGTGTTACAAATAAAACCTGAGCTTGCACAACGTGATTGTTTTAGGATAACATGACTCGATACATTAGGCAGGCGGAAAATGTGGGACAATCTATTTGTGCAATACCTCTATTCAGCTCGTATCTTCGTGAAACCTAAAGGGTGGGCAAAACCTGAACTCGGATCTCTAAAACGGCTCTAACGATTCTCCTAGAAATTTGACAGTTGCTGTATATTGTTGGTAAAAGAATTACTTGCTCAGTAGCCAGTAGCCACACTTGGAAAAGTCTAGTTTGCACTTTTAGTTTTTTAAAGTAAAAAAAAAAGAAAAAGTAAATCTGGCTAGAGAACAAGAACCTCTTTGGGAGAACAACCAAGTTGGAAAAATTTTTAACTCGGTAAAAGTAGACCTGTGAGAAAAAAAATAATTAAATCTCTAGATATATGCCCAAATATGCCTTGAAACATCTGGATGGTACTTCCGGTGTAAATAATAGAGCACAACGTTATACCATTTAAAGTATAACAAATAGAAACCTGTTCATATGATGTTAAGCCTGTTTATATTCTTAATTAAATAGTATTGTATAATTTGCAATAACATTTGAATAAATGTAATGAACATTGGGATTTTACATTAGAGTAAAAAACAATTAAAGTAGGTAATCAGCTCACTGTATTGGTTAAAAAACAACAACTAACATTAGTGTTCATTGGAACATATTTTAAGAAAGTTGATGGGGAGGGGTGGCACACTGAGCAACCTACTATGTGCCTCCGACACTGTATCGGGAGGTTTCCATGCTGATCTTAGGGGATCACTTAACGCTACTTTACTTATTCCAAAAGAGTTAGAAGAGTCTTATCAAAGACGACGTGTTTCACTGTTTGCTTTTATGTGAAAAATAAACGCAAAATTTGTTAAATTTCTTTGAATGATCAAAACAACAATATGGCTTGAATATATTTCTCGTCCATTGGTGAATTAGATGGGGACCGCCTCTGAGTTTGTGTGACACAAACTCTCTCTGTAATCTTATTTCTCCAGTTATGAGAGATAATGTGGTATATGTGAATATAATAATTCCTTGTATATCTATTATCCTATCTGATTACAATATTTGCCTTTTGTTTTTCAACCAAATATATGTAACTTCTTTTTTATTTAAGTAGGCTTTTTAAAGCTGAATCCAAAATCAAAATAAAAAAGCTGTAACCTCTGTGTTTGTTTTGTTTGTTTGTTATTGTTTTTTCCCCTCATAAAAATGTCTCGTTATATGTCTTTAATTGTTCTCCGTTTCATTTTCTTGTTTGATTCGCAAAAAAGAAAACGTGAGAATTGTCTTTCTTGCATTCTCGTGTTACTAAAAATAGCCACGACGTCGGCTCGTGTTAAACGTTTACATTCTATCTTATTTTGTTTCATTCCCGAGGGGAGATCGTTAAAGTTAAAGCAAGATATATATTTTTTAAAGTGTTTGTGGAATGTGATCAAAGATCAGAAAGAAAAAAAAACTGTCGGTTGGAGAAATAAGAGAAGTTGATCTTGTTGATTTGAAACTAGAAACTGTGTGGACCGAGAGGTCGTGCTAGATGAGCTACAGTGTCAACAGTGAAATGACAGCGTCATCAAGGGGGAGACAACTGGTTAGGAATTATTGCTTTCCTGTAGGAACTAATTCTTTCCCTTCTCTTTTTGCTTCTCTCTCTCTCTCTCTCTCTCTCTCTCACACACAGGCCTGGATTAACCATTAGGCAAACAAGGCACGTGCCTAGGGCATCAAGCGTTTGGGGGGCACCACAAGTCTGCAAGAAAAATGTGTATATTGTCCGGTAGCCGCGCGAAATCGACATGACATTAGCAAACGCAAATGTAATATTGAATCGCACATTATTTAACCTTGGTCCCACAACCTGGGGGTAAAATATCCCCATCCAATTTTTTGCTATTTTTCTTCGAGGCATTTTGTGCTATTTTTTTAACTTTTATACGAGATGTTTGTGCTACGTAACGTACTAATGCCTAGCGACAAATTCACTTCCGTTTCGATCTGCTAGTGAGAACAATTGTGAAGGGTTACAACATTTTCATAGGGTCAGTCAAGCTCTACAAAATGAGCATGTGAATTTGAAAACGTGTGCTGATTTGTATTCTTCACTAGCAGATCACTTGCATAAATATAGGAATGAATTTGAAAGTTTTGAAGAAGCTGAAAAAAAAACTAACACCAGGTGTGGAATATAAGGCAACTTTGACCCATAATCGTAAACGAAAGACAGTGGTCAATGATGGTAATGCCCCAGAGGTCTCACTGAATGCCAGAGACAAATTTTGTATATCTACTTTCTACGCGATTGTTGACAAACTTGATACAGAGATGAGTAGACGAGCGCAGGTATATAATGATTTAGTAGTTCGATTTTCTTGTTTGGTCGATGTACCACAAACATTGCAGTGTTGTGAAACACTAACTAATGCTTATCCTGAAGATCTGAACAATAATTTATATACTGAACTACAACAGTTCCACTCATATATTCGCCACAAGTTTCGTGAATCAAAATCCGAGAACAACACGTTCAGTCATGCAGAACTCTACAAAGTAATTGTTAGAGACAACATCGAGTGTGCTTTTCCAAATGTAGAAATCGCCTTACGCATATTTTTAACATTAATAGTCACGAACTGTTCAACTGAGCGCTCTTTTTCTAAGTTGAAACGTACAAAAAATCCAAGTAGATCAACAATGATACAAGAAAGGCTTGATTCCTTGTCTCTGCTGATGACTGGGCGGACTTGTTGCGCAAAATTAACTTTGATGATGTACTCCAGTGATGTCCAGCCTTATTCGCCCGGCGGGCCATTTTCGTTTCCGACTCTCTTGTCGCGGGCCACATCATCGAATAGATAAAAAAATGAAATAGAAAATAACTTTATTTTAGTATTTTTTTAGAAACCTGTAGCACTATTAGGTCTACTTACACACGTAAGGCGATTACGTAAATCGGTTTCATCCGATTTATTTCTGAAATGTTTGTATTCTCAATGAAGTGTTTGTAAACATTGTCATCATCCTTAACACTTAATTTCGGATATTTGAAAAGTTTCTTCAGGCAATACGGTGAAAAAATAAACTGTATGCATCTCTCTAAATTTCTCAAGCAGGGCTGGATTTGTAAGTCAATCAATTCCAGTTACAGATCTATCGGAGCAATCCTCAGTGCCAATAGAAAAAAAATCAAAATCTGCTGCTCTGTCATTACGTTTTGCAATGCATTGACTGCTTTTGTTTTTACCCAAGACTAATTCTTTCAAAACTGCTAGAAAGCACTTTTTTACGCATCATTTCTCATAATTTAAGTAACTCTGTAGTTTGCCGTTACCGTGGGCTCTATTCATTCATTTCTAGTCTTTTTTTTCTTGTTAGTTGCTCTGTTAAAAGTCAACAATTTTTCCCGGAAGTTTCTACATTCATATTCTAGTTTTAGTTTAAATGGCTCTCTCATTTCATTAACGCTCAGATACTAAATGGTACTATCATTCTCTTTAATATCAAAAGAACTTTACCAAAAAATGATGCATGATTTATGCCATGTGTTACACACCACATATTACACGACTAGCTTAAGACAGCATCGGAATTATTCAAGAACCTAAAACAACTGTCAATACTGCATCAAAATATAAACGTCGTGTTCATTAACTCTTTCTCTCCTAACTGACGATACCAACGTTGATTCCACAGGAATGTGGTTATTAATTACGGAGAGAAAGAGTTTAAAAATATGACTTTAGAATGGCATAGATTAAAATGAAAATTTTCAACCTTTTCAAAAATTTTCTTCACTTTGTGCCAAGGTTTAGGCGGGCCAGATAAAAACACGTGGCGGGCCGGATCTGGCCCGCGGGCCGTAGTTTGGGCATCACTGATGTACTAAAAAAATTTGTCAAACGTAAATCTAGAAAAAAGAACTTTAGAATGTAAATGTGTGCTCTGACTTTCTCAGTTATTATCGCCACGTTGAAAAAAATTGTTAGGATGCTGTTGAAATAAAGGATTTTGTGTGATTTATAAAATTTTCTATGTTTAAAATGCATTTCAAAATAAAATTTTATTTTTAATTTAAAAAAAAAACGCTTACAAAAAAAAGAAAATTTAAATAGAAGAAAATAAAAATACAAAAATAGAAAAGAATAAATTTAAAAAAGAAAATACGCCTAAAAATCCTAAAATACAGAAATAACTTCTTGTAGGTTTTATGAGTGACGGTAGTACAAACATATGTGTTAATAAACGTTTGACTTTGTTAGTTTTTTTGCATAATATTGAACATACCAGCTGTCAGTGGAGGATCGGGGGTCCGGGCAGAAGGGGGCACCCATGTGGGTATGTGCCTAGGGCACCAAATTGGCTTAATCCGGCCCTGCTCACACACACACAGACACACACACTTAATCTCATGCCTTTATTATCTCGCTCTCACTTCTCTTTGTCTTCTTTATTCCCTTTTTCTCTCCATCTCTTTTTCTCTCTCCATCTCTTTTTCTCTCAGTTTTCTTTCCATTTAATTCAGTTCCTTTTCTCTAACATTCTCTCTCTTCTTATATTCGAACTCGGGGGCTCTAGTCTCTCTAACTCTACATACTAACCACAGAACCAAAGAAATGTTAATGAAAAATGAAAGTTTTATAGTTATGTATTATAATTTCAAACTTGAAAGTAAAGTCTATAAATTTATATCACCACATCAGTCAGATACTATTTTCTTTCCCTTGTTTGTGATTCCTAATCAAATAGTAAATTACCAATGATACTCGTTTTGTCAGCTAAAAGAAATAAATGTACACAAATTGAGCTTCATCCGAGATCGGGTGTAGGAGAAAAAAACGAGCAAAAACTTTTGACCAGACGGAGTTGATATAAGCTTTGTTTTTAAAGGAGCAGATTACTGTTTTTAACTCTTTCACTCCTAGCTGACGATACCAACGTTGATTCCATCAGAATGTGGTAAATAATTACGGAGAGAAAGAGTTAAAAATTCATAGTGAAAATGTTCATTGAAATATATATCCTATGGGTCTATGGCTCTGGTCCAAGAATTTATGTGGACCTTTGGAGAGGAGGGGGTAGTATCTGGAAGACGTTTTTCTGTGATGTCCTTAGGATTCTCAAAGTCAATGAGACAATGAAACAATAAGACAATGAGATCTGGATTCTTAACATGTGTGACGTGACTCTTTAAGAGTGGAAATTGGGGGAGCAAGGTGTGTGTTAAAAAGTAATTACCTAGCTGCAATTTTATAAAGTTACTTGCTATCATGCCAGCAAGGTTTTTAAAATCTCACATCTCTGGAAGTTTAAGTGATTCTAACAAGAAGAGGAGGCTAAGAAAGAAATATAATGAGACTATGCGAGAAATAGGACTGGACTAAGTGAGAAATAGGACAAGGGTCGGCAAACTTTTGAGTCGAAAGAGCCAAAAATTACAATTACAATTTACACAATTTCAACCTTTTTAAAGAGCCACAGGTTGTAGTTTTTTCTTCCGAACTTTACGTTAAGAATTCTTTAAACTGGAGATGGTAAAGTGCTTTTAAAAATATTGATTAACAAATTCATGACTTCAAATTTTTCGTCCAGAAATGTTTGTACATAAAGCGCTACTAGCGAAACGTAAAAATGTCAAAGTTTAATTTTGAGCCGAAGTTGTTGTTTTTTCAATGAAATAAATATTTGCGAATGGAACTAAAAGAGCCGCAGCTTAACACCCAAAGAGCCGCATGTGGCTCGCGAGCCGCAGGTTGCCGACCCCTGAAATAGGATGAGACTAGGCGAAAATAGGACTGGACTAAGTGAGAAATAGGATGAGACTATGCGAGAAATAGGACTGGACTAAGTGAGAAATAGGATGAGACTATGCGAGAAATAGGACTGGACTAAGTGAGAAATAGGACTGGACTAAGTGAGAAATAGGACTGGACTAAGTGAGAAATAGGATGAGACTATGCGAGAAATAGGACTACTGTACTAAGTGAGAAATAGGATGAGACTATGCGAGAAATAGGACTGGACTAAGTGAGAAATAGGACTGGACTAAGTGAGAAATAGGATGAGACTAGGCGAGAAATAGGACTGGACTAGGTGAGAAAAAGGACTGGACTAAGTGAGAAATAGGACTGGACTAAGTGAGAAATAGGATGAGACTATGCGAGAAATAGGACTGGACTAAGTGAGAAATAGGATGAGACTATGCGAGAAATAGGACTGGACTAAGTGAGAAATAGGATGAGACTATGCGAGAAATAGGACTGGACTAAGTGAGAAATAGGATGAGACTATGCGAGAAATAGGACTGGACTAAGTGAGAAATAGGACTGTACTAAGTGAGAAATAGGATGAGACTATGCGAGAAAAGAGTTATGATTAAGTTTATAAGGAAACGAGAATATCTTTAAGCGTATTGTGTATAAATGTGTCCATTTGGGTAATTGTGTTCATTAAGATTAGCTTTTGTCATTTAAGCTTAACTTTAGTCATAAGAATTGGCTTCATCCCGAAAGATTTAATTAAGTCCTTAGTCATTAGACAACAATAGTTGGTGATTAATGGATACAGATTAGGGACAAAGTTGAAAGCCCAAGAAACGTTAAGTCTTTCAGTTCATTGGGAGATGGCTAGGAAATGTGAAGTATAATGAAATCAATTATAACCTCGATGATCTGAGATCAATGATCATCACTAGCTTAAAACTAAGTTTTACATGAATTTTGGTTTAAGTCTACTTACTAGTACAAAACATGTAGCAGTATATGTTCTTAATATGACGACCTTTCAAAAGAACTAAATTGCTAGTCAATAAGTGGAGATGTTATCGCACCCTTAAACACATGCACGCATATTTACTTGACACTTAGAAATCCTTGTTAGAACTTAACAATCCATACGAATGCCGATCACAGATCAAAACTAAGCTAAAATTCTTAAAAGGTCTGATTTCAAAGAACCTGACGATCCAAATCTCTACTTGGTCTTGATAAGCACAGGCTAAAAGACACTTAAAATAGTATGACTAGTGAATGTTTAAGAGGGGGGGGGACATGAGGCCCGTCGCATATCAGATTTCAAGGAAAGTTAACTCTCATAAGGATGTTATTGTCGTTATGGCCTGTGATAAGTCAAATAGTTTTGATTTAAATATACAAATTAAAAAAAAATACACTTAACACAGATAACGTTGTTTGTTGTGCATCAGACTGGTATGAGACAAATATCTGAGAGGGGTTCCCAGGTAGTGAGAAATAATCCATAAAACCGGAAACAATTCCTCTTCCTAAATATTTCTCAGAATGAAAAAAGGATAACTCTAGGTCTAAACAATGCTAGGGAACCACTGGCATATATTCCAATATTTGCATTTCGTTTACGACATTTCAGGTCGCTCTATCGCCAAGGAGACTAGATTGTGATAGACGAACAAACTTTCTCCCAGTTTTGTGTCTTGAGGAGTCGATCGTTGATGTTATCAGTGATAGGCGACAGGTTGGAGTTATGGAGGGAGAGATAACTGTGGGTAGAGCTACCATCCATTGAAACCACCAACATGGATGTCAAACATGGTTGAGGCTTTTTGAAATAGTTGTCTCCCCTCGTGGAGCCAGTGGCGCAGCCGAAAAAAAAAACAAACATCGACACTATACCTCCCTCGTTGATTGTTCCCTAAATACAGTTATAACGTGTGTCCCGTGGTTGGTGAAATAAAATGCCTATAGTGAACAGAACACGCACGAATACTTTTTAAACTAATAAGGCGTTTCTAGAACCTCTTTCAATGGTAGGCCTGTCAATTGAAAGAGGTTCTATCCAAGGCAAAAGAAAGAGAGGAATGGAGAAAGACGGTTGACAGATCTTGTGTGGTGCCCCAACGGTCCTACAAACTAAGGGATAGGTGAAGGTGAAGGCGTGTGTACGGGAAAGTACTGCACATGTATACTGTCAAACATCTCAGTACATTAGGATTTATTTCCCTTTTCTATATAAAAACACAACTAAGTAATTACCACTGATTAATTGATTCATAATTATTCTTTGATTGATTCATGTGTTGTCAACGACAATGAATACTTGTGCAAAGTTTCAACTTGATCCGAGAATGGGAAGAGGGAGTATACAAAGTGTAAAGGAATCCTGTCAGACAGACAGAGTGAGTTAAGTACGTGTAAAGGAATCCTGTCAGACAGAGTGAGTTCAGTAAGCTTTGTAATAATTTAAACAATGTTTCTCTATATACCACGTGAATATATTAGTGTCCAGGAATGACCAGAGACAGTGTCTGTGCAGAGAAAGGGTTAGGGTTAGGAAGGAGGAAATAGAAAAATGTCTCTCAAAAATATCATTAACATAAATAGAAGACATCAGAATCAATTGAATTTGAAGCTACTGTAAAATCATTTAAGTCCTTTTTGACACTTTTAAACTGATAGACCGGATACTTGAAGACATGTTTTACCCCCAAAATATTCGCTAGTTTCGAGATAAAATAAACAAACATAAATTGCACTTCACTGTTGTATGAAAATCTCCAGGTGATTGACTTGTCAACGCGCCATGTCTCGTGTACATTTCCACCAAAGTACACATTTTTTTGTGACATTAGATCCATCTCAGTAATACCTTGGACAGGAACATACAAATTCTTCATCACATGAAAGCTTCTACTAAAGACATGCATACAGCCACGTCACCTGAGACTACAGACTAAAG
>JADKLZ010000003.1:18830917-18879649 GCA_021533235.1 Biomphalaria straminea
TATATATACAAGAATTGCTCGCTTAAGAGTATAGGATATAGATCTGTGTATATTTGGCCTCTATTTATTGTACTTTAGATTCAGATTGTTGTCAAGTGTATAGTCTAATGAGGATGTATGCGCGGTACGACAGTACGCCAGTTGTTTTGTTGTTGTTTGTTTTAAAAACAGCACTCGAATCAGTATTCTATTCTATGAATTAGTTAAAAAATGGAAAATCTTTCTTATAGGCCTAATGATCCATTCAGAACCATTGATACTTTTTCAATCGTGACCTTAGATTAAATTTTTTTGTTCCAATGCTCGAATCTATGAATGAAGCTTGATTTATTAATGAAGTAGCTTGTGAACTTTTAAATAAGACTAACTTCCACTGAAGTTTTTCATTGAAAAGTGGTGTAATTTTTTTGAAAAATCTGCTTGCACATATAATTTTAAAAATTAGATGGTTCCCTTTCGGAAAAGAGAAAAAGTAGCCGTTGCAATAGAACTTTGAATGATCTAAAATATCATGATGTCCTATTTTCATTTTCTCTTTTAGTTTCTGAGATCTAAACGGGACGGACGGACGGACAGACAGGCCACACAAAACTAATAGCGTCTTTTTTCCTTTCGGGGGCCCCTTGAAATTACGCACTAATTAGAAATGAAACAGAAATTATTCAAACACTATCATTAGCCACCGGTCACGTCCGTTGATTTGGTCTCAGGCTATATGTTCATTATTTTGCCATAGACACCCTCCCTTTTTTTCTCTTACTTATAACTTGGACCGGCCCGTAAATTCAAGAATCAATTTTCTCCCCCCACCCCCCTAACTCTCCGCCACCCCATCCCCTTTTAAAACCTTGAATTTTATAATGTTACATCTAATTGGCAAGGCCCCCTTTATAACGCTACCCCTCCTAACCATATACTTCTTACCCCTTAATTAGATTGCGAGTGTAACCTATTTTCACCCCTCTTCATGATACGCCTTAGGAAATAGTCCTACATACAATCTCTGAGAATTCATAGACTTTCAGCTTTTTATTGAAATATTTCAAAGGCACCCTGATGTCAATTCAGCATGAGCCTTTTTTAGTATTGCATCCTGTGCATCAAACACTCACATTTTGGTCTCCCCATCTTCTCTAATTTAAACTCTCTCCCAACATAATTTTGGCCATGATTGACAGTTTGTTACGTTGAATTAGGACGGCCCGTACAATCATAAGTTGAAAAAAAAAAGCTATTTTGGACAAAAACTAGCTAGAGAAAAACAAATCTCCGCGAAATTCAATGTAGCAGTCTATAAAAAATTATTCTCTTTTGAATGAATGAGTTTTTGAATCTTAAATCCAAATTTTTATTGTACCTATTTTTACTATTTTTCTCCTGGATAGTCTCAAATCTTGACAAGAAAGTAACACTAACGTATAGAGCAGGGGTGGGCAAATTACGACCAGCGGGCAACATGCGGCCCGCCTAGTCCCTAAATTTAATTAATGCGGCCCTCGGTTGAAAAAGGTTGCCCACCCCTGGTATAGAGTCAAAATCAGAGGACTGTACATCGATCTATTTTTAAAGTATAAAAAAAAGACTAATTTAACTTTTAAAATTCAAATTGGTTCACTTTCACACAAATGAAATTGGACAAGAAAACATCCGTGGTATAAAGTATTCCTCTAGTCAAGCCCCCTGGCATTAGTCGTCTATATCTTGTTCTGAGACACACGTAGAACTTTAAGAAAAGCAAGTACATTGACCTAAGTGTAAAGTACTTTCTTCAAATAGCTCTACTCGGCTTTAGATTGGCTTTTAGACTTCTTAACGGAATCGGGACAAGATGAAAAAAAAAAACTTCCTAGAGATCGAAGTGCTGTTTTCAAAAGTATTGATAAAGTCTTTGTTTATGGGAACGAAAGTTTCGCAGTTCTTTACGAACACCTCAACTCCACGACCTAACAAGTCTCAAACCTTAAATGAGAAGCGATAGTCGAGAACCAGAACACGGCGTTCGCATTTTGTAATACTTTTTTTTAACTTTTAGGATTCGAGAGGTAAACTCATAAAATAAAACATTGCGTAAAATAAGCTACACGTTAAAAAAAAAACAACATATTTTTATATTCTCTGAACAACAATTCTGAGAGATAATGTTATCAGGCAAGACTAGACTACAAAAAACGATGTTCTGATGAATGGCGGTGCTCAAAGTGTTGACTCACTACAGCTGCTCAGGGTGGGAAGACTGTTTTCTTTAAGCGAATTTAATGAACGCGAGTGTTCCCCTCTTTTTTATTCAAAAAACTAAAATATAAAATTCAAGCTTCAGTTTGCCCTCACTGGCATAAACGAAAAAACAAAAAAAACAGCTGAAAGCAATTGACTTCCGAAAAGGTAGCTGGAGAATTCTTACAAAGACTGCTACTCACAGATCTAAGCGTGACCTCCGTGACCTATGTCGAAGGTGCCGATCTGAGACTCTAAGAAAATCTAACGCATAAGACAAGCGCAGACAACGAAAAGAGAACTTAGACCTCCAGCGGACAACAGCTTTGTCTGCGTCAGTTGAGATCACATAAGTAGGTCGCAACTCGTGGTCATCAGACTTTCTCATCTATCCTTTACTATTTGGACTTGAAGACAATACCTTGTTATTAAATACATATCATTTGGAACATTTACAGGTTTGAAACAAAAGCCAGTTAGTTCTAGAAATAAAAAGATATTGGCACGGACCTATTTGTTTGTGTTTTTGTGCGCGAAAAAAATAGCAATTTAAAAAGAATATATTAATGTAAATCTATCTTTATAAGAAGATAAGGAAAAGTAACTGTTTGCCCTTTTAACAACTGCCTGTTTGTGGACGAGACCAAAAAACCAAGATATATTTTATTTTAAAACAACTATTCGCTACTGCATTTGTTCACAAACCTGATTTATGCGCACGCCGTGACGTGATTTCTCCCTATCTTTATACAATGGTTAGTATGTAAACCCAATAAATTCTTCCTTGTGTCGCATATTCCAACACATTTTCCACTGCGCCATTGTAGCTCAGGACCTTATATCTTGTTTAAAGAAATAAATTCAACGTCTTAAAGCCAGGGCTCTTTTTTATTATATCTAGTTGGTCTTAAGCCAGAGAATGTTCGTCCATACAATGAAAGAATTGACTGGAATCGATTCTAGCAATGATATGAAAGATAACAAGAATTCATTCAAAGTAAAATTGATAGGGGGACAGGCTAGCCACTCTAATCCCGGCGTCTGTTTAGTCGGGTTACGATATAAATAAACAAGTAGTGTTTCGATGATAACTATAAATAAAGACCCCCTCACCCCCCGCACACGCACATAGATACACAAACGTGTACCTTTTCATTTGTTTGATGACCAAGGGTCTCCAATATAGAGAGATCCACAAGATTGGTCAACACGCGTCCTCACTGGAGCAGTGGCTGAGAACAACGTGCCTGTATCGTCAGCTTTGATTGGAGCAGTGGCTGAGAACAACGTGCCCTGTATCGTCAGCTTTGATTGTCCCCGAGGATTTCACTTGTCAGATTAGACAGAAATAAATGAGCAACTGATTGCATGCGACTGACAAACGTGTTTACTCTGCGCTCAATAAGAACGCGGTCTGGACGGCTACTGCTGGGGCACCTCGTCACAATCTTATCGTACATAATAAATATCAGTGGTTCAACAATTATTGAGGTGTGTGTCAAGTAGGATCAGGCCTGTGTCATGATGGATCAGACGTGGGACAGTATCATCAATGAGTTTAGCTTGAAAAGGGGACAAGCCGTTTTTGTTGTTTTTTTTTTTTTTTGTTTTGTTTGTTTGTTGCTAGCTTACCTTAAATGTTATCTACAAACAAAAACATTTCTTACATTTAAAAAAAAATAAAAACATATATAAACAATTAGTCCGTGTCTATATGTTTGTTTAGTTTCAGTCATAGACATAGATAAATATAGACTGGAAAAAGGAAGTATTACAACTTTATGTAATTTGAAAACATGTGTATCTATTGTATTTGGATTTCCGAATTATGAAAAATTGAAACATTGCATGATCTTCAGGCTTAGAGATTAAACAAAACTCAGACATAAATAAAGTACACACAAAGGCTATTCCCAAATTTTAATTTCATAAAACTCTCTTATTGGCCAGTCTATATTTATTTATGTCTATGGTTTCAGTACTTTCAGTATTGGCTGTCATTAACTATCATGAGTTTCAAATATAACTTTGGATGGATGGATATCTTCGGATATCTAAGAAATTTTTTTGAAAATTCAAAAGACGAGGAGAAAGTGGGAAGAAAAAAAGCTAAGCGAGAAGTTTCATATGGAAAGAAATATGCAGTTATAATGTTATATACAATGTCCATGACTATAGCCAAAAGAAACTAAATGTTACGTATTAATAGTCCCAGCACCTGTTGAAATCGTATTGTTACATCTTATTATGTGATGACACTCTTCAGCAATAAATTACAACAACGGCGAAAAGAAAATCTGTAGCGACCACCGGCGGACAATGGTTATGCTTGTGGCAAAATATGTAGGTCACAGCTGTAGCCACGGGAAATCACAGCCAACGGGGTCACGGAGGTCACGCGGGAAATACTGCATTCCTTATTAATCTTCGGGCTCGAAGACAAGCCTTATTATTATTATTATATTCAAGTCCTAAATAATTGATATCATGCGCTGTTTTAGTCTACACAGTGCTTATTAGCAACCAGAACGATTTTGACCAGGCCATTAAGTAGCTACTTTCTAACCGAGACTGTGATGTCTGCAATAGCGATTGTGTCATTTACAACTAAAAAAAAAAAAAGATCTACTTTATGAAGACATTAGACCCACTGCAGAAACGCCCAAAGACGTGACCTAGTTTCGACACTGTGAAGTAACGTCCCAAAGACAGTGCAATGGTTTGACAAACAGGACGCTACCAATTAGACTGGTGTCTTCCATATTTAAATGACTAAGGTATCCTAAAGGAACGGAAAGAAGTGAAATTCTTAGTTTGATTGGCTTCAACAACTAATTGGCTGAATCACAACATGGTCCAAACAAACTTCCAACCAATCAAATCCTGTTTAATATGCAATTTGTCTCATCGTCAACATGCTAACATTAATCTATATTGAAGATTTCGGGAAAAAAACGCAAAGCTAGAAAAATGCTATAGTTTTTTTGTTTGTTTAGCGTTTTTGTTTTAATACAGTGCATGGAACACGAAAGTATTGATACTCTGGCTTTTAAATGGCAAATTATAATGGTTGTGAACTTTTTAGCATTACCATAGACATAAATAAATATAGACTGGAAACAGGAAGTCACTTTATGTAATTTGAAAAAATGCACATCTATTGTATTCGGATTTCCGAAATCTGACAAGTTGCACGATCTTCAGTCTTAGAGATTAAACAAAACAACGCTAAGAGACATAGACATAAAAAAAAACACTAGTGAAAATATTGTAATACTTATATAGGTTGTTAACGCCGGAAGTGGTAATGAGCTTAAGCCCATCATTACCTACAAAATGCTTCCAACGGCATGCGTCTCAAATAGCCTCTGACAACCAGTCCAACTCCTGGCCTTCACGTATGGTTCAGATATTGAGCCTGGCGGAACCGTTATCACAGACAGGAGAAAGGGCAAAGGCGAGTAACTGGCGCCTAAACCAGTAAGCTTCGGGCAGAAGGGGCTCGTTAGCCTTGGTTGGCTACCCATCTAGGAGAAGGTAAACTCTGAATCCAAACCTCCGCTGCCTTGCGGCTATACCCAAACTCGGGAAAGGCTTCGGGAGACAACCCTGAGGAAAAATCAGGAGCTGGTGACCCTTAGGCAGATTGTGGCACACTGTGCTACAGCCTGGCAGAGCCTGCGGCGCTACTAATCCCAAAATGTATCGGATATTCCGTTCGTTTGGCCACATCAGCTGCGCGGAGAGGGGGGAACTGCTGTGTGGGCGACATCGTTCCGACCATAAACAATGCCCAGGCTTTCATCTTTCATCTATAGGTTATGGCGGAAATAGATATGAATACTTAACTTTTATACCTCTCATGCTGTATAGTAAAGTACACAAAATTGCAAGTCACAAATTTTCCCGTCATAAAACTCTCTTATTGGCCAGTCTATATTTATTTATGTCTATGAGCATTACATAATCAAATTTGCAAGCACAAAGTAATTTTTATTTAGTTGGCAACTTATAATTCAATAAACTTTTTTTTTTCAAAATCTCTCTCGGTATTTCTCTTTTCATTGTAATACATTTTTTATGTCCAACTGCCCACACATTTCTCATTATCGCTTTCTTTCTTTTTTTTTTTCCCTGTTGTATTTTATTGTCTAAAAATGTAAACCGGATCTCGAAAACTAAAAACTACACAAAGAGCAGATTACTGCAATTAATTCAATTTTGTAAATCCCCTATGACGTTTTCTTTTAAAGTTGACTGACAGGATGTTACAGATAAACATTCATTAGGAGTAGTGAAGGTAAAAAAGACTTATACTAAACAAAAAGGATACTTAGACCCAGTGGCGTCACTAGGCAGGTGCGGGGGGTGCGGTCCGCACCGGGTGATACCCGATAGGGGGTGACACCCAAGTGTATAAAGGCACTTTAAAAAATATATAAAATACCAGGTTTAAAATGTGACAGAAGCAAAATCACAAAGCTTAGAAATTGTTAAATAAAATTATTCTAAATGGGAAAACATCAATAGCAAGATTTTATTCTCTAATAAATAGTGGACATGTCCACAACGAGAAACTCGAGAGAAGACTGAAGAACATTTATCAGGCTTTTAAATTAGGAACATTTTGGGAGCAGGACTTTAGCTTCAAAAAATTGACAAGGACGTCATTGCTATGACTGACGTATAGATGGGAAAACAGAGGAACATCTTGTATTATGGATTGCTTACTATCGCATTGTTTCTAGCAAAGAAAAAGTTGGTATATGGTGGCGAACTGAAGAAGACTTTTCAATGAATAATGAATTTTATTTTTTTTTCTTGGGATTGTGGAAATTTTATCCAAAATATGAGCCAGTGCTGAAATAATAACTTATACGATCGCAAGTCAGCGATGAATAAAAAAGTTACTTTCCAAGCTTGTACCAAAAATATATATAAATGTTTTAGCAAACCACTTAAGGGATATACTTATCAGAGATGAGAGACATAAAAGCTGCAACGTACTCTGGTATCTTGTATTACAGCACACCTAATATAGATCTCTGAAGTTGTAAGATATATTAACAGTAGCCATGGTAATGTTGAAATGACAGAAATGTAGGATATTCCTCTTAATGTGGGCCAAATATGGTGTATTAGTTCTGATAATTTAAAACGACTAAAAAGAAATGGGCTTAACGTATCGATATGATGAGCTCAGGGACATGGAAATGCAGCTACAATGTCAAGGATTCATGAAAAAGTGCAGGCAGTAATAAATGAAGAACAGAAAAGAAACTTGAATGGATGTGTACACCGTTTACTTAAGCTATGTGGTCCAAAGTCTTAATATTTTCTAATTATACTTTCTTGGTTCTCTAGAAAAAGGGTTGGTTTTCTTTCCTTGCCGCTAATACTAATAGATAGGATAATATAATTAATGATAGCGTGTCATATGAACAACTCGCTGGTGTGCTCATGGTGTTGCTGTTAGACCCATGAAAGAACGATTTTATGAAACTGTGACGGCGAAAATCATTGCCGTCTCTGAAAATACAAAGACTAGAGGCGCAGCATGAATATGATTGCCAGCTGTCTGGGAATACATGCATAACTTTCATTGCTTGACTTTCTTATTGGCAGATGTACTCAAAAAAGTAAACTAAACACAAAAGCACCTTCAAATTAAAGTGTTAATTATTTTCAAAGTGGTGGCTAAGCTCGAGCACTTAAACATTTACTCTACGAAATATGTGAAAAGTTAGCTCAAAATGTTATTAAGATAACTTTTCTCAAATCAAACTAGCATGTTAATGCAAAAGAAAAATACGTTTTAACAATATGAAAATATCAGGAAAGTATTCTTAAGATTTACTATGCAAATAGAGAGCAAGAAGTTAATACTGAGTGCATCAATCTCTTTTATATTGGGCCTGACGGCAAGATATGTGAACAGAAATACTAAAACTAGAATACTAGAATGCAGCAAAGTTTTGAAAGATGACAACGAATCTCTACCAGCCTTTGAATTAAACCTTTAACTGTTTCTTGCCAAATGCATGTTTACAAGGCATCATGTGAAAAGAAGCTATGCAAAACTAAATTTAACTAACAACGTTCTTTCATTAAAACATTAAGTAATAACGTTCTCTCATTAAAACATCAATTAACAACGTTCTCTCATTAAAACATTAACTAATAACGTTCTCTCATTAAAACATCAACTAACAACGTTCTCGAATTAAAAATCAACTAATAACGTTCTCTCATTCAAACATCAACTAACAACTTTCTCTCATTAAAACATCAACTAACAACGTTCTCTCATTCAAACATTAACTAATATCAGTCTCTTATTAAAACATCAACTAACAAGGTTCTCTCATTAAAACATTAATTAACAACTATTTTTTTAATCAAATCGAGCAATTCTGTCTATTGAAAACGAAGTCGCAAGATATATTGAGTTTTAATTTTTTTTAATAAGTTTTCTAATTTGAAATCCTGAAAAGAAAATTTAAATATTTATTTTCTAAAGTTATTGTAACTTTTATTTGTTAAAAAAATTATTTAAAAAATTTTTGTACCTATCAAGTATCAATATACTTTTCATTAAGTTGCATTTTTCATTAGTTGTCCTAATGAAATGAACACTGTATGTGATTATAATGTTCAAAAGTTTCCATTAAGAACTGTTTAATGTTTACTTAGGAAAGCATACTCAGTTGGTTTTTAATTTCTTTCTATTAAAAAGTCATAGATGTTAATGTATGTAATGATTAACGATAATATGTTAGAGAAAAAAGCATAATCGATACTCATTTAAACATTGTGTAGCAGCAATCAACGAACTGTATTATTGCGCAAAAAACAACAACTAAACAACGATAGTTTTTTTATTTGAAGAATAAGTGGAACGCTGGGGGGGTGACACCCTGATTTTACCGCACCGGGTGACACCCACCCTAGTGACGCCTCTGCTTAGACCTTTATGACAAAGTATGCTTATGAGTCAATGAAAGATTAAAGCAAAGGGGAATTATTGATACAATATGTGGGATCAACAGAATTTCCTCTCTTGTTTACATTGAATGGACCTCATTCACTAATTGTAAACAAACAACATTTAGTCACGTGATTCGATATATCTTCTATATAAATTATGTAATGGATAAAGGCTGTCACGTGATACGTATTTTTCATTATTTTATCCATATTATGACGTGGTTAAATGGGTTTATTTAGGATTGGTGAATAAGGTCCATTATTGGGTCAAACAAGAATAATTACCAATAATGAATGACATAAAGGCATTTATTTATTCGTATCATATTATACCTTATGTTTGGGAGTTTAATTGATTGCAGAGGAAGAAACATCAATTATACGGTTAAACAAAAACTCATTAAAATTCTCACACACGCACACAAACGTAACACAATCTCAGATGCACCCATCCGAAGGAGTGTCTCGTTCCATTCCTTGCCATTGACAAAATGTGTATTGAACAGAAGGGTTCAGAATAGAATAAGTTACAACTATATATTTTAATGTGCTGATGTGACTGTTCGAGCGAGAGTTTCTCCTGAGTCTCTATCTAGATCTACTAAAACTGTTTGTTTTTGTTTTTTTTAAATACGAACACTTTTTTGTTACTTTATGTTTGTTTGCCCTCTCGCATGACGACGGGGGGAGGGCAGCAGGCAGAGTTTGAACACTGGACCACAGAGAAGACCCGAACGTTTAGCACACAACCAGACAGCTTTATCTCACCTACCTATGTAAGACGTTGGTAACATGAGAGATTTACAGCGTCTTAGTTACTAGAACCCAAACAAACATCTTGTTGACATATGTAAAGTCCTACTGATTGCTAAGTACGGTGCCACGGGGGGGGGGGGGAGACATGTTTTGTTCAAAGCTTCTCTTAATTTATCTCATATCAGTGTTTCCACTATGTCGAAACTTGCTGGGCTATGGTTAGGCTTAGCCCGTTTTATAGTTGGGGTAAAAAACGTGAAAGATTTAAATGGTTGCAAATTGTTCCTCCGTAATTCTGTTCCTTTACATTAGTTGAAGCGTGTTTGAGGTTGAAGTATCTGTAACTACTGAAAGTCTTCCGTGATTTTTTAAGATCTTTGGGGTCTATAGATGGATGTATTCAAATATTTTATTTTGTATTTAGATTCATCATTAGAATCTGATGAGCATTGTTGTTTTTTTACAGTATATTTAAATATATTTGAGTTCCTAAAACGGCTGAGTTATCACTTTTATGAAACTTAAACGAAATTAGTTTTCACGCTTACTTAACTGACACATAAGTCCTGAGCTTACAAACTACATACAACATAAAGTGCCAATAGCTTTATTATAAGTCTCTTATAGGCCTAATATAGACAATTATGGTGTCAGAAGTGGGATTTAAACCCATGCCTGCAGAATATTATAAATGCCAATACCTTGTATAATTCACATTAAATATTGATGGAACTGTGTAAACTTCAATCACTGATGCGCTAGTTAAAGACTTACCAAGTAAAAATTAGTTCCAGCGTTTGGGAAAGGCTAATGGCGGTCTCCTGAAAGAATCCTGCGCTTCAGTGCCCTTGTTTGTTAATATATATTATCCATTAAATGAACAAAAGATCCTTTTGAATATTCTATTCCCTACACCTTGACTCTGGTTTGTGATCGCATTAAACATTTCTCAGTAGGACGACATTGTTTCATACTCATACTCTGTCAAACTCGTGAATCCCCGAGGCCCACGTGTGTAACATTTGTGCACTCTTGTAGCTACACATAAAACCCTTAACACTAAATTAAAATTTACATTGTAATATTGATATCTGCCTAGTGCGAATACAGTCTAGGGGACAACGTGTTCCAATGGTTTCTTCTGGCGTTACTTTAAGTATTGAGGATTCATTACAAGTAGACAGATATCTCCAACAAAGCCGTAAGAGTCAGTAAACTATACAAATGTTAGTAAAATATGTAACCATTTTAAATGGTATTCATTCGGTTGGCAATTATCGCTAATTCTTTTAAACCTCACTATCCCTTTGTACTGATCTTAACATGTTAATGTGTTATCTTTTTTTATGTGTACATGTTTAATAAAAAAGATTAGCAAATAATAAACGATGAGACATTTTATTTATCAATAAATAACATAGCTAGCAATGCTATGTAGGCTTATATAGATCTATGCGTTTTCAGGAAATGATTCATTTGTAATTCAAGAAACGAGGCTTAGAGAATGGAGGCACTTATGAACATGAGTGATGAATTAAAAAAGGAGAACTGGGCGAAATGAATGAAGGCGGGCTTTTAGACTGTGCTGAGAAGTCAGCCCTTTACATTGTGGGGCATAATAGTGGAGATGTTCATAAAGTGAAAGCTAAACTCTAAAAAGCAAGTTTTTTAGTGTATCGGAGCACAAAATACGAAAGTATCGATAGCCTATACATTGTAAAGCAATATTTTTGTGCACTGCAGAATTAAACTCAGCAAAAATTCACATTTGTAAAATTAATGAGTTTATTAATGTGAATTACCTTTAATATGAACGTCTCCAGTATTGAAGTGTATTATATATGCCTAATTTGGTGTAAATATAATTTGTTAAAGAGAAATTTTGTGTTTTCTTCTTGGCTGTATGAAAGAGAGAAGCAAACAAATTCTTTCTAATGAATACAATGTAAACTGTTCAAATATGTGAGTCTGGGCTTTGCGTTAGATTTCCTTTGAATATTATCACTCAAATCTTTTGTTTTGTAAAATTGGCAAAATCAGCAGAGAAGTCTGCCCTTAAAACATTGAAGACACTTACCGTTGTAGCTGCTAGAGTAATAGTCCAAACTTTTGTCAGAGTCAAGGCATTGTTGTTGTTTGTTCGTTGATTAGTTGCTCGTCAGCAATTCAAGGTTTATAAATAAATCAGAAACAAACAAAATGATTATAAATAGCCATGGGTAGGAAAGAGATCAAATATAAACTGGCTGGCACGATAACGAACTTAGGTATTTGTCAGACCTTTTGGATAACCAGGTACATTACCACAGACATGCGTGTGTATGTCTATATATTTGGTTTATATGTGTGTTTAGACGGGTATGCGTGTGTGCGTTACAAAAAAAAAAAAAAGAAAGATTTACAGCACGCGGTGACCGACTAGTGTTTAAAGATAACCGTTTAGTTCTGGCTGATTTATCGGCCCTGATTACGGGTTAAGTTTCTATGAACTTTATTGGAAGTGGGATACAAGATGTCATTTGCACACCGCGCCCCAAAACATACACGCATGCATACGTACCCTCACCCTTTTAGCCGCCATGGTATTCCCCCCTTCTCACACCGCTGTCCGATGAGCAATGATGCCTTTTGGCAAGGTATCACACAAAGCACTTTGCTAAGTCCGTACTTCTCTTGTCTCTCCTAACAAATGAGGCGGTCACCAAGAGCCCGTTATCGTCTGCTGTAGCATTGATTCAAGGGAGATAAGTGTTACTAATAATAACGTTTATCTTGTCAATCAAGTGAATCATATTCAGTCAGATTTATAACGTTTGAGTTCAAGGTCGGATAAATTAAGCGCCAGACTTGAATGGTGATAGAAATCAATGAGGGCGGCCCAAGGACCAAGGATTAAGTGGCGTGGCTAAGGGGGGGAGGGAGGGGTAGCTTTTGAAATCCCCCCGGGCCCCCACTTAGGCCTAAATTAATATATTTGATTGACAAATAGTGTCAACAGGTGTCTTTTTTTCAACAAAATGGATTAAATTTATAACAAAGACTAAATCTAGATCTAGGTCTATCATAACGTTGACTTTGTTGACATTTTAAAAATATTTTTCCGACACAGAAAAGTTAAAGTTAGTTTTACATTTTAAAATCTTTAATAGAATTGTTGCCGATTTATTTTCCTTTCAAAAAAGATCAAACATGTGCTTGCATCAAAAACTAAGAATATTACTCTCTTTGTTGCCACAAATGCCCACGATAAAACTTTATGATATACAGCAAACTCCAGTATAACAGACCCAATAGTTATTCTTAATAATGCTAGAATTGTCCATTATTCGGGTTGACCAGGGTGGGGCTACAAAACAGCGTGATGCATTAGTTAAACCTATGATAACGCAGCCACAATGAGTGGCCGTCTGTCTGGCCTGCGAACACGCCTGTTAGGTGTAAATCCAAAAGCAATATTTCTGAACTGTGATAATCACTCTCTCAACCTGGCAGCTTTTCATTCTGCTGAGATAGATCCAACGATTGTCACCTTTTTTGGAACTGTACATGAATTGTTAAACTTTTTTCCCAAATTAACCCCAGAGATCCTTCCTTTTGAAGTTATTATCACATCCTTCCTTTTAAGGTTCTTAAGACTGATATCTACTGGGAACTTTAACAATTTGACCACTTCTGGTTGTCTTGACTGGCACAACAGGTCTCGAGACGTTAGTCTATAACTGTTTGTTTCGTTTGTTCTAACAGTTTACTGTTCTTTGCCTTCATCGGTATCATGGTGCCCAGAAATATCTTCATCGAAACTCTTTTTCAAAAAGCTTTGATTTCTTTTGTATGTTTTCCCATCGTTTGTTTATGATGTAAGATCTCATCTCATCTCATCTCAGCCTGTGGTCCCTACTGGGGCATAGGCCACCAACCAGCTTTCTCCAGGCATCTCGGTTCTGGGCGAGTCTCTCCAACTGTCCCCATGTCTTGCCCATCTGCTTGGCTTCTGTTTCCAGATCACGGCGCCATGTGTTCCTGGGCCGTCCTCTATTCCTCTTTCCTTGGGGGTTCCAGGTTAGGGCTTGCCTTGTTATGTTGGATGCCGGCTTGCGCAGGGTGTGACCTATCCATCTCCAGCGTCTCTGAAGGATATCTATTTCAATGGACTGCTGTTTTGTTCTTTGCCACAGTTCCTCATTTGAGATCTTGTCTGGCCAGCGGATCATAAGAATCTTCCTCAGGCAGGTGTTGATGAATACCTGGATTTTTTTGATGGTGGTGACGGTGGTTCTCCAGGTCTCTGCTCCATAAAGTAGTATCGGCTTAACAATGGTGTTAAATAGCCTTATCTTGGTGGTGGTGCTTAATTCCCTAGATCCCCAGGTGTTCTTCAGCTGATGGAAGGCTGCTCGAGCTTTACCAATGCGGGTTTTGACATCTGCATCTGTTCCGCCATGGTGATCTATAATGCTGCCTAGATAGGTGAAGCTCTCCACCTCTTCCAGCGCCTCACCTTGGACTATAATGGGTGTAGTGTTTGATGCCTTTATTTTGAACACCTTGCTCTTTCCTCTGTTTATGGTAAGACCCATTCTAGCGGAATTGTCTGCAACAATATTTATCTTTTCCTGCATCTGCTGCTGCGTGTGAGAAAGAAGAGCTAAGTCATCTGCAAAGTCGAGATCATCTAACTGTTTCCACAGTGTCCACTGTATACCGTTTCGCTTCTGGTCTGTTGCTGTCTTCATGACCCAATCTATGGCTAGTAGGAATAAGAAGGGAGAGAGTAAACAGCCTTGTCTCACTCCTGTTTGGATTTCAAATGCCTCTGTCAGTTGTCTGCCATGCACTACTCTGCAAGTCATCCCTTCATATGACTTCTTGATGATGTTAGTAATTTTTTCAGGCACTCCATAGTGTCTTAACAGTCTCCAGAGGGTCTGTCTGTCCACACTGTCAAATGCCTTTTCATAATCTATAAAACTGACGTAGAGAGGGGAGTTCCATTCCATAGACTGTTCCAAAATAATGCGCAGTGTTGCTATCTGATCTGTGCATGATCTCTCCTTTCGAAAGCCGGCTTGTTGGTCACGGAGATGTGGGTCTACAGCATCTTTCATTCGGTTTAACAGGATGCGATTAAACACTTTCCCTGGAACGGACAGTAGCGTTATCCCTCGATAGTTGGAGCAGGAACTAAGATCGCCTTTCTTTGGGAGTTTGATGAGGTAGCCCTCCTTCCATTCTGGTGGCACTTCTTCATTTTCCCATATCTTGCAGAAGAGAGGGTAGAGTAACTTCACACTTGTTTCAATGTCTGCCTTTAGTGCTTCAACTGGGATGCTGTCAGGTCCTGCAGATTTGCCATTCTTCGATTGTTTGATTGCTCTGCGAATTTCTTCCTTGGTGGGTGCACTGCACTTGATAGGTAAGTCTCTTGCAGCTGGGGGTATTTCTGGTGGGTTTACAGGTGAAGGTCTGTTTAGCAGCTCCTCGAAATGTTCAATCCATCTCTTCTTTTGCCCTTCTTCATCTGTTATCGAGTTACCATTTTTGTCCTTTACTGGTCTCTCTGACATGGCAAATTTTCCAGATAGCTTTTTGGTGATTGAGTACAGGTCCTTGGTGCTGTTCTGATGGGCTGCTTCTTCTGCTTCTTTTGCCAGCGCTTCAATATAGCTCCTCTTATCTGTTCTAATGCTACGCTTGACATTCCTATCTATTTCAGCATATTCTTTTTGTGCCTTTCCTTTTGCTGCCCTTGTTTTACTGTTGTTCACATCTGCTTTCTTCTCTCTTCTTTCCTTGATCTTCTGAAGAGTTTATGATGAAATCCACTCCTTGTGGGTGTATGACTTGGGACCAAGGATTTCTAGGCATGTGGAGGTTACTGTTTCTTTAACTTTCTGCCATGTCTGTTCTACTGTCTCTTCTTCTTCTAGCAGCTCTTCTAGGAGTTGGAACTTGTTAGATAAGGTGACTTTGAACTCTTCCTGTTTTATGCAGTCTTTCAGCGCAACAGTATTGTAGTGTTGGCGTTGGCTGGGCCCACTTGCCCAAGTCTTTTTCAGCTTCAGTTTCACTCGAGCGCACAGAAGATGATGATCTGAAGAAACATCTGCTCCTCGTCTTACACGTACATCTTGAAGAGATCGACGGAACTTCTTCACAATACAGACATGGTCTATTTGGTTTTCTGTTACTAGGTCTGGTGATATCCATGTTGCTTTGTGTATTCGTTTGTGTGGGAAGACAGTTCCTCCAATCACTAAGTTGCTTGTGGCACACATGTCCGCAAATCTCTCTCCATTTTCATTCATCTCGCCTAATCCTTGTTTTCCCATGATCTCTTCATATCCTTTGTTGTTATTGCCAACCTTAGCATTGAAATCACCCATTATGACGAGGATGTTCCTTTTTGGTTTGTCCTGTAGGATGGTAGTCAGCCTATAGTAAAAATTGTCCTTCTCCTCCTCTTCACTGTTGTTTGTAGGGGCGTAGCATTGGACAATGTCTAAGTTAATTCTTTCCTGCACTGTGTGGAATGAGGCTGTTATTATCCGTGGTCCATGCGCTTCCCATCCTATAAGTGCTCTCTGAGCCTGCTTAGACAGCATCAGGGCTACTCCATGGGTGTGTGTAGCCTCCTGCTCATGTCCTGAGTATAAAAGTAGCTCACCTGAAGCCAGTCTTTTCTGCCCGGAACCAGTCCATCTTGACTCACTGATTCCTAGGATGGTGAGGTTATACCTTTTCATCTCAGCTGCCACTTGCGCTGTCTTCCCAGACTCATACATTGTCCGGACATTCCATGTACCGATGGTGGTGGTGGTCCTGGTAGAGATGATGGTCTTCGGCCTGTCAGCTTCCAGAAGACTCTGGCTTTCACTGGCATGCGTCATAAACCTTCCAGCTGGAGGTCCATCCTCTCCCAGGTCCGTGACTTCTGTTGATATGCTGTTTGGTGTTTCTGTAGCTAATGTTTTTTTCTACAGGGTAGGGTAGCTAGCCCTACGCCCAACCCTCCTCCTTTTTCCGGGCTTGGGACCGGCATATGACGGAGTTCGGCATATGGCGAAGTTGATGTAAGATCTGGGTGGGGAATATTTTTTTTATGACAACTGCTTTCTGGCATGTTTGTCCTAGACGAACTCTCACTTTCTCTCCGACAGAATAATCTTTAGGTAGTTTTGCTTTCTCTTAGCTTTTCATCTGTCGTTTGTTGAGTAATGTCTCTGCATTTTCAGTTACAGATGGTTTTAATAGTTTGGGATCAGCTGAAATGATGCCCCTCAGTCTTCTACTCATCAGCAGTTGTTATGCTTATCGGAGTATTTCTATACTCGAGCATAGCAAGATATGGATCCTTCCCACTTCTGTATACACTGAATCTTTTGCTTTCGCGCAAAAAAAAAAAAAAACAATAAATAAATTGAAACCCATTCATGCTTTCTGCAAAATGATGAGAAACTGACGAAGCTGATCACCCAATCCAACGAAAAAGCAAGAGAAGATAGTGAATACTATGGATTCCCTGTAATCAAAACAACCAGAAGAAAGAAAAGACTTTATGGGAAGTTGAGTTCTAATGTACGACTGTCAATAGAACTTCAATTCAAACGTGTTGCGACAGAGGTGCTGGACAGATTTCATATGGGGATGAAGGACAGATTACAAAGGCTGAAAAACAATGGATACCTTTGGGTTTCTTCTTGAATTAATATACCTGTTTGGATGATGACACGCTTATGACAAAGTGTGTTACTTTTTCCTGTTTGTATGATGAAATAAATGGCAAATCGCTTGTTCAATGCTGTCATTGATGTAACAACAAACCAGTAATGCGATCCACAAAAAGACTTATTGCGGAAACAGGCTTCATATGGTAATTACGTGTGCTCAAACCGCTAACTCAAGCCACTTCCATTGCGTCATTCTCAAAGCTCAAGTTCATCAAAAACTATCCCAGGAGCACAATGACGCAAGAAAGGCTTATCATGGCTTTAATGTCAGTGAAGTCACAAATACTAGAAAGTATCGATGTAGATGTTTTAGATTTCTTTGCTGCACAGAATGCACGACGTCAGCGATAAGAATTGAGATTTGTCACGTGTGCATTATTTAACTCAGTGATGCCCAAAGTACGGCCCGCGGGCCACATCCGGCCCGCTACGTGGTTCCATCCGGCCCGCGGAGATGTCGGCACAAAGTGAAAAAATGTGTCTCCCCCAAGAACTTTTAAATATTTTTCTTTCATTACGTTAGGGTTCTCAGTGTTATTATTAATTTTTTAATCTATTGGTTGCAATAAAAACAATTAGCGTATTTATAGGAAGAGTGTTTCTATTTAAAGAAAACAAAAACATTCAATAACTTTAGAAAATCAAACATACCCGGTATAAAGAAGTCAGCATACTCGGTTTGAGACGTGATTGTTATATTGCACCTAGAGTGATGAGAATATTTACCGAAAAAAGACAAGAAAATGAGTCGAGTGTAAGATAAAGCCAGAGTTACTTAGCCTATATTGCAAGTAGAAACCCGAAGCCATTTGTCGACAACGGATGGAGGAAAATATTCCTGCTAGCAATGATGGTAGAATCAGAAGAACGCAGTTGAAGCTGTCTCGTGACAAGAACAATGTGATTTAAAGATATTGGTAAATATCTCCATCTGCTGAGAGAGTGTACTGACATATCTGATACATCTCAAAATATTGATATTTAATTACCTTACAAACAGCAGTTTTAAGTTTTAGCTATAAGAAGCATGCATGGGGATACTACTGGCGAATTCCTGTCAAAGAAGTTTTAACCATCACAGAAGATCTTCCTTGGAAGAAATTAGTAGGAGTGACAATGATGGTTCCAGAAGTTTGGTGAATTATTAGCGTCGTTGAACCAAGTCTGTGTGGCTTCATTTAGTTAGTCATCAACAAATTCTATGGAGCAAGGTGTTCAGTCTGGACCATGTGATGATGGTCGTGTTAAGATTGAACAATGTTAGTCATTTCAAAATGTCATTGTGTCAAGTGCCCAAACGAAGCTACAATTGGTACTGATTGACTTACAAAGCCAGACATCCCTGCTAGATAAAATTCAAGTTTTTCAGAAACTGATTTCTACTCCGTGTTACTTTCTGAACCTTTTTCTAAATCTCCGTAAACAAGCGTTAAGGATGATCACCATAATTACAAGCAATGAAAACAAACTTTTTCAGAAAAATTTTCTCACGAACAAGCATATAGGATTCTAAATTCAGTGCTCCGACATGGTGTCTCATATATGCAGCTGTATATGTAAAGTTGATTTAACATAGCCGTCTCGTGAATTAATGTAAGTAATAGATTCACGGGTTTCTAATAAGTTTTAAAAAAAAACATTTTGGTGATGTGGCCCGCGACGCGCGTGTCGAAAATTTAAATGGCCCGCCGACCGAGTAAGGTTGAGCATCACTGATTTAACTAATAAACAACGGTATTATTCATTAAAAGAGTCTTAATGATTTTTTTTTTGTTAAGTTTACTGATATACTTAACCAATTAGATCTTGGACTTGTATATTGTTTGCGTACATTATGTCATGTCATAATGGCATGTCGAATGTTAAAATGCAAGGGGCCCCCAAAGAGGTCAATCCCCCCGGGCCCCTGGCTTGATTCCATTGGCTTAGTTAGGATCATTTTTTAAGGTTATTTAGTGGGCACCCAGGAAAAAATATCTTTTGTACCACACAGCATAAAAGTTAAATAAGGAAAGACCTTGTTGCTGATGTAGGTCCTATAGTGTTGATGTTAACTGTGGGGCGACAATATCCTCCCCTTGTCTGAAACAGTTTCAAATCAAGATTTTACCAACGAAATAGGCCTACACATCTAGACCTAGTTCGTCAAAAGTTCTGAAATGACATTTCTCTTTTTAATTTGAGTACATGTGTACTTTCCTCTCCAGTATCTTCACAGAATTTCAAGCGCATTGGCGCCAAGACTTGGCAATTATTTTTCAAATATTGAAACTTGTTTTTGTTTTTTGTTAGCATCTAAAACACTGGTCCCGGTCACAGTCTCTTAATGCAGATTCAGTGGCCCCAATGAACTTCTTTGCTTATTTAAATGATTTTACGACATTCATTTGCATGTTTGAAATAGCACTGAGTTTCAATTTTTAACATTATATAACGGTACTTTATGTGCCAATTTAAAGCCGGCTCATTATATTAAGCACGGGCAGCTAAAACATCGACTTTCCACTCATATGGACACAAAAATTTGTTGTACCAAACAGTGGCGTTGCTAGGGTCAGGGGAATTTGAAAATCCCCCCTGGGCCCCCACTTGATAAGGGCCCCAAAATTATTATTTTTTACATTTAAAATAAAATATTGCTCAAAATGCAGAGACCCCCAAAGAGCTCAAGCTCCCCGGGAACAAAACGATGGAACATTCCTAGCTACGCCCCTGGTACTAGACACTTTTGAACAATTTTGTTCTGACAAAAGGTTTACAGACCGATTAAAAGAAAAATGACTTCAAAAAAAAAAGATTGAAGATCTTCTAAGCTAATTAATGTTTCACAATTCTGACAGGGAGAGAAAAATAAATAGGTCAAAGTCCATGAGACTCGGGTAATCACGTTATTGTGATGAGTGTCAGAGCTTAATACAATATTTACAATAGGATGTGCGTTTGTTGATAAATATGATCAGATTAACATAGACATGACAAGAAACTGATAAGCTAGAGCAAGATCTAGACAATACGGAACTTTAAAAGGAAAAAAAAATTGGGGGGGGGGGGGCAATTTTGGAAATTTAAATGTATTGAAAAGTGTATCTGGGAGAGATAATGATTCCTGTTGTACACACACACATCAGCATTTTGTTGATTTAGATAATGAAGAAACCAATGTCCATATTTTAGAACTAGATTCAATGTTTCTCAAACAGAGGCGCAATGAGTTGACAGGTGGAAAAGGGTCAATCTACTTTTTGCGTAAAAAGAAAATCAATTGTATTTGCATTGTAACTTTAACTCTGTACTAGCTGACCCGTGGCGTAGCATTCGCCGCTATTTAGTAACGGGTGAACACTTCTTGAAAGACTGTGCGCGCATGCCTTGAGAGCGAGGAAAGCGCGGGAGGGAGCGTGATGTTGGTCAGAGAATCGGCGTGCGTGCATGGTGTCCCGCATGGTTGAACGACATATAGAATTATGTATACAAAAGAAAGAAGATTACTTGTTCTCACCCCCCCCTCTTTTTTCTGAGCCACGCTTTCTGTCGCTGCATAATACATAACAGTAAAAATAGTATACATTTTATTTTAATCCAATCTCAATAACCACTTTGAAAAACTTTTCTTGCAAATGTATGCTTGTAAGTAAAATCCATCTTTCTTAATTTTTATCCATCCAAAAGCAGTTTTCACATGAGAAATTTTAACAATAGTCTTTTAGCCTTTGTTTTGTATTTTCTAAATGTTCTACTCCCCTAATCAAATGACTAGATATACTTTTAGTAATCTAAAATGTTTACCAGTAACTTTTCAATTCAGGATAAGAGAATAAATACATTAATACATAGTCTCAAGTAGAAATCAGAGATTTTATTAACAAACATAATCAAACCAACAGCTTAAACTTTATGTCAAGTGTATGTTGCCATTCATCAAAAGGGAGATAACCATGTTACACAAAAAAAATGATGCATTACAATTACATTAATAGCAAAAAGAGTAAACAAAAACTAAAGGACATCAATATTACATAATTACTGTTCAACAGTGTTTAACAACTTCAAAGGAAGTGAATAAATTAGTGTAAGTGGCTGAATGCAAGCCCCCAGAGAGCACCATCAAATTCTCAGTGTACAAACTGCTATGTCAACAACTTAATGTTCAATCAATAACCTAGAATCAACAGCAGACCTAAGCTGGTCAATGACACTCTGGAATGCAAGGTTCTGATGGACTGGACAAAAAAAATACTGTGATCAGGTGCAAGATAGTCGCTTGCTATATTGATTCATTAGGTCAGTGCAGTGCTTCAGTCGCTAACAAGGTCTTCAGATCTGTTAAAATATTGACTAGTGGTTGCTGCAAATGTTCCATCTCAGTTAAGCTTGTTAGGCGCAAGCTTCGTTCATATAATTTCTTAACGGCAATATTTGTACTTTCCCTGCATTAAATGAAAGAAAAAAAATAATTTTATATTTCTTCTATCTCATTTTTACTGTTACAGTATAAACACAAAGACGCATATTTTCTTTTAACCTCAATGCAATATTGAAGATTTTGTTAAGGTTATGTGAAATGACTTTTTGATTAAAAAAAATTGTGGTTCTTAAATCCTGAGACTTCTATTCTAAGTATATTAAAACTGCCACTACAGTAATATTTCAAAGAAGTATCAATTTAGATCAAAACACTTAAACTATTAGTTTTTAGAATGAATTTTTTCTTTGACAGATATAATGACACTCTAGTTGGGAATGATTATTTGGTGACTGTATCATTAACTTTAAACACAGCATTTTTTTTTCTTTAAAGAAACACAACCATATCACACTTTTATTCCTAAGGCAACTCACATTTTGAGGAAGCTGCAAAAGGCACCATTCAATATTAGAAGAAGTTTTTTTACAGCTGAGAAATTTGTGCTGTAGATATCCATGCTTTCCTCTACATCATAATCATTGTTGCTCATAGCAGCAAGTGGAGTGATCAAATCACAAAGATGATTAAATACTGCACGAACAATTTTCTTTTTGGCTTGGACTGTCAGTGTTTCTGAAATAACATTGGGTTTATTTTGAACTAGCATTATCTAAACATTTGCTATAAACAGTTTAAGTTGAGTTTTTGGTTCATGTCAGTTTAATGTTTTTATTTAAAATATCAGGTGGCCCAGCCTTGCTCGGTTTAATAATTTCATAAGAAAGGTTATATACCCGAAGTCATTTTGGGATTTTTTTTTATAATTACGAAAATGAACGATCGGATAAAGACTACTAATCTGAAGAGTTTCTTAAGTGTTCTGTTTGTTCTAAATGTAAATTGGTACGTTCAGACATTTAATTTTGGAATTAGTATATTCAATTATGGCTTTAGTACGAAACATCGAGTGACGCAAATTTCTACGTTATTGGGTAAAACTGCAAAGACTTTCTTCCAAGCCAATAATAGTAGGCCTACGATAGTTTTACGCTGTCTAGACTGTAGGAGGACTTAAGAGACTTGATATTTAATCGCCATGTACAATTACATATAGAACAAACACAACACTAAAGAAACTCTTCAGATTATTTTACGGGGTATGTGCCCTGCTCTGTGTAATCACCATTTCCTTTGTTTTGGTACGGGACATTAGACACTGAAGCATGAACACATGCTCATAATTTACCAGCAAAATAATAATTATAATAAGGCTTGACATCAAATCCGAAGATTAATGAGGAATCTACACCGCTCTACGCAATTAAAGTGTAAACAATTTATTAAGCACTTAAAACGCAATAACTAATCATACATCGGTACATTTAATTTCATTACTTTCCTTCCATAGTTCTATAATAAATCAATCTTCAATAAGATGGTGCGCAAATGTTTAATTAGGTCAATTGATACTTTAAAACTCGTTCTTGTTTGCATTGTAGTAAGGTAAGCCTAGTGTCGCAAGCAGCGTTTTTCCCGCTTACGTCATGGAAAACTTTCATTCATAAATTCTCCATGTCATTCATAAAACCTTCAAACCAAAATAAATTTTTCGATAATGAGACATTTTTCAAACCGATATAACGGTCAAACTCGAGTTTTCCCGATGTGGCCAATGAGTTGAGAATTTTTTTCTCGCTAACATTTAGATACGTTGAAATTTTAAAGAAAATCGTTAGAGCCGTTTTCGAAATAGAAGATATATATATATATATATACAAGAATTGCTCGCTTAAGAGTATAGGATTACCAGCAAAATTAATTAAAGGATAAGTAATATTACTTAGGGCCCTATGAAAATATAGATTTGATAAATGATGAAAAAAAACCTAATATGTTGAAAATATTGCATCTATGCATTACATTAGGTTATTTTCATTTATGAATGTAAATAGTTAATTTTAAATGTAAATATTCTATATTTTACAGTTAGAGAAAAGAAAAGATATTATATTTCATATCCCAATAAAACTGTAATATTCCTTAGTATAATTAGTAACCGTAAAGTTAAACTGGGGCGCGGTGGTCGAATGGTAAAGCGCTTGGCTTCCAACCTGAGGTCCTGGGTTCGAATCTCAGTGAAGACTGGGATTTTTTATTTCGGGATTTTTGGGGCGCCCTGAGTCCACCCAACTCTAATGGGTACCTGACTTTAGTTGGGGAAAGTAAAGGCGGTTGGTCGTTGTGCTGGCCACATAACACCCTGCTCGTTAACCGTTGGCCAAAGAAACAGATGACCTTAACATCATCTGCCCCATAGATCTCAAGGTCTGAAGAGGACACTTTACTAAAGTTAAACTTGTTGTCAGTATTTTTTATTATTTCTTCACAATAAATCTAAATCTAGTTGGGGGGGGTATCTAAATAATTATTAAAGTCAATGAAATTTGAATAATAACAATTCATTTTACATTGTGCCACAAGGAACACTCTTAGGCCCTCTACTTTTTCTAATTTATATCAATGACCTACCAAATTGCATTAGTTAAGGAACAAAGGCATATTATTTACAGATGATTGCATAATATATTGAAGAACAATAAAAACAACAAAAGATACAGAAATTTACACAAAGAGAATTAGATGAACTACTGAAATGGGCATCATATTGGAGCATGTCTTTCCACCCAGAAAAATGTCAGTTGTTAAGAGTAATGAAAAATCAAAACAAATACCTATCTTATTCATTGTAAACCAGTTAACTAAAAAAATGAAGATATCTAGGTGTAATAAAAAATGAAAGGTTACCATGGAACCCCCATATTGATGAAATTATTTTAAAAATTAAACAAAGCATTAGGTTTATTAAAAAGAAATGTTACAAATAAAAGAAAGGACAGAACTAAAATGCTATTCAACCTTAGTTAGGCCAATATTAGAAAAAGCCTCCTCCGTTTCGGACCCCTCAACTCCAGAAAACATATTTAAAAAAGAGCAATAAGATTTATAACAAACAAATTTTTACATTTGATTAGAGCAGTAATGAGCAACTTATTTAGGAACAGGCCAAACACATAAAGGAAAACTTTTGGTGGGCCAACAGGAAAATTTAGAAATTATGCATTTAATATAAGACTATCAAAATGATGTTAATCCCATGATGTTAATCCTATCTATTAGTTCAAGCTAATGATAAGCTTCAATAATAATTCTTAGGTTACAGTTGGCAGGTAGTTATTCTTAAGGTTACACTGAGGTCTTCATCCTCCAACTATAAATGATAGATTATTCTAGTCTGCTCATAAATATATAAAGTTGCTTTGTACACATTCTCTGAGCATTAAATTTTCAAAAATGGATTTCATTGTCAAATGTTTGACGTCTTGGATGTTCCTTCAGAGGAGAGGATAATCTACTTCCTGTCCTTTCTTAATGCAGCTACTTTCAAAATCCTTAGACCTTCATGTCTGACCCTTCTTTTGCTCCCTTCAAAGAATGCATGCAGGCAAACTCTTCAGTATTAGAACTTTTTTTCTTTTAATATTACCATATTACTCATATTAAAAATCTGTATTTTTTATTTTGAAAAGAAAACATGCGGCTGGCAGGATGAAGCTTCTTGGTGGGCCTAATTTGGTCCATGGGCTTTAGTTTGCAAGTCATGCAAGTACTCATTCTTCCCTAATGGGTTGCCTGAATCAGCCAGGAAAACCAATGACTTAGCAGATTTAAGCCACAGATCAACATGCATAACTAGATTGACACATGATATGATTAGGAGATAATTATCTTTTCTTTTGAAGTAGCATCTGTAACATAAAATAAGATAGAAAATAGGTTGGAATATAATATACTGTCCATAAACAAAGTAAAACTACTGACTTGTTTCTTCTAAAAGTGTATCAATCCAGCAAAACTTCACACACATTTGTGAACGTCGCCACTTTATCAAGCCATAAATGTCAAAAGATTTTTGAAAACTTTCTTCCATTTTTTGCTTCAAATTTCTTTTTCTTGCAGCATTTGTCTGCAAATAAATTCAAATTTTTTTGATGTTTTTTGCAATGGTTTTTAAGCAGAAATTGACAATAAAAATGTATTAATAATTTCTGAGGTGTACTAAATGCTGCCATTATTATCAACATGTAAGCTACCTAATACAATATTGCAAAAAGAATTGATTTTAGTCTCAAACACAATTTGAGTATGCGTATGCATACAGACATCTTGAGGCACCCTGAGATTTACTAGAAAACTGCTTGTTGATAAATTTATCCAAGATATTGTTACAAATGATGTAATTTGAACAACTTAAATCGTTCAATATTGAACTTTTTTTGTCAATCTCAGACACTAAAGATCAATATTTTTAAATGAATTTTTCTCAGAAAGTTGTAAAAGGTAATTTTTGTTAAATATTTGAAGTGGGGTAAAGGGAATCAGGTTTTTCCTACCTGAAAAGGAAAAATCTGCCTTAGAAAATTTGATTGCTAATGGTAAACCTCAGAAAAATAACCAAATTATTTACAGTATAGACTTACACAATTAACAGTATCCACATCAAAAATCCTTCCCAGGTTTAAATGGTTCAGTCCTGCACAAATCTGACTTTTTTTCAAATGTTTGCCTCCAGAATCCAGAAAACAATAGGACAATGACTTTTGAATGAGTTCTCTCATTGTTCTTAAATCCTACAAACACAGAAGAAAAGTTCTTTAACAAATATTAAAAAATAGTAACAATTTAGAAAATGAAAAATTTACATCTTAAATTTTTCCTTAAAGGCATAATTTCTAGCCAGTTGAAGTAAATGTCAGACCTGATTCAACGGATGTTGTCATAAGAATATCAATAGCACATTATTTTCCAAAAAGATCTCAAGTATCTATTTGATCTAGATATATAGGGTATTCTTATAATATCCAATACACTAGTTAAAACACTATTCAAGCATGAGACTAAACTTACCCCACTGCAACTAGAATGTATGAATATATTTGTTGTGTTACATTGAAACTACTTATCAGGTTTTCATATTACATGACCTTAAGGAGAAAATTCCTTTCATTCATAAATAACTTCAAAAAGAACAAATGCTACACTATCCTCTAACCTGTTCTGTGACTTTGCCAGAAGGAATCCTAAAATATCTCAGAGCCATTTCCTGGTACTGCATTCTCATATTGTGATACACGTTTTCTCTGGCATCATCCATAGCCTCTCCACGCTCAAATTTACTGAGTCCCTCCTCATACCACTCTATTGACTAAAGAAAAACACAAATACCTTGGTTATACGGTGGTACTGAAAAATCTAGACAGGATGTAAACTAAATAGTTAATAAAAGGAATTCTGCAGTAAAATCTTTATGAAAAGAATAAAGTAAAACACAAATATCTTGGTTATATGATGGTGCTGAAGAATCTAGACAAAAACCTAGACAAAATAGTTTTAATAAAAGAAGGTCTCATCTAATGAAAGGTAAGTATCTTTATGAAAGTATCTTGTTGCGTTGAATCTATCAATTAACCTTTTTCTGGAGCTGAATGTTTTAAAGGCTCATTAAATTGCAGAAATTATTAATACATGGGTCAAACCAGTTTATACTTAGGCTTTACATTTGCTAGGACAAAAATAATTGTTAAGATTCCTTTTTGATAAGAGTCAATTTTTTTTTCAACCTTTTTCTTTTGAGGTTTCTTGCTTCAATAGAGGTTTTCATCTAATCTTACAGATTAGTGATTGTCCACTGTGAGTTTTGGACTAAAGATGTAGTTTATGTCTCAGTTCTTTCTTAAATGTATTATTCACTAACAGAGGAGACACTAGATGGTGAATAGCTTTAAATATACCGAATATGATAATGGCAAAGGTCATGAAATATTAGATAGCCATTTGCTTTGATAATGGCCCAGGAAATGGTATCTGAAAATAGCATATCTGATTTTTAGCTTAAAAGTAAAAAAAAAATGAGAATGGTTTAAAGTCAAGTTTTTTCAGACCTGCTGTCTAGCTTACAGCTCAATGTGATGTTTGCTTTCACCAAATATTTTAGATAATAATATTTCATTAAGAAAACACTTAGAACATAATATCTTGCTGTCATGCAATCATCACATGTTTACTCAATGGACTTCATCATGTAACAGTATTAACATGACTAACTTTCTGTAGGTGGTCTTTCTCTGATGGGGTCAAGGTCACTTGGGAGTTTGAGTTATTGATGGCAGCAGAAGCCAACACATGCAGGTAGGCCACATTGCTGCAGACGTAACCTGCTGTGTTTTTGTCATTCACTGATTCAAAGATGCTGATGGCTTTCAGGTAGTTCTTCATACTTTTATCCCAGACTGCTTTAATGGCTTCATATGTTTCTTTATTGACTGCAAAATGAAGTTTTGAATATTTGTTTTAAACAAAAATTATCCATTTAATTTTAGTAAACAGAGACGATCTAATGATGGTAGCTGAAAACAAACTAAAATTTGACTTAACTAAAAAAGCAGAGAAGAAATCTTATCTTTATTTTTTTTTTATTTAAGTATTTCATTCCATTAAATAAAAATATAAAGTTGGAAACTAAAAATTTGTATGAGAAGGCCAATCACAAATAGTTTTGTGTCCGGTCAAGAATCTTTTCCAAATTGAGAGTTTTTTCATTATAACATAAATATAAGCATTTTAAAAAAAGGCCATTTTATTGGGTCCATAATAACTGTATCAGATTCAAATTGAACATGTCTAAACTGTATTCTAAATTAGAAAAATAATTCCAATTGAAAAAGTCTAAATAGTATTCTGAATCAACAAAATGATAGAAAAGATCTTCAATCATATTCTGCATTTTAAGAGTGACTCAAATACAACAGAGTGTTAGTAGAATAATTCAATTAGGAAAGATTTTTTTCACCCTAAACCAACTTTTTGCAATTGAATTCCTAACATGAAACCTCCAAAGCTTAGTAAAAAAAATTTAAAAAAAACAACGCATAACGCATGAAACTGAGACAAAAGTGAAACTTGAACTTACTAGTCACTTTCTCCTTACAAATCTCCATCTGTGTGTTTCCCAGATTTAGTATGCAGACAGCATGATTTTTTTTCATCTCTACTTTGAATCCAGCAGGTTTTTTATCAAGGACAGGCAGCTTGAAAGCCATTTCGTACAAATCATTAGCAGCCAGCATATTGGACTCCTGACTAATGGGCCATTCATAGATCCAGGAGTTCTCTGTTAGAATATTCAAGTAATACAAAAAAAAAAAATAATTTATAATTATTAAATGTGATTGGCTTAAAATAGTTTAATTGTTAAAGTGCTCCCCAAAATATTGATATTTATTCGCCATAAAATAAAAAAAACTCAAACTAATGTCTTACTTGGTGTGGCTAACAAGGCCTGGGCAGAATGGAGTATAGCTGCTTCTTCCTCGCCAAGATCTTCAAAGTCTCTGCGGCACTGAGGCCAGTTGGAAGATATACAACTACGAGCCTTTGCAGCTAAATATAGAAGCATGAGGTAAAGTTCCTTGTCCTGGTTTTCATTTCTCACACTTTTATTAATCAGCTCAATGCTCTCTGAAGAAATTCAAATAAAAGTTAAGTTAGTAGACCTGTGGGAGAACAACTATCATTGTATTTTTGTGTGTTGAATGAAAAGAATAAGTAAATATCAGAGTTACTGTTGTGGCACTAGTCAAACAGCCATAATGCAAGTACATTTACAAAACAAAATGGAATTTTAATTAAAGCAGGTTAAAAAAACAGTTAAAAAAAAAAAATTGATTTTATTCAATATTTTTTTAGCTAACAAATAAAATTTAAAAAGTCTAACCAACTCAAAATTATTTTTTAGATTAATAAAAACTGTAATCCATTTTGTTTTTAAATAAACTTTAAAATTTGAACAACAATATAGTCTCCTTTAAAAAGTTAAAAAAAAAAAAAAGCATTTAAATTATAAACAGTCAAACCTTTTGATTTATTTCAAATAAGTTATAGCCAATATTTTACTCTACAAGCAAACATCACTTTTTTTTTTTCAAAACAACTCGATGGATGATAAATGCCATTAAATTTCAAGTTATTTTATGTAGAGTGTCACTGCTAACAAGTTAAAACAGTTCTTCAATTGCTCTTTTCTAAAGGTTAGTTGAAGTACTTTACACTACAATGTAAAATGAACACTTGCAAAGTATCACAATCTAGTCAAAACAGCACATTCTAACCACCAATGAGGTTTGACTGCAATTTACCATTTTATTCGTAATTGATTTCTTCCATGTTATTCAAGTAAGTCTCTCACAAAAAGCATGATTTATAAATTCTTCAAACTTCCATGCAAATATTAAGCTTAAGCACAACACAACAACTCACCATAGCAGTGTATGGCATAGCGCAAATGTCTTAGAGTGTGTCCATATTTTTTGATCTCAAAAAACTCTTTTGCTAGTATAAAATAAGTGATGGCAGCTTTCCTCAAGAGCTGAAACTTAGCCTGGTCATGCCATGTTTTAGAATGAAATCTGCCATCTTTCTCTTCCTCTAGACTGGAACTCAGTTCATCATCTGCATTATCTAACACTTCATTACTGGGTGTTGCTTTCAGGGTCAAATGACCAATAGAACCAGAAAGTGTCTTCTCTTGATCTTGGCTTTCCAGTTTATAGTGCAAAGGTATGGCAGAGAAAGGATCACTCATTCTAGGCTCACTTTCACTTCCTGTAGAAATATCCTCCTTTCTATCACTTCCAGAAGAAATATCCTCCTTTCTATCACTTCCAGAAGAAATATCCTCCTTTCTATCACTTCCTGAAGAGATGTCCTCCTTTCTATCACTTCCAGAAGAAATGTCCTCCTTTCTATCACTTCCAGAAGTAGTGTCCTCTTTCTTATCACTTTCTGAGGAAATTTCATCCTTCGTATCACTATCTGACTCTGTGTCATGCGTGTTCACTTTTCTGTAAAGATTCAATGGTTTGTAGTAGAGGGGTATGGCTTTAGATGGACTGCAAGTTTGTTGCTTTTCAACCAGCCCTATATTTTTACCCCTTGGCAAGTCTTTGTCTACACAGTTGAGGCCCTTAGCAAGGAAAATAAAATGATATTTAAAAAAAGAAAAAGAAGCACATTTGGGAACAAAAAGTTATAATAAGTTAATTACTTTCAAATATACATTTCTGAATGAAACTGTCTCAAACGACTTATAAAACATGCAAGCAATAAAAGTGTTTTCAAAATCTATCAAATAAATTAATTCTTGTATAACATTTTTTTCAGATGCTGTTAATTCAGATGACCTAGGTAGAAACCTTAACATTTAATATATAAATGTTAAAAATGATAAACCTTGCGTATATGTGATAACGCCATCTTGCAACGCTCATCAGTTGTACCAGCTATTCGACAAGCCTGTATAACTTCCCATGCTTTTTTTTTAACCATTCCCCTGACAACAAGCTCCTTCAGAGCTACAGAATTCTTTATCTCTTCTCCCTCTGGAAACTTTTCTAAGTAGCTTTTATTCTCTCCCTTGATAGCTTTCACATTATCCACACATGGATGATCCCTGTGAGTTCTTGCCTTTGGCTCTTGTCCGTTGTTTTCATCTGAACTGTTTTCATCTTCATCATACAAGTCAGAAGGCTGGGACAGAACAATGAATAGAATCACTAAGTGTACTCTCTGAGTTGTGTGACTGTTTCAATAGGTTCATATGCTAAATTATTTGTTCTAAGTCATTGTATACAATGTAAAGATTAACAAATTTAAATTCAATCAAACTTTATTCTAAAGAATTTGTCTGAAATTGTTTAAGCTGGATCCATTTAAAGAGACAGTCCTGTCATGATTGCTCAGTCATAAATGAACAAGCATTTTAAAATAAAACAATGTAAGCTTCTTTAATCTTTCAACAGTAATAATAATTAACTAAAAGTCTGAAAAAATCAATGCATTTTAAAATACCTGAAATTTATTAGAAGAAAGAAAGACAAAAAAAAAAAAAGAAATGAAATGTAAAGTAAAAAGTAAATTTAAAATGTCAAGAAAATTCCTGGCCACCAAACTATGAACTGAACAAACACAGAGGCTGCATACAGAAAATAAACTGTTAACCACCAACAGGGATACTTCCATTAAGCTTAGTGATCTTCCATTTGGTATTTATTCCTAAATGTACAGTAGCATTTCATTGTATGTCATGACATGCTAAATGTACAGTAGCATTTCATTGTATGTCATGACATGTTGCTAGGTAGATGTAGCAGAATAACATTTACTTGGGTAGGACTTTTATGATAGCACTATTCAAAATAAGCCACATCCTGATCTGAATTGATTGTTTAGTATGCAAGATAATACAGCACTGGAGTAGTCAAGGTGGGATAGCAGGAAAGCAATAATAAAGAATAAGCTATATAACGACAACATTACTAAGTCATTTATTTCAAACAAGAATCCTAAAACACATTTTAAAAATTACTCACCGGCTCTGATATTTTTCCTTTCTCCTGCCAGACATCATGCACAGATTTGTCTGGAACCCACATGTCGCTCAAGTGAAAGTGAGCCTCTGCACAGATCTGTCAATGCATACCACATTTAAGTCATAATCTTGCTGTTTTTATTTAACCTTTTTTTTTTCCTTACAAAGACATATATATCCTACTAACTCAAGAATAGTTGTAATAAGTCTTTTTAAACTTCTAGGTAAAAGAAAGTAGCACCAGGGAGTGAACTAGAAAATAATCAAAACAAAAATATAAATTTGGAAGATAGAAAAAATTCATAAACAGTACCTTAGCTACTGGAAAAAAAAAACACAAAAGACTTTTGAGCGGATTATTTGCATCTAATAATTTTTACATGTTAGTTTACTTCAATTTGTTTTATCCTATAGCTTTTATTAGGGCAGTGTTGCAGTAACATGCTGATAACATTTGAGCTATTGTTATGTATGAAGCATGAAAACTTTCTTCTTTAAATACAGATTTCATTTCAACAACCCTTATTTTCCTTTTGATAATACATCTAAATCCAGGGACATATAGCCAGACTTAAAAACACCATTTTATAAATAAGACTGTGTTTATATAACTGACTGTAAAACTATATATCTTTAACCAACAGCTTTATCTACACCAAAATGAAAAAAAAAAAATTATTTCAGATTATAATTAAAAAATCATAAATATTTTTTTTCCTATATAACAAATGTACTACTGTAATACATCTACTGCTTCAATCAATGACATTGTACAGCTGCTATTGAAATAGTTGAAGGAATAAAAACCTGGGCATGTTTTGTTTCATCAAGGAGCCGAAGACAATTTTCAAACATTGCTCTTGCATCAGCCAATCTTCTTTGGCCACTTCTCTTCAAGTTGGTACCCACACGATGACAGAGTAATCCAACAGGCACTGTGAATGGGTTGTCTCCCTCAGAGATCTCATTCTTACAATAGTCAGTCAAATCATACAGTTTCACCATGTCATCATTTTCACCTTGATTAAGAAAAATGCAACATTAATACACGAGTATAGTTCACATACAAATATAGGCATTATCTTCAATTTAGAAGATTAAGGATCAGTGCAGTATGACAATATATTAACCAGATACAACAATTTTAAAATCCAATTGAGACAAGGGTGTCCCAAAATATTTTATGAAAATGTAAAGTTTTGCTATAAACAAATACAAGTATTAATCATTAACTTAGAACAAATATTATCTAATAATAAAGACAATTATGGAGAAAGGCTTAATCAAGTATCTATCTTGTGTTTAATATGTGAAGTACAAGAAAGCTTTTAAACATTATTATGAACTAGGTTTAGAAAATTCTAGTAATTGTATTAGTTTAATATGAGTAGCATAATCTAACACTTGAACAAATATTAAACTTTTTTTTTTCTTAATCTTACTTTTGTAAAGCCAGTAGGTATGAAATCTTACTTTTGTAAAGCCAGTAGGTATGACCTTCAACTGCAGCATTCCTCCTAATAAATGACATTATGTTCTGGGCAATGTCAAGAACTTCATTAGGATCAAATCTGGAATTTTCTAAGTTTGGAATGTCTTCAGTTCTCATCACTTCATATTTCTGGGAAGTTGAAAACAAAGAAACTTGAAAGGCTATAGACATCCTATCTTCTTTATTGTATGCAATGAATTTCAAAAGCTTACACAATACAACTAGGACCTGGCAAATTAACTCATAACAAAAATCCAATCATAACCTTAAGAAAGTAACTTTGCATGTCATAGCATAGATATGCATAGCAACCTTAATCTTACATCTAAAATTATAATACTTTTACAATGATGATGTTATGATGACAGAGTTATTTTTGCAAGTAATGTCATAATACCTTCACAATACCATTAACATGGTAACACATTGCAACTTCAGGAACATTGCTCATCAGGTTATCCAACCAGTAGTCTAATCCTGTCAGTACGTTAATTGGCGGGGACCTAGCATCTCGTAATCTCAAGCTGATACAAGGCCGTGGCGTTTCTCCACTGCCAAATATAGGCAGGTCACTATCAATTAACATACTTATGTCTTCAAATTTCCATAATGTCTCATGATGAAAACCTTTGAGATCCTAAAATAGGAAACAATTAATTTTAAATATATAAATAAAAATAAATAGATTCATTTTCAATAAAAAAAATTAAGTTTAAAAAGGAAGTAGTAATTTAACAGAAATAGATTCAATTTTTACACTAATTTTTTTTTTAATTTCTTGTAATTTTAGGGTAAAAAGGTATAGCATACACTATTATATTTAATAAATTACATGTCTATATTAAATGCACAAACAAGTACTTAAAAGCTTACTGCTGCAATTAGTAATATTATTTGGTGTATGAAGTGGAGATATAGCTTTAAATCTTTCCAATTTGGTCAAACATCTCTGATTTAGAGAATCAGTATAGTTGAAAATGTAAAATTTTTAAGTGTTCAGTAAAAACTGAAAATCTTCATAAGTATCAATGGTAACCAGCATTCATGCTTTGTACTATATCAGTTTAGCAAATATCATGTTCCTCAAAATATTCCTACTGTTCGGCACCATTAAACCACTGAAAATGTAGGAAAAAGGGGAGAAACTTAAGGATAAATTTAAGTACAATCTCATTTACCAAACTTACATCAGAGGAATCTGGGATATGATGTACTTGTCTAGTTTGGTCCTCTGCTGTTTCTAGCGCCGTACAATATTTACCACCAACACTTGCTGCAAAACTTTTGAAAAAGAATTTATTAATGTCTTAAAAGTAGAAATTTTTTTTTTTAATTTTCCAGCAGCAATGTCAACAATCTTATTAAAATATCTAAATATCTTATTAAAATAATTTTTAAAAAATCTTAACTGTTTAAATGATACGCCAACTAAACACACCGAAATGTCCTTTAAACCTAACATAAAGATAAGCCACTAAAACTACTCACCTGTGACGTATTAGATTCATGTACATATTTTCTGTGAAGGAATCTCTCTTTTGATTAGCACTGACTAGCCATTTAGTCTGTCAAACATACACAATACATTTTTAAAAGCTTTATAAGAGACGCACATAGAGTTTCAAAATATCTTTTTTTTTGTGTAGCAGCATGTACCCTGTACAGTTAACAAAATATAATCCTTTGTCTTAGTATCAGTAAGAAATGCATCTAATTCTAAACAAGTTTTCTGATAGAAGGAGAGCATTACCTTATCTTCCTGTCCTTTAGCTATCACATTTTCATAGTATTTCTTTAACCAGCTCCATTCTTCCTAAAAAAAAAAGCATTGAATTTTGATACAAATTAAATCAAACGTAAAGTAGTATAAGTTTCATTAATTTTGTTTTTCATTTTCAAAATAATTTCTTTTGATGTCCTTTAAGTGTTTATTTATTAAGAATAACCCTAACTGTTTCCTCAACCAATTGATCCAGCATTTTTCAACCTTGTATACGACCTGAGGTGAGAAAAAAATGTCCCTCTGAATGCCTTTGCAATACGGGTTATGAGAGAGCACTCTAAGCTCCCTCTTTCTCATTCAAACCCTGGACAAAAAAACAAAAAGTTGCGAGTTTTCAACTCACAACATGAATGTGACTCCACCTATATCGGAAATAGGGCAGAAATAAAAAATTGTTATCCTATCAGCGTACCTCAAAAGAAACATGTATTAGCTAACCAAAATTAGAAAATGAACAACTGTTGCAAACAGCCTAAATTTAGGCTTTGAAGCGACAAAAAAAAACGGAAAACTGTATCAATGGTGGTCAATCATAAGATTAAAAGCATTGTAGGTAAAACACGTAAAAAGTAAGTAAATAAACAGTCTAAATTTTAAACTTCAAAAATCTCTTTTGTGGAGGTCCCTTTTTATGGAGCCCAGGGGCTGCTGCCCCGCCAACCCTGCCTTAAATCCAGCCCTGGTAATAGATCAATTACTTAATATATCTAATTTACTTACTGCTTGCATTTTTATGAGATTTTTATGAACATCGAATTCCTCTAGTAGTACAGTTTTACTCAATCTATGAACCATAATACTGATATGTGGAGAGTTACTGTAAGGCATTTTAAGCAAATCTCTGATAATCTGAAACACATATTAAGTATTAAAAAATGCATGAATCTCTTTTTTACTCAGAGATAAACTTTTCAACAAATTCAGCATGTATAGAGAATGGGGGTGTACCGGATTGTACTTTTCGATATCCGGCCGGAGCCGGATATGACCGGATAGTAAAATTATATATTCGGCCGGAGCCGGATACCTACATGACTCAAACAGCTCGTTTTACTGAAGTTTTTGCAAATCTTCTAAGTAAAATACCTATATTCAAATAATTTATTTTTTTTACATTTCTTGCTTTGAACTCATTACTGATTGATAAATTAAAATTAACAATTTTTTAACAAATATCATCATATTCTCATAAACTAATCTTTCTAACATGAGATGGTTTGTGTGTATGTATGAGGCTGTCGATTATAAAGTAGCATGTGGGATAGCTCAAGTAGAATGTATGAACTTGTATTTAACTTATGTAAATCTTTGAAAGGTAAAGTCCAACCTTGGTTTTATAGTGTAACTCCCTCTTAAGTACAATCTAAGTTGTATAGTGGGTAGATGTTTGTGTTCATGTATTTGATACCTTCACCTTCAACTTGTCATTAGGCTCATGTTTTAAAGGTCACAAACCGCTTCTGGTTTGTGCCTAATACAGATAGTGGCTAAGTATATTTCTTCAGTAATACCAGTAATAACTTAGGAGTTAATTGACACTCTTAAATTTTTATTAAGAATATTGTGAATGTGTTTAGCATTATCACTATTAATATCCCACAATTCATTGTCTAAGACCTCTTTAATTCCTGGTTGCTGCTTGTGTGTTAAGCTTTTACGAATCACTTGAGCTCGTAGACATACTGGCACAGGCAGTGATATTACTTGATGCAGAATTTTTAACTGCTGATTTCAATACAGTCATATCGTGGAATAGGTCTGGGTGTTTCGAGCGTAGATGATTAATCATAGTGGTGGTTGACAAGTCTTTAGCTTTGCCTGGTTTACCACGTGACAGTACTATTTTACAATCATTGCAAACTGCTTTAGAGTTGTCCATTGTTTTGACATTTAAGTAACGCCATATAAGTGATGACTTTTTATCAGCCATTATTATCATTATTCAATTTACTAAAGGCCCTTACAAGCCACTTTTATACCCGTGGCTTATGTAAGAAGCTACTTGTAGGTGTGTGTCCTGTAGTTCAGCGGCCTAATTGATATTTCTCTCCAAGTAAAAAATTTAGTGTCATCATCTAGTGACCTCTAGACAGTGTCAATATGTCTTAACATTTTGCGTTAATCCATTCTGGCTTAAGAATGGTCAATGTCTATCAATATATTGTCATGGACTAAACAAATAAACCCTCCCTTTAAAGATACCCCTGGTCAGTGTCTGTTTGGCTTTTTAGTCCTCCTAATTCAGACTTAACTCAAAGTAAGCAAACTTATTACCCGGCCAATATTATGAAAGGTGTGGCTTGTGGTCTAGACCCTTTGATTGACAACCTGTTTACCCGGCCAATAGTATAATAGGTGTGGCTTGTGGTCCAGACTCTTTAATTGACAACCTATCTCATAATTAACAAACTCATACCAGATTAACCTTATAGAGGTATGGCTTGTAGTCCCGCCCCTCTAATAAAAATTCTTCTCTAAGTAAACAAACTCAATTCCCTCATAAGATGTGACCTTTAGACAGTGTCAACACGTTGACATCTGGCTTAATGTGGTCAGCTGGCTATATGTGAACTCGATGTTATGGACGAAACAAAATGAGGTGGGGGTTGCTCATCTCTACCTCTACCTCCACATCTAGACAGATTATCAGCATGACTTAGTTAAGGATATATTACATGTTTACTCGACCACAAAGGTCAAGACAAGCTTTAACTTTAAGACTGTGTCAGACATCGCTGCTGTCAGGGAGGGTTTTAAGGCTCATGCAGGGGATGACCGGGTCTTTTCTTCCCCCTGAACAGAATACTAATAAAGTTAACAGTATGTAAAACTAAATGTACAACTACGTGCCGAATATATGTAGGCAACTAAGCGGCAACACAGCCAACAGTTAATCTCAACGTTAAGTTTCGTACAGTAGTTAACAACAAGATAAAACTGTTAACCATTTAATGAATAATGAACTGATACAATGATGAAGCATAATAAATGGATACATGAATACATCTCAATATTGCATTGAACAATTACAAATATAATATCAATATAGTGTCAATATTGCATTGAACAATTACAAATATAATATCAATATAGTGTACATTACATAACATAGCGCACCTTAAACATTAGTGCCAGATCTACCAGATCTAATAATAACGCCAACACCACAACACCATCAAGGTCAAGGACCAACTCAACACTTCAAGCTTGACTCCACAGGAGCCCAAGCCTAAGTCCCTAAACGAAACAAAGGAGCAAACTTAGCATCGCTTTTTCGCAAGATCGTAATACAACGATTCGAGATCTACGACATTCATCTTAGCTAAACCAACTTACCCAAAACTGGGGAAAACAAACACCAAATTCCAAAGAAGCCAAAGAGAGAAACGATCGACCCTCTCACACAGAGGCAACCAAGAAAATGACAACAAATCGCACCACCTTAGAAACAGATACTCAAGGAACTTATGGTGCGATGAAGAAAAGACTAATCGAGATGTGAAAACGAGCTGTGCATGACAGCTGCTACGTATGTAATGTGAATTTACAATGTACAGTTTTATTTCTATTTAGATTAAACACGCCTTGTCTTTGTACTAAAAAAATATTTGGTGCATAGTCATAGTTTATTGTTTTAAAAACAAATTATTTTATTTGAAAACAAAAAAGTAAATGTACTTCAGAACTGACATTATTTAATCATGTCCACTTTATGAATATTTGTATATTTTTATCAACATGGAGATTTAGTTTAAACTTCTTGTTGGACATCGTTTATTAGTGTCGACAACTTTAGATTGTTTGTCTTTCGCCTGTGTTTCGATATTTAAGTGTTACCTCCGTTTGGTGTATCTAAAAAGGACTTAGCCCGCAGAGGCACCTAACAATATTAAAAAGTTTTTACTATCCGGTTTACTATTCGGTAGTGATATTCGACCGGAGCCGGATATTGCCGGATAGTGAAAAAGTGCTGAATATTCAGCCAGAGCCAGAGCGACTATCCAGTACACCCCTAATAGAGAAACATAAATGTATATGTATTTATTTAAAGATAAAACACCAAACGGCAGAAATAATTTGAAAAGATTAAAGAAATAATCATAAATTGTTTTTTTAAATTTAGTTAAGAAAATTTAAACTATTTCATAAATAAGTTTACAATTTGCAAACTATAACAGTTTGGTGAAATGAAATTTTAAAATAAAAACTTACTTTGGCAGATGAAATTACATCCACTTTACCCACTAAATCTTTATAGGTATCAGCCATATTTAAGCTATAAAAAAAATGAAAGCAATTTTCAAATTACAAGACAACTAGATCTATAGAAAATGATTATATTGCAAATTGTAATTCAATCTGACTTTCACAGTATTACACATTTTACTCATGTATATTTTTTTAAATTTTAATTCCTCCCTTGACAAAACTGGACTATTAAATTTACCTTAAAAAATCTGAAAATTTGCTGGATCCTGGTCGCATGTGATGATCTGAAAACATAAAGTATCCAGACCGATTTCGATCACTGGGTGGATGATTAAGGTCAGTATCTAACCTTATGGTTGAAAACTGAACTGGAAACTTAACTGAAGTGTATTTGACCACAGCTGAGGACTTGAAATCCAAGGAAACACCTGGGTGCCCAACAGGTGCTAGAGGGCCCATTTTCTAAGTGGAAAAGTAAGAAGTAAAAAAAAAAACTTGCAATCAAAATTACTTTTATACTTAATGAAATTAATATAAAATACATTTTAAAATTTTTGGAAAACATTATTATTTTGATAAAGGTTCTAGTCTTGTAATTGAGGGGGCTTGACTGAAAGTTGTGAGATAAATTGTGACAGAGAAGCAAACGGCCTCTGAAAGAGACAATTGGAGAGCTCTCACAATGACTGTGGGACACACTTTAATGACCCAAATTGAAGGGAAGCCCTTATAATTGAAGACAGGTGCAGAAGACAAAAAGACTGCCAGTGGACAATGGCTTTCTTTGCATGAGATGCAGAAAAATATGCCGGTTGCATCTGGGTTTGCACAGTCATGTAAAACACTGCATTTATCCTTAAATCTTTGGAAGCAAAGACTTTGCCATATTTAAAATTAATAAATATAATTAAATTTTTTTTTTGTATTAAAATTTTATCTAAATAACTAGATCTAGATATTTAAAAAAAAATATTTATTTTAGTAATTTTTAAATAACAAAAGTTTAGTCAATGAATTTGTCAATAAATTCAGTATAATTAATAATAAATCATTAAAAATTATATATATATATATATATATAAGACAATAAAAACTCCAAGTAGATCCATAATAATCTAAGATATCTAGATTCTCGATTAATATCAAGATTCTAGATTGACATGTGAAATAATTGAAATGAATTGTCACTACAAGTTTAAATCATTTCACCATTCATGTGTCAATCTTAATCTATTTATACTGATATAGTGTTGCACCTAAAGGCGGTGGCTGAGCGGTAAAGCACTTGGCTTCTGAACCAGGGGTCCGGGGTTTGAATCCTGTTGAAGACTGGGATATTTTTTTCAGGATCCTTGGGCGCCTCTGAGTCCACCCAGCTCTAATGGGTACATGACATTAGTTGGGGAAAAGTAAAAGCGGTTGGTCCTTATGCTGGCCACATGACACCCTCGTTAACCATAGGCCACAGAATCAGATGACCTTTACATCATCTGCCCTATAGACCACAAGGTCTGAAAGGGAAACTTTACTTTTTTTTTTAGTGTAGCACCTGATTTATTATTAATTAAAATAAAAATCTTCTCTTTTGCAGTATAAAAATGTAAATTATAATAAAATAAGTTAATATTTATGATAAATAAGATAATAATATTATTAATAGAGATGTTTTAAGCCTGTTGCACAAAAATGGCAGTGTTAAAGTATCTATTTAACTACTAGTAATGTACTTGAGTGTTGACTGTTGAGTTAACACTGTTGAGTGTAAAAAAAAATATGTAGGCTAGACTAGAGTGTAGTGTTACTAAGTCTAAGTCATAGTCATGATAATGATGATAGTGTAGATTTACTTTAAGTTACTTTAACTTTAGTAAATTTACGACTACGTCTTTACTTTAGTGATGACTTTAGACTTAAGTTACTTAACTTTTAGTCTTTAACTTCTAAGTTTACTAAGTTTAGTAAGACTAAGACTTTAGACTTTACTTTGTTAAGTTTTTACGGTAGACTTTTTAGTTTTTTACTAACTAGTATATTGACTGTTCTATATTGATTTAATTAATATTATTATCGACTAATCGAGACGAGTGTCACAGTGTATAATTATACTATAATAATATTTATATTTAAATTTAATATTACCATTTTTTCATCCGCTGAACTTAATTCATTACAGTAAGTATTTTTCGGATCCATGATAATCGTTATGACATTAGTCTACCAGTTAGATTAGCTCTAGACTACATCAACATATATAATCTAGACATCATCTAAATCTAGTAATTTTAGATCTAGTCTGCTACTGTCTAGATCTATAGATCTAGTCATACTCATAATAGCAAGATCTACAACACAATTTCGTGTTTCGAACTAAGGGTGGATAACTCTATCTAAGTTTATGGGAACGTTTTTTCAATCCTACCCAAAAACGACATTACAAATAAACCCAAAATTAGTCTGAACAATTCACGATGATTCATAGATCTAATTCATCAACTTGAAACTTTTAAGCACCACAAATGATCTGTCAACTGTTTGTCTCCATTACTCTTTGCTTTTTTTTTTACATTGTACAGAATCTTTTTCAATCTAAGTCTCACCTGCATTCTTCCATCGCTTTCTTTGGCTGCCTCTTCTTTTTTCCTGGCACGAAAGAATGTCTGCGAGCCCTGGGAACCATCTGATAGGCATATGGCCATAAAATTTTAGTTTGCGTTTTTTGACAAGCCATCGTGTGCCCCAATAGCCGTTTGTGATTCACAATATCTTTGTTTGTGATGCAGTCTTTTATTTGTAGGTGATAGGCCTACCAGTATCTCCTTATTAGTAGGCCCATTTGCGACAACTCTTCATTAGGCTGCCATCGCAAAATATATATCATTTGGTATTAAGTCATTTGGTATTAAGTCATTTCTGATATTTCATATCTGAGAGTAGGCCACAATAAGTCTGCTGACTAAGTTAAACAAATACACCTAACAGTGAAAAATCATCAGTTGTTTCTTTGGCTGCCTCTTCTTTTTTCCTGGTACTATTTAAGCCCCTTATAGCCATGATATGTGCCTTTATGGTGTGCACAGAACAGTGCTAATGGCTTTCGGACTTGACTTCAATCAAAGCACAAACTTGTTTACTATGATTGCAATTAAACCATAGTCTATAACTTAAAAAAAAAAGCCATCTTTTGAAGATTTCTATGATGTGAAGCTAAACATTTGAAGCATTCTATTTTTTTTTTAAATAGGTTATAAAAAAGGACAGCAAAGATTGCGATTACTAAGAAAACTGTCATCTTTTAATGTTAGCGAAAAGGTCTTAGCTATGTTTTATCACGCTCACATCGGCAATATTTTACATTTTAATATCACTGCCTGGTATGGCAATCTAAGCACTAAGAATAAAAATAAACTCCAGAGAATCCTAAATGCTGCTGGTAAAGTCATTGGCAAAAAGCAAACCCCCCTTGGACAGCTGTTTGATACAAATATCCTTACAAAATCTAAAAAGATTCTATAAATAAAAAATCACCCTTTGGGACAGAATTTTGTGATTTTACCATCACAAAAGAGATATAAGACACCGAAAGCAAAGACAAACAGACACAAAAACTCTTTTGTTCCTCTGGCAATCAAATCATTAAACAGTAACAATCTGATGTAAACTTTTGACATGTAAATTGTGTGTGAGTCTGGTGTGAATGAACATTCTGTTTCTCTTTATAGTTATAATGTTTTGTTTGGTATTATGCACAAATTGTAAGACAAATTTCCTTATGGACAATAAAGATTATTATTATTATTATTATTATTATTATTAAATGAGCGTTTTCTGCAATTCATAGAGACCGCACAACATTGGTCAAAAGAAATGATGTTCTAGAAGTGATTTACTTATTTTAATGTGCTTATGATGTTAACACAAATTAGACCTACTCTGTGATCTCCTATGAGAAAAACAAGACAAACATTTAAAAAATATTTTTTAAAAAAAGCGTATAAGAATTCAGTGTAATAGAATAAATTAGTTTGTAAGTTTGGACCAGTCATTTAATTTAATTTGTAATAGATCTATAGACCAACAATAATAAATGTTTGTGTTTAGAAATATTTTGGACAAATTGTTTAGCCTATTTTATAGCGCTACTCGCAGTTCGCAACGGCTACGCCCGTTGCATGATTTGTACCTAGGTGTTTTGTTATGGCCGGATTTATGTTCCTAGGCTTAAACATTGATTATTAAGACATGAACACCCCTGCTTCTTTTCCTATTTTTTTTTTACATTTTAATAAACTGGCCACGTTTTAACGAACACCATTGATTGTGTGTTTTAACGATCAACCTTTCACACATTTTTAGCACGTGAATTTGTGTATTTGTTACAATGAATTTTCACGCTCCGCTCTCTCTCTCTCTCTCTCTCTCTCTCTCTCTCTCTCTTAAAAAATAACCCTGGGGCCCCCCCTCCCCCCCCCCCCGCGCCCCCCCCCCCCCCCGATTTTTTAATATTCCTTTTTTTTTTAGATTTTTTTTTTTTAAATGTCAAAACGTTAGCGCTGAAAGGGGAGGTGCAAGGGCGGTCTTTTTTTTTACAGTCAATACTTATAGTTACTTGTATTTTTTCCATAGATATAACCATAGCCTACGGAGCAAAAATAAAAGTAAAAGTAGCAGCAAACTCTTCCATAATCATGAGCGTAGCACACTCGAAAGCTTATGGGGGGGAGGGGCGAAATTGATGCCACCGCCCCCTCCCGACCCCACCATGTCGGCCAACATACTAGAGGGGGGGGCGAAATAATCTAAAAATATAGAGAAATATAAAATAATTAGTTTATATTATTAACATAAGTAATACATTCATATACCAATTGTGTGAATTCTATACTAAAATCCGTCTGGAAAGGGGAGAAAGGGGATAGAGTGAAAACGTTAATCCTCGCTCCTTTTTAAATTTTCTGCAAATGATTGCATTTGGGATTAAAGAATATGGAGGGGCGGCTCGATAAAAGAATTTATTTTATTAATTTTACTAAAAGAATTTAATTATATTAGTGACATTTTTTTTAATTTAGTAATTTCTTAACTAAAATACAATAAGAAAAAAATATTGTTTTTTTCCGATGGGCGGCAGGCGATTGCATGTATCGCCCCTTCCATCTGGTACAACCCTTTTTCATTTTATATTTACTAATGATAAAATTTGAGGTTAGAGTGTGTCTGCAATATAATATACAAATGGATTAAAACATCAATATGAAGTTTATATTGTATAGATAATAGTAATAAATATTCAACTAATTTGTTCATAAAATATGATTTGTCCGTGAAAATAGGACCGCCCCTAAAGTTGGGAAGGCAGTGGAAGCGATCGCCCCCTCCCCACCTCGTCAAATCGGCTAAAATACCAGAAGTGTAGCCACTGGCGGATCCAGGGAAGGGGAGGCGGTCCAATTTCGGGTGGGGGGTGGACGAATTTTAGTATAGAATTTGTAACATAATAGTATTATATGTACATTTGCACACTAGCGCGTCAGTGCAACACCGCTAGTGTTTTACGTAATAAATGAGTTTCTAATATGTCTTCCCTCTTAATCACTAGTTTGTTATTTGTGTACTACAAATATTCTACATGGTGTCAGATGTAAACTTAAAAAGCTGTCCAGACAAAGGTTTCTATTGATCTAATAATGGCTTCTTTTTATTTTGAGCAACCAATCTTGAATTGGAATGCTAAAGATCTATATCAAGAGTTTTTTAAGATTCCAACAGCAGGTGAGCTTTTGTTTCAAAGGACCGTTAGCTGGTGCCGATAGTAAACAAAAAGCCGGATGGCTGGGAATGTGGATAGGTCAACAAGGCCGTGAAGTTTACAAAACTCTAAATATTACTGATAGTGAAGAGGGAGATCCGCAATTGCTATTAAAGAAAATAGAAGACTACATAAGGCCAAGACAAAATAAAAGAGTGTCTAGATTTAGAGCACATCAGAGAAAGCAGGAAGAAGGAGAAAGTTTTGATAACTTTGTTAAAGACCTAAAGCTTCTCATTATGGATTGTGAGTATGACAACCCAGATGATATGCTAATTGATTTAATCATTAGTGGAGTCATACACGAAAAGGTACAATTTTTTAAGACTACTTGATCAGGGACAGAAGTTGACCCTTAGCAAGGCTATAGAAATAGGACAACAATATAAGATGTCGCAAAGCCAAGTGAAAATGTTTAGGGGCCAAGAAGTTCTAGCAATCAAGAGACAGTCACACAATGTACTCAAGCAGAAGTCTAAAGACAAGCCAGAAAGGTTATGTAGTAAATGCGGCAAGAACCATGAACAAGGAAAATGTCCAGCAATAGGAACTAGATGCAATTTCTGCAAGAAGAAAAACCACTGGTATCAAATGTGCAGAAAAAGACACAATGTTAACCTAGTAGAAGATGACAGCCACAGTGATGAAAATATTATACCTATTATCACTGCAAGTAGCCAGTCTAGGAAGGGTAAAGTTGAGAACATTAATGTTATTGAAGACAAGTGGACTGTAAAACTGGTCGTACATGGAAAGACATTGGTTTTCCGAATCGACACTGGAGCAAGATGTAACATTCTTGTCAAGTCAGAGCTTGAAAAGCTCAAAGACAAATTAAAACTTGCTTACTCATCAAAGTCACTCAAGTCTTATACTAATCATGTTATTAAGACTTTAGGAGCAGTGGTGCTACCTTTGAAGAATAATACACAAGAGGTGAAAGCAACGTTTGAGGTTGTAGACCTTAATCAAGAGAACATTTTGAGTGGTGACACTGTAGAATGTTTAGGACTACTACAACGGATAGACATCATAGAATCCAAGGCAGAAGACGAGTTACAAAGAGAGTTTCCTGAAATGCTGAAAACAACTGGAACACTGCCAGGAGAATACAAGATTCAGTTAGAAGAAAATGCTAAAGGAGTTATCCATCCACCACGTCGCTTAGCAGCATCGTTACGCCAGAAAGTTGAAGAAAAACTTAAAGAAATGCAGGCTGATGGATTTATTACTCCAGTACATGAACCTACTGAATGGGTTAGCTCCATGGTTCTTTCGTTCAGGAATGACAAAGTGAGAATATGTATTGATCCAAAAGATCTCAATAAAGCAATCAGACGGGAACATCACCCGATGAAAACTATTGAAGATGTGATCACTAACATTCCAGACTCGAAAATATTCTCAGTACTCGATGCCAAGTCAGGATTTATGCAAATAAAGCTTGAAAAAGAATCTTTTTTTCTCACTACTTTCAACACACCTCTGGGAAGGTATAGATGGTTACGATTACCTTTTGGAATCAAATCAGCGCCAGAAATTTACCAAAAAATTATGGATCAAATGCTTCAAGGTATTAAAGGAGCATATGTCATCATAGACGACATTCTAGTAGCTGGTAGAGATGTTGAGCATCATGATCACATATTGAAACAAGTTATGGAAAAAGCAACGGAGTACAATCTAAAGCTGAACTATGACAAGTGCAAGATAAGGCAAAACAGAGTACCTTATATGGGCCATATCTTGTCAGAAAAAGGTTTAGAACCAGATCCAGCAAAGATAAAGGCAATTATTGACATGCCAGCTCCTCAAAACAAAGATGGAATCAGAAGATTTCTAGGTTTAATTCAGTACCTAGCAAAATTTATTCCTAATCTAAGTCAAGCAGATGCTCCAACAAGAAAGCTGCTAAAAGATGATGTAGAATTTCAATGGATTCATGAACAAAACAAGAGTTTTGAAGAGTTGAAACATCTTTGTACAAACCCTCCAGATTTGGCATATTATGATGTCCACAAGAACGTAAAGATAGAATGTGATGCAAGTAAAGACGGACTGGGAGCAGTATTACTCCAGGAAGGTCGTATAATTGCATACGCATCAAGAGCTCTCACAGATACAGAGACAAGATATGCCCAAATTGAGAAGGAAATGCTCTCAATTGTATATAGTACAAGCAAATTTCACTGCTATATATTTGGTAAGGAAGTAACAGTCTATAATGATCACAAACCTCTGGAGCAAATCTTCAAGAAACCGTTATTGTCAGCACCAATGAGAATACAGAAGATGCTAATGAGACTGCAGTGGTATGATCTGAAAGTCTGTTACAGGAAAGGCAAAGAAATGTTTATCTCCAATACACTTTCTCGTGCACATCTACCAAATACTGATATACATGCTTGTGAATTTACAGATGATTCAGTGCATATGATCTCTGTAAGTGATACGAAATACAGTGAAATTCAAGAATGTACAAGCAAGGAACTTTCAATGCTTCGGGAAGTAATAATGACTGGTTGGCCAGACACAAGAAGCGAGACTCCAATTGAAGTCAGGCCATACTGGGATTCAAGAGACCAGTTATCAACTTCAGATGGTATCATATACAAAGGTCTGAGAATTGTCATGCCTCCAAGCTTACGTAAATACATGCTTAATCTGATTCACAAGACTCACTTAGGAATAGTGAAGTGTAAGCAGCGAGCCAGAGAAGTCATGTTTTGGCCAGGCATGAATGCAGACATTGAAGTGACAGGGATTGTAGTAGGTGTGCTGAACATCAGAATCAAAATGTGTCAGAACCGCTAATGCCTACCAAGACACCAGACCTTCCATACAACATGGTTGGATGTGATCTGTTTAAC
>JADKLZ010000003.1:18880049-18896862 GCA_021533235.1 Biomphalaria straminea
AATGCAAGAAAACGCTTTTGGCGTCGGGGCTTCGCCCCGAAATCTACTGATGTCTAATGAGCTGTAGATGTCAGGATAATGCGTTTCTGCAGTGACGAATGCAAGAAAACGCTTTTGGCGTCGGGGCTACGCCCCGAAAACCATTGATTAACAATGAGTTGTAGATGTCAGGAGAATGCGTTACTGTAGTGAAGTATGCAAGAAAACGCTGTTGGCGTCGGGCCTTCGCCCAGAAATCTACTGATGAATAATGAGCAGTAGATGTCAGGAGAATGCGTTCTGCAGTGAGGAATGCAAGAAAACGCTTTTGGCGTCGGGGCTTCGCCTTGAACCCCAATGATAAATAATGAGTTGTAGATTCAGGAGAATGCGTTACTGCAGTGAAGTATGCAAAATAACGCTTTTGGCTTCGCCCCGAAATCTACTGATGAATAATGAGCTGTAATTGTCAGGAGAATGCGTTTCTGCAGTTAAAAATGCAAGAATTAAAACGCTTCTAGCGCTTCTAGCGTCGGAGTTCGCCCCGAATCCCACTGGCTAAGCTTATAGCCCTCCCTCAGACTCCAGATGGCCTCAACATGACTGTTTTTTTTTTCACGAAGGTTAAAAAACACTGCTTTTTTATTCTCGTAAGTATATATATATATATATATAGTTCGTCCATCGTGGTTCGATGATGACCACTTTGTCATCCAGTGGGCTGAGGGCTTTGCACTGGGGTTTTGTTCCTCCTCATGTGGCTGGTGAGACCTATGCGAGCCCGGAATGCTCGACCGCACTCTGGGCAGGTAATTCCAGCTGGAGCTAGTGTCGTTTGCCTTGCTTTCCTTCTCTGGCGTTTTTCTTTCGCCGGCGTTGTTCTTTTTTCCTCAGCAACCTGTGCGCCGGATCTCACAGCGTGGCGCCATGATACTCTGTCATGTGCCTCTGTCTCCCAGGTGCCTGGGTCAATGTTGAACTCCTTTAGAGAAGCTTTGAGGGTGTCTTTGTAGCGCTTTTTTTGACCACCTTGCGAGCGCTTGCCTTCTCTTAATTGGCCATACATGTGACGTTTTGGGATGCGGTGGTCCTCCATCCTGCACACGTGTCCTGCCCATCGCAGCTGGGACTGCATCAGGATTGTGTGGATGCTTTTCAAACCCGCTCTTTGAAGGACTTCAGTATCTGGCATTCTGTCTTGCCATTTGACATTTAGTATTTTTCTTAGACATGTCATGTGAAAGTGATTTAGTTTCTTGGCATGTCTTCTGTATACTGTCCATGTTTCTGAGGCATAGAGCAATGTAGGTAGGATGACGGCTCGGTAGACCCCTAGCTTAGTGTTTGTGGTGATACCACGTCTGTTGACTCTGTTCCAAACATTGTAGGATAGTCTGCCATATGATGCACTGGCCTTGGCGATGCGAAGGTTGATTTCGTTATCGATATTTCCATTTCTGGAGAGTGTGCTGCCAAGATATGTGAATTTGTCCACTGCATTTATATCGTGTCCATTTATAGTGATGCTTGGATCCGAGTAGGCTTTCCCAGGAGCAGGTAAATATAAGACTTCAGTCTTATTTGTGTTAATGGTAAGTCCAAAGTCTGAGCATGCTCTTGAGAAGTCACTGACGATGCTTTGTAGATCGTCTTCAGAGCAGGCATTTAGGGCAGAGTCGTCAGCAAATAGCAAGTCTCTGATTACTGCTGAATTTGTTTTTGATTTTGCTTTGAGCCGCCTCGGGTTGAATAGGCCACCATCAAATCTGTATGTAATATTTATTCCTTTGTTTTCTCTATCCGTGAATGCATCTGTCAGCATAGCGGAGAACATGATACTGAACAGTGTAGGTGCTAGGACACAGCCTTGTTTTACCCCGTTTGATACTTCGAAGGGCTCTGATGGTTCAACCCTTTTTCGACACAGGCCTTCATGCCATCGTGGAATAGTCTCACCATGGTAATGAATTTTCGTGGACAGCCATACTTTGACATAATCTTCCAGAGACCTTCCCTGCTGACAGTGTCGAATGCCTTCGTTAGGTCGACATATATTGAGAAGAGGTCAGCATTTTGTTCTTGGCATTTTTCCTGGAGCTGCCTTGCCGCAAAGATCATGTCAATGGTTCCACGCTCTTTTCTGAAGCCGCACTGACTTTCTGGTAGTAGACCATGTTCTATGTGTTGCATGAGCCGATTTAGTAGGATGCGTGCAAGGATTTTCCCAGCAATAGAAAGAAGAGATATCCCTCTATGGTTGTCGCAGATTTGGCGGTTTCCTTTTCGCTTGTATAGATGAACAATTGTGGCATCTTTAAAGTCTTGTGGTATTGACTCATTTTCCCACATAATTAAAAATAGCTCATGAAGTCTTTCAATCAGGGGTAGTCCACCTTTTTTGTAGACCTCTGCGGGAATGGAGTCAGCTCCTGGGGCTTTTCCGCTTGCGAGCTGTTGAATGGCAAGATCGGTTTCCTTTAGCGTGGGAGGGTCATCCATTTTTTCATTTATTGGTACTTGCTGTAGCCTGTCTATGGCCGCTTCATTTATGATGGAAGGTGTATTGAGAACCTTTTCGAAGTGCTCGGCCCAGCGTTTTAGGATTTCTTCCTTATCTGTCAATAGGATTGTCCCATCAGCATTTAATAGAGGAGATGAGCCTGACTTTGTGGGTCCATAGATTTCGTTTATGGCATGGAAGAAGTTCTTCATGTCGTGCTTGTCGGTCCGAGTATGCTTAATGCTGTGCTATGGATAGCTTCTTTGAAACATTCTCAGCTTTTATCTACATTCGATTCAATTAGAGAGGTGGACTTGAGGCAGTTCACTATCGCATCTGCGAACGACTTTTCAGTTTTGTCATCCGCTAGGCTGGCAGTGTTTAGCCTTTTTAGGGGTTTAGATTTTTGCGGACGTCTCTTAGGTTGAATACGAATGTTGAGCTTTGTGATGATGAGGCGGTGGTCTGTTCCACACTCTGCACCACAGCAAGATTTGGTGACACGTATGTCCTGACGGTCAGATTGTCTGGTGATGACGTAATCTATGAGGTGCCAGTGTCTTGAGCGGGGATGCATCCAGGAGGTTCGCTTTCTCATTGGAAGACTGAATATTGTGTTTGATATGAGCAGCTTGTGTTCAGCACAGGTCTGGAGTAGTAATAATCCGTTGCTGTTGCATTGACCTATCCCAAATTTGCCTAAGACTCCTTTCCAGATGTGATGGTCAGAGCCGACTCTTGCATTGAAGTCACCGAGAATGAATAGCTTTTCTGTTTTTGGAATATCACGTATGGTGGAGTACACACGCAGTAGCGGCCTTAGGGGGTGGCAAGTGGGGCGACTGCCCCAGGACCCGCGCCTGAGGGGGCCCGCGCTGGGAGATTTTTTTGTCACCAACTTCGAAAACTAAATGAGTGATCATAAACAAGGACATGTTACTCAATATTTTCCCAGTAGGCTATATTTATTATACCATTTAAGGTCTTAACTTACATTTTTAAATTCGAAATACCGTTCAGTTTCGGTAAACACAGCCAATTCTAAGAGGCTATCGTCGCTACGGCGTACTTCAATTTTTCAATGTGAGGGTAAGAGTGTTTCTCTTTATAGTTATAAATGTTTTGTTTGGTATAATGCACAAATTGTAAGACAAATTTCCTTATGGACAATAAAGATTATATATATATGTCTACCTTTACGGCTAAGGGCCCCACACATGACATTCGCCCAGGGCCCCGCGCACTTTAGGGCCGCCCCTGTACACACGTTTATGCATAGGGTTAGGGTTTACGGGGCATTATGGTTAGGGTTTGGAAAAAAATCCCCCCCCACTTCAAAGTTCTGGATCCGCTAGTGAGTGTAGCCAAATATTATAAAAGTTATACTGTAATTCAACTAATTTTGTTCACAAACTATGATTTCTAAATAAAAGTCGCCCACCCCCCACTCTAAGGGTTTAGGTTGGAAGGGCATTAGATGTATTCGCCACCCTCCCCCGATTGGTTAACAGGGGAACGACCTAATATAAAGATTGGTTAAAATATCAATAACAAGGTTTAATTATATAGATATTTAATTGATTCCGTTAACAACCTGTGAATTCTACAAATAAATTGGACAGCCCCCCCCCAAAAAAAAAAAAGTCGGACTAATCGGGGAGGGGAGAGGTCGGCTGAGAGGAGGGCCATCGCCCCTAACCCTCCCCCCTGGATCCGCCAGTGGTCTTATGGCTGCGATCATTTACATACCATTATAGACATTAGATATATATCTATAGATATATATTATGTCTATGCATTAGTATAGTTCCATATGTGCAAGGAACTATTCCATGGTCTATGCATGGTCTATGCCTATACATATATTGTAAAGGGACACTATTGTACCACTTCTGGAAGCACTACCTTTAACCTTTGACATTAATTTTCATTGGTTTTATTACGTGTAGTCACATGCGCAAACACAAAGGAAACGGAAAAAATGTTTGGATCTACTAAAATTAAATAAAGTAAAATTCTAGACCTATAGATATTTCTAGATCTTGTTCTATAGTCTACTTATTTTTACTTAAATTGCTCTAGACTACTGGTGTAACGTCTGTATTTTATTTAGCTTTTTTTCCCTGCCTTGAGACGTTAACCATGTTTCCACTCACTTCCTCAAAAAAGGCTCATTCAATCACTTATCAAGGCATTCAAGGCTTCAAGTCAAGCCATTTTTTGCCTTGTTAAACAAGTTGTTAAAAAAAACTTGTTGAGCCTTGGCTTATAGAAATCTAATTGCTATCCAAGTCAAGACTCTAGATTAGATGCTAATAGATCTAGAACTAAATAGATTCAAAAAAGATTCTATATCATACTATATTAGTATATATAGATCTAGATAATCTACTAGATCTATATATCATGTAAATGTATGTAGATCTAGATGTACAATAATTGAGTCTGTTGTCAGTGTTCTAAATTAAAATGAAGTTGTAGTTCAGTATCAGTGCCACTATCACTATCAGTGACAGTAGTTGATAGTTGTTTGCATTATTGTAGGTAGATCCATAAGATTGATCATTGTAGTGTTGTGTTGTTCATCTTGTTAATCTTGTTGATCATTGATGTCATGTCTTTATAATACTTTATCATACTTTATGACAAACTTTATGAGTTTATAGTTTATCCCGTATAAAATCATTGAATTATATATTTTATAATAATAATTGAACCAAGATAACAAGTATTCTATGGTAGGTGATCTTGACTAGATCTTAGATTCTAGATCTAAATCTAGAATGTAGATTGTAGAATAATTTCTAAGTCTATAGTCTAGATCTAGGACTAGGTCACTAGATCAGTACTGAGTAGCTCAAGTAGTAGATCATAGACACATAGTCGACATAGAGATCTCTAACTCTAGAATATACTTTGATGTAGACTTGAGTCAGTTAAGTGTCTTAAGTGACTTAAATCATTTGATTGTCTTGTGACTGAATGATATCTAGATACTAAATATAGTATATAAAGAAGTATATAGATATAGAATTCAAGAGTAAGAGTAGATAATACAAAATACATTGATAGACTGATCTTATCTAGTACTAGACTTGAGTTCTAGAAAAATAGATCTAGACTAGATTCTAGAGTAGATAAAGATTCTATATAATATTATTAATATAGAATAATAAATAGATCTAGACTGAAATTGCCTCCTTCAGCCATGAAGTGACTACGAGATGAATGCCTGGGCATTAGTTGTGGTCAGAACAATGTTGCCCACACATCAGTTCCTCCAACACGCAACTGGTGTATCTAAAGGAATGGCAAGTGCCGATACAGTTTGGGTCAGAGGCATTGAAGGTTCTGTCATGGTTTAACACTGGGTGTTGCAAACTGCCTAAGGGTCGCTGGCTCCTGCTTTTTCCTCAGCGTTGGCTTCTGAAGCTTTCCCATGATTGGGTATAGCTGAAAGGTAGCAGAGGTTTGAATTCAGAATTTTCCTTCTTCTAGTGTCTGAAGCTTGTTACTGGTTTAGGCCCTATTTACTTGCCTTCGCCCCTTTCTCCTGTTTTAGTGAAAACAGTCTCCTGTTTTAGTGAAAACAGTTCCACTGTCTCTGAGCCACATGTGAAGGTCAGGAGTTGGACTAGTAGTCTGGCCCAAAAGGGAAGGCAATAAAAGTGTTTGTGTTTGGTGGAAAGGCTGCCCAGTGATATGATTCATACAAGACATCCTCTGGATACATTTTCTGCATCTATATTGATCTACTTGTTTTCTAGCTGGCATATATACACCAAGTCTTATTTATTGTTCATAGTAAGCTAGTAGACAGATTCCTCCTAAAGGTTTGCCATTATTTCAGCAAGATTTACTGGGCTTGTTCTCTCACAGAAAAACCTTAGTTCTTGGGACTGTTTTTTATCAAGCTGTTTTAGAGTTTTAGAACCATACATTTGTACTGGTAGACTGAAGTAGACCTGTGATCACACTGCTAAATACAGTGATAGCCCTACATCATGGATGCCAGTTTCTGCATGATGGAAGGTCTCAAGTGAGGCATTAAGATCTCCAGCTAGAATATTGTCTGTCATAATTGGTTCTCTGACATCTAAAGCCAGTTCTTGTTTTATTGGATCATAAACATTGATGCATTTGAAGGTCTACTGTAGCTTAAGTTTTTCCTAATTTCCAAATAAAATGTCTGTCCCCCACCTAATCCATGTATTTTATGGGGACCAGCCACCAATGTAACAAGGCCTCAACAGCCCCACTGCCCCCTGGGAGCAGCAGAAAACAGAGTACTCAGGTATTGAGACATTTCTTTTATCACTTATCAGGCATTCTTGTAATAGGACTACATCTTCACACTCGTTATATCAAGTGTCTTAGGAATAAGTCCTTTGGCATCACATTGAAAGTCTTTAAAAGTCTTAGGATCAGATTTGGAAATTGGCTTTATCATTGCAGCAAAGTTAGCCTTTCCCAGTTGTATGTGTTTAATTAATTCATCCTGGTGCTTGTGTACTTTTGGGCGTTTTTGTTTTGGGGAAAAAAAATGAGGTTGGTGTGTTGGTAGAATGGTAGCCCTTTTTTTTCTGAGGTTGTGAGGTGATTAGTAGCACATTTTTTAATGTTAGGCCTATTGCCCTTCACCTGGTCAGTAGAGGCTTTTAGGTTGAGTTTAGAGTTGGTTTTCTTTTAATTTTTTTTGCATATAGTATGGGTTTCCCATCCTAGGGATGGGATAGGATTTGGGTTGCTCCTTAGACCAAGCATTAAAAATAGTCTAGACATTATATATGGCCATATGAAATAGTCATAGACTGAAGTGGGGCAGAAGGCCTTTTTTGATACCACTGGTTTAGAGCTTGCAATTTGACAAAGTCAATGCCCTTCACTAGTTTCCAGGACATCGTCGGCTGATCGATTCCAGGCTTATCTCAAAACCCTGACACTGGTCGAGCATGCAAGCTAGAACTCAGCACTTCCCCCAAACTCCCACCGGCAGAGTTCTGCACCAGTTGAGCATGCTGAGTCAGCCCAGGAAGAGTCAGAGGTTCACGCAACATTAGCCTTTTTTAAAATACCCCAAGAGGGTGAACTTACTCCAGTTACTTGGTAATTGAGCTTAGCATAGAGACTGTATAAAAAAAAATCATAAACTTAATACACCGTTCATTATATCATTTTCTTTTTACATTAGCTCAAGAGAGACAGGTTGCTGTCACTTTCTCACTCTCCTAATATCCCTTCTCTGCTTATAACTGACGTCAAACCCAGGCCATTAGATACAACAGTTACCTGTATTTCTTTTTTTTTTTTTTTAGTTTAACTCCACATCTAGCATGCTCAGTTTTGTGGCTAAATTCACACCTTGATCATAGCTTTGGTCGATCAATAATCTCCTCCCCCCTTCCCTCATTATTTCTCTTGCTATGGTGGTTGTGTATTTGTACTGTTTTAATGGCTTGGTATATGTCTGTGTGCTGTGCTATCATTAAATTTGTATTTTAAACATATTGTAAATTTATATATATACAAATAAATACTGAAAAATTGTGTTATATCATAAAGTTATATGTCTTTTTACAAATCTTATATTAATTTACTCTGTCTGTCTGGTAAAAAGTTTGTACACATTATTTCTTCCACACCATATCTCAGATCAAGTTGAAATTTTGCACAGTTATATCTTTAACCTGATATGATGGTTTCTATTTCTTTAGTGCCTATATTTATTGATGATGTAATTAATATTTATTATTCAATACCTTTCTTTTTTTATATATATATATTAATGTTCTACTAATACAGCTTCAACTAGTGGACCTGCAACTGTTTAAAAACTCATTACAACACCAGGACAGTAACAATGCAAGGACTCTGACTAACTTGCTTTCCCCCAATTTTATATTTTTTTAAAACCATATTTTCCAGAACTTATATTCTAAATATTTTATTTCTAGAAACTGATGTATTTTTCTGACCTCTTTCCCTGATTGGATGACTATAATTAACATGTGTTTGTTCTGCTACTTCTTTGACCTGTCCCCCATTTCGAAAAGAATTAGAATAGGGTCACAGTATCAATTCGTGACACCTGATAAAAAAAGAATCAATTTAAAAAATAAACCAATTTGTTAAATTATTATTGGTAATAATTATTTTGTTTGCTATCTCAAACAAGGGAAAGAACTTGTACTTGTGGTATAAGCTGAATTTTGTTCCCTAATAGGTCGTCTGAGGCTTGGTGAACACAAACATGAAATAGAAACAATAGATAGCTATACAATCTTCCATGTTAATGCGCTCTTCGCTAGCAGAGTGGTTACCATTTTGACTTGAGAATTTGAGTTTGAATTCAGGTCATTCACTTTTTCTTATTAATACATTTGCTCATTTAGGGTGGGGAGGGCGCCACTGGTGAAAGTTCAAGAAAAACTGTCCTAATCCTTAATCTAGACTAGAACATTATCAATGTAGAATCTAATAAAAATGAATTAAGTGTGGTTCCCAAATCTAGCTTAATTGTTCATTCCATCACTAAAGAAACCAATTAAGTGGTTAGTTGTTTTTTTTTTTTACACATGAATCATATAATAACATTGTTTTTACATTTTCTACTCCTTTTTTTTTAAAGTTTGGATGACTTGATGAAGGCAGTATGGTCAAAATGACTGAGCAAACAGAATCTATTTCTTCTACGGATTGGAAAAAGTTTGGTGTCTTACACTGTCCTAGGTGCAATTTAAAAACTTCAGAAGCTGGCCTCTTCCATGCACACAACTGCAAGCCTGTTGTTCAAGTCAGAAGTAAAGCTTCAATTTTATATAAGAAAAAGTCTCATGTATTCAGCTGCTCTGTCTGTGATTCAGATGTACCTGAAGTAAATTTTCAAGAGCACCTTCAGAATCATGTATCTCTAAAGCCTTATACCTGTAAATATTGTAAAGTTGCCTGTGACTCACAGACCAAATTTCTACACCATTGTCAGGCTGCCTGTCTTGAGGAACCTACAGCAGCCTTTCAATTAAATATCTCTCCACAGACCAGTGAGCTAATAGCCAAAGCAAAACTAAATCATGATCAGAAAGAATATTATATGCCATTAAATCTGAGCTTTAGATCTCATTTAATGCCTATGACCTCTAGCAGTTTTTCTAAAAATGCAACTCAGCTTCAATCTCCATCATCGATATCTCCCAGTGTGTTAGAAAGCTCTGTATTAAATGCCAGTCATGGGTCAAGTACAACTACCTTTCCTGTTAAACACATTTTAGATCCTCTACAACAACCCAACAGAACACAAGCAAATGCTTCTTCTCAAGCTTCTGTGTCCAAGTCTGCTGTTACTTGCAAACGAAAATCAGCAGTGATTCATGCACAAGTGAATACTTTATCAGTTTCTACTGATAACAATTTATCATCAGCTGTTGTAAATGCTAGTTCTAATGCTGGCCAATCTAGTACCAAACATGTTAATTATAGTTCAGGATTTTCCAATCATTTAGACTTGCATAATGGAGTTATCTATCCACCAGTAATGCAGCATCCTAATGCCTTTATGCCTTTAGCTCCTCCTGTGGTGAACAGTTATGTCAATGATGAACCAATAGTTTCTTCTGATGCAGTGATGAACAGTTATGTCAATACTACACCGTTAGTTCCTCCTGCTGCATCAGTAAACAGTTATGTCAACACTGCAATATTAGTTCCCCCTGCTGCAGGAATGTCAAATGTCAATGGAAAATCATCTCACCAGATGATGTCAGCACAATCACATTTCAGTGGTTCTTCTTCTTTTGGGATCAATTCACCTGAAACTTCTTCATGGCACAGGCCGGATCAAACACTTCTTAATGTTACTGAGCAACATATTCCTGTTAGCTTGCAAGATTCTGTCTCAGTGCAAGAATGTGTTCCTTCTATTTCAAATATAGCAATAAATCAATACTCTACATCTGTTGTCAACTCAGAGTTACAGAAAGAAGTTAGTATTATACCATCCCATGATAATTTAACAAACAAGAGCTTAATCAATCAATTAAATTCAAGTGAAAAAAGCTGTTCATCCTTTTCTTCTCTGAAAAGCCGAGAATTATGTATATACAAAGGCTATTATTTGTGCATAAAGTGTAAGATAAAATGGTTCTCTGACTACAACTCATTCTTCAGGCATATCTGGCAGTATCACTCACACAAAGATAATTTCTCTTGCTGCCCTGATGGATTTTCCCTCAAGTGTGAACATCTAAAAAATGTTTTAAGATCTCTTTACAGAGAATCCCAAGACACTATGCCTGACTCAGTCAAACAGGTGATCTACAATGCTGTGAATGGTTCATTTGATAGTGAAGCAGGGTCTGTCAGTCTTGAGCTTGTTCCTTCAATATGTGATGTTTCAGTCTCATCCATCGACACAGTATCTCACTTACAATCTCATGATGTTTGCTCCGGTGAAAGTAAAGAGGAAAATAAAGACTTTTTGTTCACTCAATTAAGCTTATCACTTAGTGAATTAAAGCAGGAAGCTACAAAGGAAACTAGCAATGCTGCCAGTACATGTGACTCAATCCCTGTTGCTTCTGCTACCATTACGCAGACCAGTCTTGTGAACAGCTCTGCAACAGATAACTTAGGAACATTTCCAAATATGACAGCAAGCACAGACTTAAAGTCTTACTATCAGTGTGGCTTCCAGAATTGCTCCTTCACATGTATTCGTCCAGTAGATTTATTATATCATAGTGAAGAAATTCATGGGACAGAGACACATTTCCCTTGTATTTATTGTGGCTTCTTAGGGACAACAAGCAGTGCCTTATTAGATCACCTTGGAGAGCACATAGGCAGTGATGATGCTCACATTTTCTCTGGGTCTATCATAGAAAACAACAGATGTTTACACACTATTGATGCTAAAGACTTGAACAGTATTATAGGGAGTTTTGAGGAGCAATTAAAACATTGTCACTATACACAGCTTAGGTTTGTGTGTAATGTTTGTCTTGCAGAATTCAGTTCTGTACCAGAATTTAAAGATCACTGTGTGAAATTTTTGCTAAAAGTGGTCAGTTGTAAACACTGTAGAAGCTACTTTTTAGATGCTGATTCATGGCAAAAACATAGATCTAAAGAGCACCCAACAGCACCAAGATTGTATTGCATAAATAGGAAACTTTTATGTGATGCTATTAAGCAAAATAATAATTTTTCAGTTTCTAATTTACCTGCTCAGAGAGCACGTTTCAAAAGATTTACAAGTACAGATAGACAGAGTCTTTGTTTAACAACTATCATAGAACACCCAGACAAACAAAGTAATTCTACAGCACCCATCATGGATCAACCTGTCCAGCAATCTACAGTGAGTATGATGGTAGAACCACCTGAAAGAATCGCACTATCAGAAAGTGCTATAAATATACAGACAATAGATTCAGGGACGGGTGCTATGGTCAGACCTGTCAATGAAGAAGACTCATCAATAGTGTTAGTTCTACCCATTCCTCAGCCTTCAACAAGGAGTGAAACACCACCTTCCATTAATGAGACTGAGGAAACAGTCACCAAAGAACTGAACAACATTGTTACAGGGTCATGTGATGAAAGTACAACTTCTGAAGAGGATATGTTACACACTGATGACAGCCATACTATGTTAGATGATAACACTTCTCATGCCTCTCCTGGCACTACTTCTAGCAAAACTTCAATTGATTCTTTAGTGGTTTCAGCTTCAGAATCCAGAGTTACAGATACAGACTTCTTTAGTAAAGGGAATTCAGTTAAAAATGAAGCTTCCATGCGAAGGTTGTCAGAAATATGTGGAGATCCACAAACAGATATTTTATTGAGACCACTGTATGATATAGATGGACATATGAGCATATGCAAACAATGCAAGCAAAAGTTTACTATCCTTAAAAGACTTCACAGTCATTTGTTTCATTGCATTGGAAAACTGGGAGTTGTTCACTGCCCATATTGTTCATATCAAGGTGAAAATGCTTGTTTTTTAGTCAGACACATTAAGACACATCACCCTACCGACAATAGCAATCTCTTAATCAAGCTCATGGTGAATATATCTGGACTGAAGCAGACTTTACAATCAAGTATGGTGAATACTGACAATTTTGCAGATTTGTGTGCCAAATTTAAACCTGCCAGTAACGTACACATCAAAAGTGCAGAAAAACAAAATGTATCTCTTGATGTTAATATTGCTTCAGAGTCAAGAATGTTCAGCTCAGAAGTCGATAGTTCCACTGAAAATACTACTGCACAGTTGAAGGCCATTGAGGATGCCTCTGTGAGGTCAAAATTATCTGAAAATGTAACAGCAGTATTAAAGCCTTCTGAAGATAATACTGTAACACTAAGGTCTGCAAAACTATCAAATGTAAAAGAAAATAAACTCTCAATGGAAGTAGGGGAAACAGATTCCGTTAACTATCCAAAACCTCAGTTGACAGATCCAAAGCAAACTTTATGTGAAAGTAATGAAACTCTTGTAAAAAACTGTAGACAAGTAGACAATGATAACATATTTAAAGACAGTCAGTTTCTAAAAAAAGTATCTGAAGTTAGTATTAAAAGGAAATTGATTTCTGCAAATGATGATACTATAACATGCATTAAAAAGACAAAATCTGATTCTTCAAGCTGTACATTGCCCAGTGATAATCTCATAAACATAGATGCACCCATTTTAGCCAGTCACTCTTTCAAAGATAGTGGAGCCACTTCATCGCCTACATCTGCTAAACATCCTAGTTCATCAATCAATAGATACCAATGCAATAGATGTCTTTACAATTCTAAATGGGAAGAATCCACAATGGTTCATCATCTAAAGACCGAACACTCAATTCTATCGTGTGCTTATTGTGTAGCTGTATATTATAATAAAGACGATTTTCATCGCCATATAAACTTTTTACATAGAGGTAGAAAAATTAAAACAAGGGACAGAATTTCTTTAAGAGAGTATTTCAAGCTGATTGATTCTAGTGATAAAGAAAAAAATGAATCAGCTTTTGACCAACCAGAATGTAGCTTACTACAAAATACAACATTGGATTGTGGTTCTTCAATAACTACAGAGGAACATTGTAAAAACATGAATGTCACAACACCCAAGATGCCAGTTAAATGCATTCCAGCAGAAACAAAACTTGATAAAACAGACTTTTTTTGTAAAGAAATATACACAAGTAATTCTACGTCATTAGTGACTAAATATACACAAAACTTAAAAGCTAATTCATCCAAGATATGTTTTAATGAAAAACAAAATAAAACTGAATTACTCACTGAACCTATAGAAAATGTTGCTGTTCAACAACCCAAGACATCTAATAATCACAACATAGTTGGGCTGGAAAAAAACCCAGCTGATCTACTTTCAAAAAAACGTGGCTTGAAAAGGAAAAACTTTGTAAGTCTGAAAAAGTTCCCTTTTAAATGTATTGTTTGTGCTGATTACCAGAAAAGTATAGCAGACATAGTTGACCACTACAGATGGCTTCATTCGAACAAAATGGTCAAGTTTAATGACCGCAAGTTCCATCATGTATACTCAATCTGTGGGGACATTGTTGCCAAGAAGAAAGGAAGCCCACTTCCCGCTGCTATACATCTGTGTTATTATTGTAGATTTCGACAAGAAACAAGGTTTGTTAAAACAGATTTTGACATTGTTTATAGAATTCTAATGAAATAAGCTACATAAAACTGGTAAAACCAAAAAAATATATAATGGTGCTGATTTGAGTCTTTTTAATATTAATTTTAAAATAGGTAAAATATGTTGATTTGGGGAATTATGAAAAATTAAGAAAGTTCTTAAAGCAAACAAAAATGTAATTCAGCTATATTATAAATTAAAAAGTAATTAAACCAACAAAAAAAAAGGTAAATTGGAAAGTTATAACTCTAAATATAAATTCTTATAAATATGAATTAATTTTTAAAAAGATAAATGGAAACTAAAACATTATTTTTGCCATCTCTTATAATAATCTCATTAGATATAGAATGAGCAGGAACATCTTGCCTTTTGATATACTGATATTCATTTCTCTGTTGATAATATGACTTTGTGTGCCTTTTTCTCTTACTTTTGAAACAGAGCAGTGGTTGAGAAACACACACAAGTAGTTCATGATAAAATGGCATTGAAGGTTTTTTCTCTCAATGTGTCTAAGCCTGTTGACAGGGAGATAATGGATTGCCAAAATGCAAGAGACACTGTTCAGAAAGATGATTTACCTTTGGAAGATCTTAATAAAAATAACATACTTCAGAAAGATGCACCTCAGATAGTCACCGAAACAGCTGTACCATTACAGCAGACTATTACAGTAGAAAAATGTACAACTGAATTTGAGTTGGTACAGAAGAATCTTGAGACCATGACTTCCAAATACTTCATTCCAAAAGACATTTCTGGCATTTTCAGAGGTTAGCTCATACCGTTTTTTTTCTTTTTAGCATCTGAATATTATAATTATGAGCTTCATCATTATTGTATGTTGCCTATTATATCTTTATTAAAATCATTACTACCGTATCTATCTCATAAAGGTGACTAAATAAGCAGAAACAGAATATAATCTGTTCAACTGTAATTTAGGACTAATTTAGTTACTATTAGATAATGTTTACTCAAACAATTAGCCTGATAAGCAAAGAACTGAAGTATTTATATTTTATGTCAAATACAGATCAGTATTTAACCAAATTCTTAGATTTTTTTTAAGTTTACATTTCCAAAATGGTTCACACATTTAGTCTAACTGTGTGTGTGTATAGAAAACAATTTGATGTGATAATGCTAGTCTCTCAAGTGTGTGACCATTTCTAATATGTCTGTGTAATTCTGTTCATTTTTTGACCAAGTAAGGAAGTTGGATAATAAAGGTTTTGTTGTTTGTTTTTTTTTTGGAAGGAGGGGGAATAGATTATATTATTCTATTTTTTTTTCTAACTTTTTGTTGCTATCTTTATTGTAATTATTTGTTCTTTGTTTGTATGGCTTTTATTTGAAAACATGGTATCTCTTATAACATGTTTCTTTTTCTATGGTGGTTTATCTAAACCACAATGAGAGGTTATGGTAAGTTTTCATAAATTACTTCTTTGTTCAGGCAGTTTCTCTTAGTCTTACAGGATATCAACATTTTGTTTTATTGTTTTATTTGCTTTTTATTTTAGTTATCTAAGAAGCATGATTGCTGAATCGAACTGTACTAATCCCTTGAAGTTGTGATTAACTCTTCTTGCAGCAAAATCCACAATTTACTGTTGCCCTGTATGCAATGATCGTCTCAGCAACCAGTTTGCTTTTCGGCTTCACCTGGGTAGACATGGATGGCACAAGCACACTACTGTTCTGATCTCAACAGCTGGTCTACTCATTTGCCACTTTTGTGGCTATGTGGCAAGCAGCCAAATTGATTTAGGGGAACACACAGGCAAACACATGACAGAAAGGCAGTACATCTGTTCACTGTGTGACTTTGACAGTCACACTAGGCCAGGCATAAAGAAGCATATTCAAATGGTTCACCAGGATGTTGAAAATGTTCAGTATATCAATCGAAATGAAAAGAGTAAATCTAAATTCTTGAGACCAGTCTTGGTTAATTTAGAGCCCAAAGTAACATTGGTCGATTGTCTGGACAGCAGGCAGCGGAATCATCTCAGAAATCTTCTTCTTGAAAATGGGATTAAAATCTTGAACGTTGAAGGGGAAAATGTCTGTGCCAATATTCTTCAACATAGAAATAATAAATATTTTGAAGTCAAAACAATCTACTAAAATTCAGAGCAGAACATGTCTACTGTATTTTTTTTTTTTGTTTTTTTGTTGTTTTTTTTCGGCTTCTAATTTTTTAAAATTCCAAATTAAACATCACATGTGAAACTGCTATCTTTATGCCTGACTTTGCTCTGTTAGTCCTCCAGTGTTTATGATAATGAGAGGCATTAGTAATTTCTGCATAGTGTAGTCATTTTTAACTTATTTTTTTCTTTGAAAAAAAAAAGCCTGTTATAAAAATAATGAAATCCACTAAAAGCCAAAGATTTCCAAGCACTTAAACATAAATGTATAATGATTGTTGTGATAGTTAAATGCATAATGTTTTTCTCTCAGTATTTTAAGCTTTTACATCTTTCTATTACCCGGTAATACAAAAAAAGCTTTAAAGACAAACATCCTTTTTTTTTTATTCAATCTGTTTTTATGAAATAAATAGCTTTAAAGACATAAACATCCATTTTTTTTTATTCCATTTGTATTTATGATTGCTTCATTCATACAGAATGTGTTCATTG
>JADKLZ010000003.1:18908526-18924150 GCA_021533235.1 Biomphalaria straminea
TCAAGTTTTTTATATCACCTTGTGGTGTCTTCGCTTTAATCCATTCTACAAGCTCTTCCATTGGAATATTACTAAACTCTCCAACTCTGCCCAACTGCACTTGTAAATTATCAACTCCGGTCCATGCCATGCAAGCAACTAAAACAGCTAACAGTGCATAGTGTTTTTCTTTAGTGCCAAATGGAAATATCTGTAACAAAAAACATTATAACTTGTCAAATTATTGAAGTGCCAATAATTTAAAAATTTTAAAAGCTTCACTAAGATTATATTTTGTATTACCTAACATAAAATCTTGTACTTTTTATTTTGTTTCAATTTAACAACTTTTTAAAATTTATTGTTTTTAATTATGTGACATTTTTTAACATTCTTCACTTAAACTGCTTTTGCTCTTTCATAGAATGAGTCAACTTTTAATAAGATTTTTTAAAATCAGAAAATGCTACATTTAGTAATTTATCTAATTTAAAAAATTCAATAATATGACTAGAATATAAAAAAATTCACATTTTTATTGTGAACATTAAAAATGAGAACTTACTGATCATGGACAAATTATAAATTATATAGCATTAAATTATCAAAATGAAATTTTGTTTTAAAATATAATTGAACAATGTAATCATCTGTTCACAAAACATTATAAATAATTAAAAAAAAAACCCACATAAAATGGAAAACATGGGGCTCTTAATACCTTTTCAAAATCACAAGAAAATAAAACATAAAATTAATTCAAATGCTTTAAACCCTTTGTTCTTAAAAAAAAAATTCAGATATTTAACAAAGGGCAAAACTTCTAGATTAAATGTATCATAAATAGTGTTTAGGAAAAAATGAAAAAGTATCAATGATGGGTGGTTTTTTTTTTTCAACCAAAAAGATTTTTGAATTAATACAGAGTAATATTAGACAAAAAGTTAATACTGGTTTATATTAGCTTTAAACAATCCAATTGTAACTAAATATCTTAATTTTCACTTAATTTTTTAATCCTAACAGCTATGGCAAAAGAAAAAAAAATATTAGCCTAATTTTTTTTTAACTGACATTAAATAGCTTACATGTTTTGAAGCCAACAAAGATGTGTACAGACAGAGATGAGGAGTCCAGAATAACTTTAATCTCATAATGAGGAGAGCCATAGCTGTGAAGGCTAACAATTGAAGTGAATGGTATACAAGCTGCATAATGGAGAAAAAAAAAGAAAGAAAAAAATGTTTCAAACTGAAAAGATAAGTAATGTTAGACTTTCATAGTGCTTCAAATGTATGTGCTGCTGATTTTGTAAAAGTTAGGTGGCACCTGAATGGAAGCCACAAAGAAAGGTTGTAAGAACCACTGCCTTTTAGCCATATAACCAGTATCTGGTATGTATTTGTCTTTTGGGTTTTTAGCACATCAGCACTATTTAGGCCATGTCATGCCCTCTGGTATGTTAAAAAGATTATACTACTTTAAAATTAAAGTTCATACCAGCTGTAAGTATATTTTCACAATATATATTAAAATAATTTTGCAATACTTTCTAAATCATTGCAAAGAGCAAAGAAAATAAACTACATTTTGTAAAGTTAGTCACATGTACTTCAATCAATAAACATTTAATGAAAAGTTGAGATCAATTTCAATTTGTTAAATATACAAATATATTGAGAATTTATTCCTAAGGTATATAAATTTGTATAGAATGTTACAGGTGATTTTTTTTTAAATAATTAATTTTAGAGTAAAATAGAAGACATTCTAAATAATGTATTTTTTAAGATGAGAATGATAATTTGTTAAAATATAATCATGTATAGTTGCCTGTATTACTGCACATTTTTTTAAAATTTCAACAAAAGAACAAAATCTTAATTTTTTTTTTTAAGTGTCTTCACCTAGACTCTAGACATTATTTGCTAATCCCATGAACTCAATACTGATTGAATTTCAGAAATAAATATGAGTATAAGTTATGATTTAGTTTTCATTTTACTTATCTTAAAAAGAGCCATTACTCACTTCTGCATCTTCTTTTTCTTTTTGCACAACGCTGAGGAAAACGTAGATAAAAGAGGCTCAGTAATTTTTTTTTTTTTAATTTGTTTAGTTGTGATACTTTTTGAGTCTAATTATGTAGTTCTTTTTTATTCTTACCTATGCTTGGTTTGAGTGGTACTTTCTGAACTTATACCTTTGGACTCTTTAAAAAACTTAATTTCATTTCTCAGTAACTGTTACAGAATAATACAAAGATGAGTGAATTCAATTTCTTGTGGTGTTTTCTAGCCTATAATTAAGACCAATAATACAAAGACATACAATGCAAAATATATTTTAGAGTAGTGTGGAGTGTAAATAATTTCACTTACATGAAAAGCTACTGCTACAAATGCAAACACAGCACTGGGCAGTACAAGAGTTTGTAGCAGTTTCCATATGGTCTAATCAAAAAAGGCGAATCAGCAACACCAAGATGCAAAGATGATTCCAATTAACTTACATTTATTCCAATACGTAAAGTAACAAATTAATTTGAAAATGTTTTAAAGAGATATAAAATTGATTTTTATAAGAAAGATGTACCTCTTGTTCTATGAAGTCAAATTCTTTAGCACAAGTGTATAACATGGTATGAAAATTTTTAAAAGATGTGAATTTACTTTTTAGGATTTCACCAATGTGTGCCTGTGAATGTGAGAAATTTTATAATGTTAGCACTAGCAGATATATTACTAAATAAATTCACTATTAGTTTTATTTTATAAAGCATTTAGGAAACTTCATGTAAAAAATATTTTGACAACCAGCTAACAATTTATAGTACTCACATCATCTTCCAATATCAGCATTTTTCCAATGAACAGCTTGAGAACTAAAGTCCCAATAACAAATGTGCTAGACTGCCAGAACTTGGTCAATTTGGGAAAAAAAAAGGAAAGCATAATTTTATAAGAGCATATCACAAATACATTTAACAAGCTGTAAAATAACCTGTACTTTAAACAACATCAAAAAAAAAATTGCTATTTTAGAGATTTATCAAAATAAGAAATCTGGTTTACTTAAATAATAATTTCCTTCACTTACAAAAATCGCTAGTTGATTTTTAAATCTGGTGAAAAAAGGATTGCCAACCACTAATACCTGTAAAAAAAATGTGAGTAAAATAATAGAGTTAATTCAACACATAAATTAAAAAAAAAAAAAAAAAGAAAGAAAGAAAGCTTTTTAGGATTATTCAAAAGGCATAATAAGATACCAAGTGAGCCAGTAAAACACTATGTGATAAATTATACACCTAGAAATTATTTTATCAAACTACAGGCTCTCAGGAGAATGTTGGATGTGACATAAAGTCAATGACTGAAAAAGATATGTGATAGTCAGACTTGCTGCCATTTCAAAACCACAAACATATTCAGATAGAAACACAAAAAGGTCAAAGTGATAGTTGTTAATTAAGACAATGCTGAAAAGGTTGTGCTGGAGAACTTTTTGAACACTGGCAGACAGTGATTTTAAATGGTATGAATTTAACAATTGCTTAAAGTATACAAATATTCAACCCTTTGTACATTGGAAATAATACTTGGTAAAAAAAAAGGAGAAAATAGTAATTAATTTTTCTTTACTTTTTGGTACTGTTAAAAGAATGACAGAATACTAATATATGATAAATTAATTTGACTGAAAGATTACATATACACTAAAACACTTTGTAGTAGCTTTAACATACCCATGCTGCAAGAAGAGTACTTGCAAAAAATGAGGTTAACAGCATTTCATTACCAAACAGCAATACAAAACTTGATAAAAGTCCTAACTTAAAATTGGAAGAAAAAAAAAGGCTATTATATTAATATAATTTTAATAAAGTAGCTCTTGTTATTAGTAACAATAATTTTATTTAAAACATATCTGCTTTTAATAATTAAATAAGCTTTGAGATCCTAAAGGATATTCACTACAGTTGTGCATTTTACAATACAATACTAAAAACAAACAAAAAATATTACTTTTAATTTTTAGAAATACATTTGGTATCTGAATTTGATTTGGAAGAGAACAAAGGCAGTGACTTTGAATTACACTTCAACATGGGAAATAGCTGAATCCAACAAAGTTACTACCCTTATTAGTTCTATTTTTTCTCTTTAAAGGATTTGAGTTTGAAAAGCTTTGACAATGCTTAGAAATGAAAAAAAGCGATATAGCAAGTAAGGTATCAGTTCAGTGATTACTGCACAATGTACATGTTTAGTCACAAAGAGATGGATATGCCATAATCTGCATGTGATGGACAAAAAACAATTGCACAAACCCAAAAAGCGACGGATTGGGGATGGGGAAGGGAGATAAGAGGTGTAAATTGGCCGTTCCTTATCCTTCACTTGGAGTACATCCACTGCTTTATTATGAATGGTTTAATTAAAATTATTAGGAAATAGGAAAATCTGATTTTGACTCGATCATAGTTTTTCAAAAAGGACAAATAATGAAAAAATAAAACAACAGATTCAATTGAATGAATTAGAATTATGAAGAAATTTTATTTATGAAAGTTTGAATTATCTGTAAAACATTCAACAATTGAATTTAATTATTTCAAAAGTGTGAAACTAGAAGGTATGAAAAGTATCTTTCTAATATTCCAAGAAGTGTTTACTTTAAGAGATAATTTATGTTAATAAATACTCCAGCACAAGTTACAAGGCTAACATTTTTTTACACTAGTTTTAGGCATCTTATTGTATGCTTACCCTAATCCTAATGATAGAAATGTAAAATTAAAATGCCAATTTATGATATAAAGCAGATCTGTTTTTTTTATGTATCTATTCAACTATTTAACCTTTCTTTGTAAGGTGAATGATATATATGTACATTCCAAAATGACTAAATATTTTAAACCAGTTAACCCTAAAGTGAATGCGAAAGATTGTCGGTTTTTAGTATTTGAGATATTAATGTTACAGACAGACAGAGGGAACAAAATCAATAATAGCTTTTCCAAACACCAGTACTTACTGTCTGTCCCTTTAGGAAAACTTTAAAGCTCTCAATTGATATATACTGTAGTAGATAAACAGCAGTTACAGCTAGTGTTTGAGTTAACAAAGCAAACTGAGCAAACTGAAACAAAATGTATTTAAACAAATATATAAGTTGATTCCAAATCACTTTTTCCAACACATAATTCCCAAGGCCTCTTCAATCCCTAGGCATGTCATTCTTTATGAAGCATTACGTAAGGCTGCTGTCAAAGCATTGACATAAGGTATGCCTTCTATACTCAATCCTGTATAAATGTGAAATAGTAAAAAAAAAAAGTTTATTCTTTGTCGAACAGCAATTTGAGTACATGTTATGTTATGTCGCAAGGTTGAAGTTGAACTAGCAAGACAAAAAAAAAAAAAAAACAATATGGAAGATAAAAAAACACTCCAATCTCCAGACCATTTTCTATTTATTCAATCAAATAGATAATCAATATTACATATTACAATATTCATGGTAACTATATAATTATCTCCCTTGGCAACTTTTTTGTTTTTCTTTAATCCAATAAATGTACCAATATGAATATACATTTAGGATCTGTGCCTTTTGGACTATTGCTTTGCACAAGAGGACACTAGCCAAAGTACTTTATCAGCATCACTAAATGTTTGCCTACTCAACAGCCTGGTTTTTATGGAAATGACCCTTTTAACACTGACTGGTTGTGAAACTGCTTATCAGAAGACATCATTTTTTTTTATTTGAACCAATCAACAATCTATCCCCAATGACCTAGAGTTTACCAAACCAATATCTGCATCACAATTAGAACCATCAAAGAAATTTCCCTTGGGAACATAATAATTGGTTGAAATTTCATTTCTATAATTAAATGTTTGAGAATTAAGTGCCCAGAAAAAATGTGACTAGAAAAAGTGTCTTATAAAGCCTTTGTAACTCACCTGCCAAGACAGCATGAAACATATCTGGATACCTCCAATCAGTAGAGCAAACAAATAGGAAGTAATCTTATTCCTATTGGAAGTAACATTTTAATTAAAACAGCTTTATTTTCATCCATATCAAGTGTTAGAGCAGTGGAAATAATCTACAGAACAACCAAAAACATCTTTAAGAGAAATTTAAAGATGTAATAGACAGAATGCTTTTAACTAGAAAAAGTTAAAGATGTAATTTAGTTATTTGTCATATCATAAAGCTTGATGCACAAGTAAAATCTAAAAAAAAAAAGGTCACAACGATTGCAGTTGTATTACTGAACATAATGGACTCTATCATAAATTTCCAGAAGATTTTAATAACTTTACTTTGTAACTCACAACTGTCTGCATTTATATACAACTTAAACAGAAAAAAAAAGAATAATTGTTTAACTTTGCAATCCATATTCTAAATAATAGCAAGTTAACTTAGTGAGTTAACTCAGTTTCTAAATGTTTAGATCTCCACATGCTCAATATATTAATTTGTCAATGATTAGTATTACTTCTACAAAATTTGTGGGTAATATAACAGAGTTATAGAACCTCAAAGCCAAATTGAAGTATATACTGCCCACATGGTACACACTTTGATATCCATGTTCCTCTATTAAGGCATGGATAGTCTATTATAATTCAATGGATTATTAATACTCTACCTTAATATATATGACACTACAAACATATGTAGTACAAAAAATGGGTAACCAAAACTTTCTCGTAATGGCGGAGTCCACATGACTCTAGTTGCCTTTAAAAAAAATAAACAACAATGAATAAAAATGTAAGAAAAATAGGGAATTCTATGGGACAGATGATATAAATTGCCTTTGTAACCAAGACTATTAACAGTGTCATGTTTTCAGTGCATCAAACATTGACTTTTCATTCATCACTACATTTGTTTAAACATCCTTAAAACCTAAAACATCATCTACCCAATAACAGAGAAATAATCACAAGATTCCCAAACATAAGTCCTGGACTCATTTATAAACAACCAACTATTAAAACACATTTAATAAACAATACTCTAACAAAAGAATCAAACCCACTGGAGCTCAAAGTAGGCACGCTTGAAACAATTGAAAGCTATCCAAAAACAGCCATCCATATATACACAGATGGATCAGCCTTCAAAGCCACCATCAATGCTGGTCTTGGTGCCTTCCTGGTCTTCCCCAAAAATAAACACTTTGAAATAAGTGCACCATGTGGTGACTACTGCTCAAACTTCCAAGCCGAAATTGAGGCTATTACCATAGCACTACAGACAGTGGAAAACAAATTATATGAAAGAGTGCTATCACCATCAGATACCGGTATTGTTGTCTTCACAGACTCCCAATCCACTCTGCTAGCATTTATCAGCAGCACTTCAAACAGCCCAAGAGAGTTGACAACACTAATTGTGATAATCCATCATATGATATCAAATTTAAATATCAATATCACACTACAGTCCCTGGACACATTGGCATTATGGGAAATGGAAAGGCAGATAAGCTATCAAAGGCAGGTTCAACCTATGGAACAACCAGATAGACCTGTTAGCTACCTCACCCTAAGGTCAATGTTAGTCAACAATGACAAAGAGGAGCGCCTCAGGCAACACAGGCAGAGTCATGTACAAAGAAATGACTAGGCCTAACAAACTTGACAGTATTAGCTTCCTCCGCCCACAAAGAATAATCTACAATTTTCCAACTAAGAACAGGGCACACACTTCAATTAAATACCATCTAAACAAAATAAACTCCACACAAATCCCCCTTTGCAGACAATGCGCCCACCCTTATGAAACTGTAAACCATATCCTCCTTGAATGTCCCTGCCTAATCCACCTTAGGCAGACCCTACTTCCACTACAGCCCAACATAACCAACACCCTGTATGGCAGTGCTGAACAACTGAAGAAAACAGCACACTTTTTTTCCTTGGCACAGTCTGCAAAAGAGCTTACAGCTCAGTAGCGATAAAGCTGGCTATAAGAAGAAGAAAAACATTCTTATTAGGTTTTCATTAAAAGTTGACTCACAGACTCAACACATTTATTTTGAATGCTGTACTACTGAGCCACCAAATTCCTAATTTAAATTATAATTATATAAGCTTCTAGTTCAATTATTTATAGTGATGCAACAGCCAAATAAATAAATAGGATGCAAAGAAAAAGTGAATCCAAGCTTACTTACTTCACCATGATTGAACATAAAGCAGGCAACAGTAATTAATCCTCCAAATATACTCTTGCTGAATTTAAAAATGAAACAAAGGATTTCAAATTTAAAAAATGCATGCCATTTATAAGCCTAACCCTTGCTTTTTTGTGTTTTGATAAATTATTTTCAGTAGTAACTTATTTCCCTTTAACTGCAATTAAGCAGTGATCAAATTTGAATCAAACTATATAGCTTTTGTATACATTATTCACTAAAAGAGATTAACAAATGAATATAGATATAATATTTTCTATTAGTTTAACAATCTAGAATACTAAGTAAATAACATTATGAACAAACCTTAAAAAAGTGCCAAAAAGAAAAAAAATTCCCAACATTAACCCATTGAGTAAGAATGCTGCTTCAACATAAAAATAAGCTGGCTCTCCTAGACCTAGAGGTAAACGTTTAAAAAAAACATTGTAACCACTAATTTTCACAATACATATATATTTACAAAGCATACTAAGCTATAGCTTATAATGTAAGCTTAGCATGTAGATTTAGCTGCATTCAATCACTAGTTTTCATTCTAATATAATTGATAAAATTTAAATACTCCTCTACCTTCACAGCTTTGTACTGGACTTAATCCTTCACCTCTGTTCACTGTCCAGCAAATTTTGGTTCTATGCCCTAGAAAATCACTGGTGGATATATAAATTCTGTAAGCCCAGCCCACAATTAACTGAAAACATCAAAGATATCTTGGTTTACATTTTGAAAACATTTAATACTTTTTTTTTAACATGTGCATATTGGTTTTCTTTAATCCAATCATTAACTGAAAGGTTTACCTCAGGGTACAAATTAAATCTTTTGAGGGTGTTGATAGTAGATGGATATTCAGTTATGTTATCGTTCATCACTTGAAACAAACCATCATACACTGAATCAGCAGATATTATAGTCTTGAAGTAGGAAAAATAGAAACCCTGAAAAAAAAAAATGTATAAACTTTTAGCATCAAGTTGATCTTTTTGAACAATTAACATATAGTTCGCATCCCCTCTTAACAAGCAAAAATATAGAATGGGTTTCCTAGGTTTGAATTTTTAAGAATACTACACGGAACCCTGTTAAAAAAAAGAGTGTGTTTCATAGGATATGAAAATAAAATTTTATAATACCATTTCAGTCCGAAAAGCTAATTCCCGCTCCAAGGTTGATAAGTGAGAAAAATGTCTATCATTTTCAAACAAAGTAGCCAAAAATGTTCTGCAATTGAAAAGAATTATATACAAATAAAAGACGTCACGATAAAGATTTTTTTTAAAAGGGTAATTTGACTATACCAAATCACTTAAATACATAAGAAGAGTAGAAAGAAATAGAAATAAAAGATATTCTTACCTATGGCTTATAGTTATAGCTCCAGCTAAAAGACAACAAAAAAAAAATCAATATAAATGTGTAGTTAAAGACATACAATCTTTCTTTTTATTTATTTACCAAAAATACTGCTTATAAAAGAAAGTATAATTGTGAACATGTACTATGCTAGATACTGTATAGCAGTCAAAAGAATGTGTATAATCAAGAACAACTTTATAAGTGTTTAAGGGGAAGGGGAAGCTTGCTGCTGTTTTTTCAGTTTCTGAAATACAACCACACATGTTCAATAAATTACCTGATTAAGATTTAAATAAGCATCTTGTTTCTAAGGCAAACATTTGATAAGTTTTATTGCTGCTCTAGAAAATTGGTAAGAGAAATGTTTGGGCTGAAAGCTTCCGTGCCTGTGCTTATTTGGGAGTAATAATTTTTATGTTTGTTTTTGGAAGTATATTTGGTTATTTTATAGGTTTGACTTGGTTTGCCAGGGGTGGTTAGTGAAAGAGTCCATCAAAGCACAAATGGTTGTGAAAGCAAGAAAGAAATCTGCAAAGTGACAGCCTATGCCAGTGAATTATTGCTACCAGGAGATAACAAAATTTAAAACATACAAATATAAATTCATTCCTTCAAAATAACCATGTTTGTCACATTGATTGCATAGAATCTGCACGTTACCTTAACAGTTTCTAATATAGTAATACAATTACTGGATCTATACAAACAATTATCACAAAAAGGGTCTAGAAGTAAAGAGAATTTCCAATTGGTCATTAAAATTCTTGTTTTTTTTTAACTATATTTACCATTTAAATATAATTTATTTTTTTTTAATATAGTGCATCTTTCATGCTTAAAACTGTGAGCGCTAAGATCAAATCTCTTTTGTGGAGCCAGTGGAGGAGGGGGTATCTGGGAGAAATGTTTCCATGCTGCCTTTAGGCAATCAGTAACACAACTCTGCTTGAGTTGGGAAGGTAGCCAAGGTAAGCCCAAGTGGTTCAAGACTATGCCACACATCAGACACATGGAAAATGTGAAGAGTCAAATTTGTATTTGTCTCCTTTATTCTTTATATATTTGGTAACTTCAGTCTTAAGTTTAAAAATAATTAGCTTCTTTTGAATTAAAGAAGTTGAAACATATTCTTATAATTAGTGCAATATAAGAGATAGCAGGCTCCTTAGTAATCTTTCTAGGCTTGCATGATAAATAAAGATGTGCTCAAGAACTGAAAGAAAAAATATTTTAGTGCACAGATGTACTTATCAAATGTTGTAATTTGTATGTGCATGTGTATTAGTTTACATGTAACCCACCACATTAATAATTAAAAATTAGATACACTAACTGACTAAGAATAAGATTGAGCAAGAGAGCTCTAGAGAAAATAGATCTAGATTATAGATATGCAAACTAGATCAAGAAAAGAAGAGACTGTACTGTACTTCTGTAGTCTAGATCTTATAATATAGAATTTATAGATCAACATCTAGAGTTAATAACTTAATGTACTATGATTATGCTGACAATAGGCAATAGGATGAAATTAATAATAAATTAGACTCTCTATAGTCTATGTCATTTAATTTTATTTATAATTTATTCTTCAAAACATAATAAATTTGTAAGCTGCCTTGAAAATGTAAAATGAATCATTATTTTACAGATGCAGGCTAAAGTATTGGCTACTTTGGCTAGATCAATCAAACCACTTGGCCTTGGTAACATCTTGAGTTTGAGATTTTTTTTTTAGTTTCAGATTTTCAAACTCAAGATACTTTCTCTTAAAAAAAAAAAAAGAAGAGAAAAAAAAAGTTTTAGTAAACGAATTAATTATAATCCTTTTTAACAAGAAAATATATACCTAGTACCAGACACAGGCTAATGTACATAAACTGAGAAAACATGAATGCATAATGACTTTCTTTTCTTTTCTCAACGTTTGTTATAGATCTGCTAGATTTCCCTGCTTTACGTTGTCTGTTGTTGGGAGCCATTTTGAAAGTATCGCCGACAAAGGTCAAAGGGGAGTAGGGCTAACATTTCGCTCTTTAAATAAATATTTAGATTAAACCTAACTTTAAGAACAAACATTTTAAGAATCCTAAATGGTTTAAAATTCGTAACAAATTCATATCAATAAAATAAAAAAACGATACTTAGTCTAAGCGTGTACAGTAAAATTGCTGAAATTATAATAAGTAAAGAATGAGTAATTACAATAAAACATTCAATAAACATTTAAGAGTATAAAAGCGAAACATTTTATTTTCTAATTAAAGCAACTGTTTCTAGTTTCACTAGCAAAGAGTTAGATTAAAATCTATTTATATTTGTCAATGTATCTTAGCAACGAGTCCTTTGTATTCCTAGATCTTGTCTATCTATATATTTAAATTATAATGTAGATCAAGATCTAGATCAAAATGAAGTTTTCAATGCTCTTAAAAAAGAATTATTGGATTCATAAATGAAACTGTGCTTTTTTTATTTCTAAAATTTAATCTATTATTGAATCAAAAGTTCAAATCCATTTCGGCATTTCTGATTTCTTTGAATTAAATTGAATCAATCTTTTTTTTTTTTATCTATCTGTAGGAGGCCTAAGAAAAGATCATAAGATACTGAAAGTTTAAAAATGATTTCTGGAGTACCTACTAACTATATTGTGACGCCAATTAAAGATGATTATAAAGCAACAGAGAGTGCTCTAAATCTAATGAATGAAAAAAGAAGACTAAGACATATGCGATTTCCATCACTTAAATATCGACATGATATAGACTCTTTTCAGCTGGATATCAATTCCAATAACAGTTTCAAAAAATGGAATGATGATGGTGAACATCACTCCAGTGCTCCATGCAGAGCCTATGATAATCTCATTGAGCCAACATCAGGATTTGTAAGTGCTGGAGCAGACGCCAACAACAATAATTGCAGTAACAAAGTTAAATCATTGGTGCAGTTAAATACAACTCCCCAGTCAGTAAATTCTAAAAAGCTCAACAAGGTTCACTTTGACCTTACAACTCCATCCAAGTTACAGAGAGAGAATACATGGTCTCCAGAGACACCATCATTGTGGAACAGTAAAAAAAAATTGGATGTAGTCATGCGAGCAAAGCTAGGAGGTATGCCCTAGATACAATTTGTATAAGTTGTAAATGAATGTATGCTTAATAAATTACTATAAAGAACTTCCCTTTCCAAATTTAATTTTCTTTTAAAATTAATTTTAGGCAAAAATAACATTTTTCAAGAAAATTCTAGATGAAGAATCCATTTCAATTATTTCCAAATGTAAATGTTGTTAAGCTCTTTTTTATATAAATATGTAGGTACATATATATTTTTTTATTTTATTTTATAGGATGGACTAGCTCTATAGATCCAAGGAAACTTTCCGAAGAAGCTAAAAGACCACAAGTAAATAAAAAAACTTGCTTTGTGTTTTATTTTATTTTTTTAGCTTGTTGTCGACATGGCCTTGTAACAATTACTTTTTACATGGGATACCCTCTTGACTATCATCATGAGGGCAATTGTGACAAGAGATTTTGATGCAAGACATAATAATCTTCATTTCTGAAAGAGCATTTAAAAAGTCAAGATTGAGGATATTATTAGCCTATGATAAAAAAAAACTAATTAATAAACATTGGCCTTATGTTTGTTCACATTGGAGTGCATTTAATATATTCATATTTATTTATAGTTTTAGCCATTTCATTCGTTAAGGATAATTTCTATAGATAGATATCATAGACAAAAATTAAATTCACAGTGCTCAAGTCAAGTAACAGGTATCATATTTTATAGCACTAAGCCTCCTGTGACATGGTAGGTATCTTGACAACATTTATCAGCCTCAGTATGGCACCTGGTGATGGAAACTTTTGTTAGAGATAACAAATAGGCTAATAAGGATCAAAACAAGACCCTCATTGGGGTGCCAAGGAACTAAGTTTGTTGCACTGGCAGAGATGGATGAGAGTCTTAACAATCCTGTCATGATCTGCACATGATCCATTTTAAGATGGAAACCTTTATGGCCACTGTGTACAATGAAAGAAAAGTTTCTTCAGAGTCTTAGGCATCACCTCTAATCCTGATTGACTGGGGATACAAGCCCCTGGAAACATTGATGCAACTAATTTGCATCTGCTTGGATTCCTTTATCAGAGAACATTTGGCCAGTCGAGGGGAGCTTCATTGGCTTAGATTTTCAAGAAACCTAGTCTCAACTCTTATGACTATTACTAATTTGGTAAGGAATATTATCAAGGGGGATTTTTGAGCATTGTAAATGCATACTCCATTTTGATCTGAATCTGAAAATGTTTTTAAAAGCTTGAGACAAATATTTTGCATTTTTTAAATTTTTGTTTTGTTTTATTTTGGCAGACTTCTCCCTTAGATGAATTGTCCAGAATGAGGCGTGATAAGCTTGCATTAAAATATCAGTATGGAACATCTACTCAAAGGTTTTTGTTATGTCACATTTTATTTAAGAACTTAAGTCCTGATCTTGCTTGTATTTATAAAGTATAGCATATAATTATTTTTAAACAGGGCTTATGAAGAAGTGCCTTGGGATTCAATTTTACCTCCAAAGGTTCAACCTCCTTCCTCAACATTAGAAAACAGGCCAGACAGTGTTTCACATCAATTGCAAACTAACCGCTATGAAATATCACCTCAAGAATGGCAGGTACATTTAATTGTGATGTGGTCATAAAACAAGGTTATAGCAAGGTTAAGGCAGTATAAGGGAATAAGCAGAGCAAGTATAAATTCAAAAGCAGGTTGTCAAGACAAAAATAGGCAACAAATGCAATATTCCCTGTTTACTATTGATTTGAAATCCATTGTATTATAAATAATTAAACCATTTTTTTTAATTTTTTTTCAGAGTGTTGGGAAAGGTCTTGATACTTTCTTACTAAGAAAAGGATATTATAAAGATGGTCCAATTTCATTGTAAATGCACATTTCTTTTTTAGCTATAATACATACACATTCATACATATAGATATATTGATAAAATATATGAATCTGTATTTATATAGATAGAATGATTGTTTGATTAATAGATAGGCTACTTCATGTATTTAAAAATTATTTAAAAATTATTTTTTTTTTTAAATCCTTAGATTTTTCTTTTTTTGAAAAATTAATTTTCCTTTTACATTTGATGAACTTTTGCCTGTGTGTTCCATCCATCCATCCCAGTGGTGCTACAGTCCTTGAAGGGTTCTGGCCTGCTTGCACACATTCTTCCATTCGGATCTCTCCTGGGCCTTTCGTCTCCACGCCCTAACCCCAAGCTGTTGCAGATCTGCTTCCACATCATCAATCTAATGCATTTGGGGTCTGCCTTTGGGTCGCCTGCCTTTTGGTTTTTGTCTGTCTGTTAGTTTTTTTTTCCTTTAAAATATTGACTTGCTCAAAACAACCAAAAACCTCATCTGACCCATCAACAAGTCCAGTTAAGAGTTAAATATTGGCATTTATACTGAAGATGACAAAATATTATTTGTGAGAATTACAGGCACAAGTTCAGCACACAAGTCTATATAATTTTTTTATTGATTTGATAAAAATAGTTGAAATGTGATTTCAAATTGCTCCATTTTGCCTTTATTGCAAACAAAATCAATAATTCATTATAACATTTTTTATTGGTTAATATTAATTGCAAAAATAAAATGGATGTTACTTTTTTTTTTTTACATTGTCTAAATTTGAACATAACTACAATTTTAGGTCATTATGATGTTAACATGACCATAGGAATTGTTTTTTCAATGCATCTAACACTAAGTAAAAAAAACATTTGAAGTATTAACAAATTTAAGGAACCAATAATTTAATGCCTGAAAAAAAAAGTTATTAGATAATATATTAATTAATATATTATTCATATTTCCTCATCTATAGCTGCAGTCCATATCCCCGATATCAACAGATTCCTTCATATAGGTAAATAGATTAAATGGATTAATTTTATGTTAATGCATAGATTAAATGTATGTTAATGCATCAGGTCTCAAACCTACTAAAACCAT
>JADKLZ010000003.1:18924550-18941170 GCA_021533235.1 Biomphalaria straminea
GGAGAGAAAGAGTTAACTTATAATAAATAAATTCAATAACATGACCAGAGATTAAAACAAGAATCAGCATGGCATGGCTGTGCATTTTTTAAAAACCTTTAATCGAATTTGAAAAGAAATGTTTTTTCAACATGTAAAAAAAATGATAAAAAAATAATGACATCTATTTCTTGCTTTTTCTCTTATTGAAATCATTCTAACAGTATTTCTTTCTCTGAACAGCCGTCCAAATATCCCTTGGTACACTGGATGTACTCTTTGGCAAGGGTCCTATGCACCTTTTCAAATTAATGAACTAGAAAATAGATATCCACATCCTAAAATCCAGACCCCAGTGTAAGTCATTAGACTACGATTTATTTATAGTTCATTTATGAAATTACTTATTAAGATGAATATTTCTTTTTATTATTGAGTTGTATCTTTTTTTTTTCCAGATCACAGAAGCCACAGTCACCTGAAAGCTATAAAAGAAAGTCAGAAGTTTCTAGGATGGTGACATTGGTCCCACCCAAAAATCCTTTTAACACAATAGAAACAGAACCATTGCAAGTCTAATAAACAGTTTATAAGATTGTGAATTAATATTCATTCTTGTAAAAAATTGGATCATTTTTTTTATTTTTCTAATTACATTTCTTATTTCTAAGATATGCAGCAATGAACCTTTCTGTCTACCACATTTTTTACATTTTTCTGCTTCAACTCTACTAATACAGCAAATTGTTTGATGGCTAATTAATCTGAAGTGCAGAATGTTCTTGTTATTGAAGTCAATAATTCTAAATGTTTCAAGTTATTGTCAATTATTGTTTAACATGTCAATCTAAATGTTTGCCTTGATTTTCCTAATTTGGAATACAGTAATGCTTTCTTTGTAGTAAAATAACTAATTAGATCTATTAAAAGGCATGCTAAAATGTGCAAAACAAATCTTCATCTTAATTCAAAGTTTATTTTATTTTTTTTTTACATTTTGTTTAAAGGCTTCTGAAGCCTCTTGTTTGTATGGTTTCATTTTCTGAAAAAAATTGAAAAATTGAATCTTTTTTGCAGTGAATAAGCTTGCATAAAAATATGCATTTAAGTAATTTATTTTTGCCCAACAAATTTACTATTCATAGAGGGGAAAATATTGACATAATTAAATATTATAATCTTGGAAAGATACAGCTTTCTTTACATTCTAAAATTTACTGGTATTAAAATACTATTGATTTAATTATATGGAAAAAGAAAACTTGGAGCATTGGAGTATAGCTGTTAAAGGAAAATTTGCAGAAACTTTGTTTGCTTTAACTCTTTCTCTCCGTTATTATTTACCACATTCATGTGGAATCAATGTTGGTATCGTTAGTTAGGAGTGAAAGAGTTAATGAATTGGGTGAATATAAATATATATGTATGTAAGAGCTCTTTCCAATTTTTAATAACTGAAATATCTCATTATAACTAAATTGATTTTTAGAATTTCAAGGCTCTATTTAAATGTTTGTTTTTTTATTTTTTTTTTTCCACTTGTATCATGTCAACAAGGGAATTTTTTTTTGTTCAATGATTAAATATTTCAACAATATGAAAAAAACCTTCAGACTTGCAATATTGTCTATTTTGTCACCATTGACCTTATAGGAATCAACACAGTGAAAAAATGATGACAAGAGAACACACATTTAAGTTACAAATCTCATTATTATTATTATTATTGGAAACAAAATGTTACAGAGTGAAACTGCTTTTACATATGTTGTTTATTTCATTTATTTTTCATAATACTCAAAAACTTAATTAACAATTATAAGTGTCTTTTAAATGTAGTCATATCTACTTATAGTATACAAACAATATTTTAACATGAGTGGCAATTTTTTTTAGTAAAAGGCCTAAGTTTCATTGTATTTAATTGTATTTATTAGTTTAACACTAATCAAAATAGTAAACATCTACCATAAATAAATTTATTCAATTTAAAGAAATTAACAATCACTTTTCATTTTACATGCAAAAATTAATCCTCAAACCAAACAGCACAAGTAAAATTAGTACTTCTAGTGTTCAAACTATATTAATTAAACAACAAATTCACAATGGTGAACCCAATAATACCACATTAAAAACTTAAAAATAGCTTTGTTGAAAAATAAGCAAAACAATACTTGTAATTACTATTCTTTTTAAAATGACACATATTTAAGATTTATTTATTTTTCTATTAACTGAGAAACAATAGCTAGAAACCAAGCTGGCAAGATAATCTACAAAAATTAATACTAATAATGATTGGTGAGAGAGAGACAGGATAAGGAAAACTAAACAACTTTTGTTGATTAATTTAAGGGCAACATTAATGAGAGACATGCTTTCAGAGCTTTGTTTGAAAGCTAGCTAAGATGACAGCTTTTGAAAATTTAGAAAATGCTAGCTGCCTAATGTGTAAAAAAAAAAAAAGTGTACCGGTACAAGAAAAAAATAAAGCAATATAATTAGATTTTGAAGAAATTGTACAAGATTTTCATGAGGCTATACCATAAATTATATTAAACTAAATATCAACACCCTATTAGACATAAGAAATTGTTCCTTCAAACAGTAATTAATAATAAAAGGAAAAAAATTGCTTTAAAAAATATATATAAAAATACAAATGAACTAACTTATGTTTTTTATTATTTATTTATTATACATCACATTAGTGCATATAAAAATGTAATTAAAACAACAAGAGTCAAAACAATGATGCAAATATAAAAAAAAATATATTTATAAAATATGGCAACAATTAAAACAAAAATGTTAATATATTTGGACAGTTTTCTACAACAATGATTATTTTATTTCCTAATTTTGAAACTATCAGCTCCGAAAACAACTATATACTTTATATATATATAACAGTTTAATGCTTTTTACTTTAATGCTGACTCAGAAAAGTTTGAATGATAGTTGGAGCTACCTGAGTAACACAAAGACTAATGTCACGTACACATGTTGTTTTGCAAAAGGCAAGGTCAACAAAAAAAAAACAAGAGTTATTTTTAGCTTGTCACATGACATAGAGACGTCTATATGGTTGGTTGAGAGAATGAATTCAAAACGAGTCTGCTGACAATTTCCGCCCAGAGAACTGAAATTAATTGAGTTGGAGCCTAACTTTTGTAGATAGCAGTCGCATGTCATTTTGTGGTTCTAGAATTTGAAGAAATATGTCTTTGTTCAGCTTCTTGTTTCATTGAAATATATTTGTACATAGCTGTACTTATGTTGAGTTTTAATAAAGGTTCCTGAGTTGTTTTATGAAGGCATTTACTCTATAGAATCCTAGATCGTCATTGTTCAATATTAGATTTCAAAATACAATCCCTGGCAACACAAGACTTCTCTCCTAACAGCTAGTGACATCTAATAACTTTTCGAGAACAGATTGTGACGTCAACCACTAGAGAGGAAGAGAGCTTGTTACAACTAATAGTGTTGAGCTGTTTTAATTACTAAAAAAAATATAAACAGAGCATTGAAAACTATCAATGACAAAATGCAGAATATTCTTCAAGGCACACATGGAAGTAAATCCATAAGTGAGTGGAAAACTATAATGGTGATGACCCACGAGGCTAAACACATTTTTAAATCAAATTTTGTGGATAAAAAAATATGTAGGGAGGAAAAAGGGGGGTATAGACTTTTATTTCATTCTAACTTAAAATACTGAAATAATAAAATAAGAAGTTAATAATCATTAGATAGTTTTAAAAAATTGTTTGTTTGGGAAATAGGTTTTTTACAAAATTCTAATGACTATTTGGGCTATGTTTTATTAAAACAACATTCTCTACAATGTCAGGAAGATCCAAGGCCAAGTTACACTTTAGTATAATGCCCATAAGGATTGATGCCCAAGGAGAAAAACAAAACAGATAAAAACAATACAACTGTAACAGAGATCTTCTTAATTTACTTTTTTCTTTTGAAAACAAAAAATTCTCAGTGGGTTTAAAAAAAAATTGAGTTGGCAATTGAAAAAACTATTTTGATATTTTTGTTTAAAAATATTCAAATGTAAAAAAAAAAAAAAAAAAAACTATACACAATTAAGAGGCACATTATGACTTTCTTTGTTATGAAACATCAATATAACAATGAAATAGATAGTTTTAAATTGATTACTTCAGGAGCTTGATTTTTTAGTGACCAGGATGAAACAATGGATTACATAGATGATTTACGATAAAAAAAACTTTGTTGAAAAAAGTGCATTATTATTTCTAGAAATGTGTACAACAAATTGTAATTAAAATGTCACTATTTTCAACACACAATTGTTAATAGTTATGTTAAATACATTGTTTTTGGCAGTGTACAAGACTTAGGGATAAAGAGGAAGATAAACTAGTCTAAGTTTCAGACTGAAACACAAAGAAAATGCATCAATTATACAAACAGTTTCAACTAGATCATTTTATTCTTAAATAAATACTTAATAGACAGACATATGTAACAAAATTATTTAGACTTTAGACTATTATTTAGACTAAAATTATTTATATTTAAACCTGTTCAAAAGGTTTTAAAAACTTCTTGTTTGCACAGTAAATGAGACTGATCTGATTTTAGCTTTTGGGAAATTCAAAGTCGGCTTGTCTAATGATGTATCTATACAAGTGTATATTATAGAAATAAAAATATAGCTCAATGAAACCTGTTAATAATGATCAAGATTCAAATACATAACAACAAAAAGTAATATAAAAAGGTATATAAGTTGAATAATGAACCAACGCCATCTCAAGACCATTTGACTGAGTATACAAATTATGACATGTATAGATTTTGAAATATACAATTTAAAGAAAGAAAAAAAAATATCTTCATGTAGACAGCTAACTTGCTCTTCAGTTGTACCTTGTGCAGAAGTTTGGGATATGTTTGATAGAAGCAGATCAACTGGGATGTGTATCAACAATAGAAATATCAACTGTCTGAGTAACAAGGGAAAAACTCTTTAGTTATTTCTTATATTCTTAGTAACCAAATAATAATTTTTATATAAAAAAATATATAAAAAAGATTTGCAAATATTAGCTTTCTGCTGAATTTATTTTTTCAGAGTTGTACTTTTATACAAACTAGTACTTTATTTCCAAATATTTTCAAATGAAAAGTTGTTAACTCAACAAGCCGGCAAAACTTTTTATACAAAAATAAATTGTCATTAAGAATAAAGTTTCACTACATTTCCCACTGAACACAGAGAAAGTAACAAATAACAAACACCACAATCTGAGAGAGACTGAGGAAAGGGGGAACACAATGGGTTAGCATTTCACATTATAAAACCAATGTTAGTATTCTGATGGGGAGAGCTATTGCACACACACACACAAATTCAATAATGTACACACTTTATTTAGTTTAACAATTTTAAGACAGTTTTTAAAAATGATAAATTCATACAATTATGACACTGTATATCGTTGCCCCTGTAAAATATACCAATAGCAACCTCACAAAATATTTCAAAAACAGATGCAGGTCAAAAAGACGTAATTCCAATGTACATTTTTAGATGTTGAGTTTCAGTGATTCTAATTGGATAGTTTACTTCAAAGTATAATAATAATAAGACTGCTTTTTGAGTCTAAAAATTGATGAAGATAGAAGAATTTGACATGCTACTCGGTTGAAACGTACGTATTTGCAATTTATAATACAGACAAAAGTTTTGTCTGCTAGGATCAGTATTGCATGTAATAGTTTCGTACATTTCTTTTGAAATAAAGAAATAAATTTTTTATTCATTCTTTCATTTACAAAAAAAAAAAAAAAAAAAATTTCTTAATACTTCTAAAGCAAAAGCAATAGATAATAATACTCATCGAATACTTTAGATAAGGCAAGAGTGGAAATTATTCATTTTTTAAATGATCATGGTTTTAGATATCTTTTCTTAAGAACTAATACAAAATAAAATGTATACACCACCAGGTTTAAGTTTACTATCAAGTCTCTGACACAATATTTTACACAAAGGCAGGTGTTTTGGTGTTGTTTTCTTTTCAAGTAAAAAAAATAATAAATAAATAAACCAAGAACTTATCTTAAAATCACAATAAGCATACAGGAAGCTCATTGCAATAAATGACACTGACTGCTACAACACAATGTGATATAACCTACAGTTTGAAAAAAAAATAGCTTACTTATATTTCATCCAACCTATGACACTTCTGTTTCACATTCAAGAGATCATCAGCAGTAAATAACAAGTTTTGTTTGAGTCTGGATTTTTGTCCCCAGTAAAACAAAATGATTTGGTCAAAACAAGATATTATATTCAAATTTTTTTGTCAAAAGAACTGAGTGGAATGAAGAATATAAAATTGAGTTACTCTGGAGAGTTTCCTGAACTCTATTTGTGTATTATTTGTTAGGAATGAAAAGTACAGACATCTGGTAGTAGGATGATAAAGAATACATCTCTTGAAGAATAAAATTAAAATGTAATACAGTTCCAGTAAACATGTTTATCTTTTTTTTTTAATACGATTCAACAATGTATATCTCATACTTTTGGCTCACTGCGACTTAACAAAATATTGAAATGAATTATTTTTTATGACAATGATTCAATATGTAAGATATTTCAAGTGTTAGAAAAGCATGTTTTTAAAAAGTATTTTTAATTAATAGTTTTATTTATTCTTTATATATTATTTATACTATTAATTAAAAGAACCAGTCATTTATACAATAAAGTAATATGGAAATAGTTTTAATGTTCTCAGTTTAGAAACACACGAGTGAAAGATAAAATAATAGAAGTTTAATTGATTGAAATGATCACCTTTTCTAATGTTACACAAATTTGGAAATATTTACAAAACTATTTAAGAGCATATAAAATTCTTATCTGTTAGTGAAACTGTGTATTTTGATTTTATTACCTAAATATCTTAATTTAACTATATAAGGGTAAAAAGTGAACTAATCCTGGTGTTTGTTAAAGAACTACTCCACTTCAAATTGCACAAAATAAGTTTCTAGAACTTTTCATCTTATTGCATATCAGGCTTGTGATTGACATTTTGGCAAAACTTTATGAAGTATTTTAAAAACTGAACATGTTAATCATTGAAACTATAACATGGTAATCTTATTATTGTCTCTAAGCATATTTTAGGAAGTATAAATATACAGTTGACTGTTTAAATTCCAGAAAATATGATTTTTGCAAAAGAAAATAATTTTACTTATATTCTTTATATTTTGAGTGAATAAAACTTATAATATCACTTATTTGTTAAGAGTATAAAAACATCATCAAAACATGGGGACAAAAATAATTTCAATAAATACATTGAAAAAAAAATGTCCAATGATTGTAAAAACCTAAACAAAAAACATATACAATTATAACAACACAGCCAAAGTATCAGATAGTAAAGATATTCTTAGGCACTTAAGATTAAACTGAATTTCTAACATCATCAAGACCATTGCAGTCATGTATATCTTGTTCTCTGAGATAAGCATCTGCTTCTGATTGCTCTGGATGAGCAAGAGGTACATTGCCATCAGGTGCAGCATCTTCCATGTCCTGTATACATTTGGCCTTTTTAGTCGGTATCTCCATGGACATTCTTTTGTTAAGCATTTCTATTTTGTTACTGTCATGCACTACTTTTGAATGACTGACTGGATCTGAATGATGGCTAACTTTATCTGAATGAAGGCTAACTTTATCTGAATAACAGATGCCTGGATCTGAATGATGGCTAACTTTATCCAAATGACAGCTGCCTGGATCTGAATGATGGCTAACTTTATCCAAATGACAGCTGACTGGATCTGAATGATGGCTTACTTTATCCAAATTACAGCTAACTGGATCTGAATGGTGGCTTACTTTATCCAAATGACAGCTGGCTGGATCTGAATGATGGCTTACTTTATCCAAATGACAACTGTCTGGATCTGAGTGATGGCTAACTTTATCCAAATGACTAATACCTGGATCTGAATAATGGCTAACTTTATCCAAATAACAGCTGCCTGGATCTGAATGATGACTTACTTTATCCAAACAAAAGATACCAGGATCTGAATGATGGCTAACTTTATCCAAACGACAACTGAGTTGATCTGAATGATTACTAATTTTATCTTTATGAAAACTGACTGGATCTGAATAATAACTAACTTTATCTGAATGACAGCTAGTTGTAGCTGAATGATGGCTCTTATCATCTGAATGGCCAATTGCTGCAGCAGAATGATGGCTGAACTTATCTGAAAGACAACTAGCAGATAAGCTAACATCAATAGGTATGGCATCTAATGGAATTAAACTGCTTGCTGAACATAACTCATAACTATTTTTCAATCCATTTTCTGAAATGGACAAAGTCCTACTGGTTTCGATTTGTGTAGGCGTGTTATTAAAGTCACTGCTTATTGATTCACTAATGGCCTGTTTATAAACATCAGTAGACAGGGTGTGAAGATTATCCACTGCTGATAAATTTTGCAAACTATCAACAAATAAAGTTTCTGAGGAAATTTTCCGTGGACTGCCATAAATGCTCTCTGGGCAGGTTTCAAAAGATGTCGAGCTACTTCTGTCTATCTCTATGTGGGACAGAGTCTTGCTAATTAAATCCTTCTCTTCACTTAGCCTCAAAGTGGAAGATGGCCCTGGCAAAATGTTTGCAGCTAGGCCAACCTCGATTTCAGATGTACTGGACCTTCGGTCAGGTGACATGTGCCAATTACTTGGTATGGCCATTTCACTGGCTAACTCCTTAGTATGATCAGGACTAGGGACATTTATCGACATAGTTTGTTTTAAGTCTTTAAGCCAAGGGTGGTCTAAACACTGTCTGGCTGTCATGCGATCACTAAAATAAAAGAATGTAGATTTGTACAAATTAACATTGTGAATTGAATATGCGTTAAAGAAAAAAAAAAGCATTAAAACATTATCCATCAAAGATCTCTTACCGTGGTTTCTTCACAAGTAGTTTTTCTATAAAGTCTTTAGCCAATGGATTGATGTGACCAAACAGATCATCTGGGAAGTCAAGTTTCACCTGTGTAATATTACAGAATGTTTCTTGTTGATTATCTCCAGCAAATGGTGAGTAGGTGGTCAGCATTACATAGGTCAGTACTCCCAAGCTCCTATACACACAGAGAAAAATACATCTTTTAGACAATATAAACAATGAAGGCATAGAGAAATTGAGACGTTTATAATAACAATAGTAATAGTACAAAGAAAAAAGTAACTATTAAGTAAAGAACAGTTGTTGTTTTTTAAGTAAAGCTCTTATCAGAAATATTAACAAGTAGATTGTCATTGATGGAAACAGACTTGGCACAAATTTCAGGAAAATTTTCTATTAAAAAAATGCATGTTTCATCGACCCCAAAAAGGTATTGCTGAATTCATTTTAAAATATTTAAAACTTAATATATTTAGTGCTATACTGGACACACACACACACACAAAATGTATCCAAGGCACATGAAGATTGGATAATTTTGATAGCTTTTCTTCTTTTTGCTCTTGGCACCTAGACTACAGATTTATATCTAGTCCAGGCAGTCAAAGTGGTAGTGTAATGCTTGAACTTGTATTGCACACAAACAACTACAAAGAAGACTTAGAATTGATGGATTATAAAATCAAAACTTTCTAAACTGTTTAAATCATTTCATTAGAAAGTGCTACATTTCTGTTTTGCTTTTTTTTAGTTATGAAATTGAATGAATGAAAAGGAACTCAATTCTTTTACAAAAAAAATTATTAAACTTTAATAAACAAACATTGTGAGAAAGCTTTTGAATCTCTGCAGAATTCTTAAACATAAGCTTACAATGGACAGAATTTCAGCAATAAAACTGTATATTTAAAGGTTAACTTATGCTTGTGTGGCACTCTTTCATGCTAGCAAACATTGCAGATACAAGTTGTTAGAATGCTAGAAATTACAAAGTTATATGTGCCATATCCTTCAAAGTAAAGATGCATTGATATAAATATGGTAAGGGTATCGATATGGCAGACAAAAGGAGGGTGTTTGATAAGACAGCTTTACTTTCAATCTAATCCACATAGTAATCATAGTGCATAAACTTATAGCCATCCAATCAAAGCTCTAGACCTAAATATAATTATTTAAATCTAGATCTGGAGCCAGACTTTATTTAAACTAATTCATATCACTGATCTAGATTACATTAGAGAAACAAACTTTTAACGAGTTGTTTTTTTTAAACAGACTGATAACATATGGAAATTGGATGTGTGCCTGTACAAATGAAATTCTTATTTTGCATACTCCTAAATAAAAATCAGAGTTCTTTTATGAAAAAAGAAATTTAAACATTTAGAATTTTTATCATAATATATTGGGGGAAAAAAGTCCATTTTTCAGAAAATGCCCATCACTGTAGATTTGATACATTCAAAAAGACAAAAGAGTGCATCTCATCAAAAACAAAACAAAAAAAAGATTTTTAAAAAAATCACTTTTTAAGAAAATGAAACAAAAGATTTCTACTCCTTAGCAATGGTTTTGTTTAGAAGTGGTCAAGTCCTCTCATGCAAGCTTACACAAAAAACCAACACTCTATTTGTTGCCAATCTGTCAGGAGAACAGAGGAAAAACTAATTCTTCAAATAATTGTATTTATAGAAACTCTTTATTCTGTTTTTGTCAGACTTTTAAATCTATTAATTTGATTTACTTTTAGCAGCAATTAATGTTTTTAAAAATACCACTGAATCTAACCAAGCTTGCCTAAAGAGTATACATTTAATATTGTATCAAGGATGCAGGCCATCAAAAATCACACACGTAACTAAAAGTTTGCTAAATTCCTAGTGTATCCAACCCAAAATATTTTTACAGGAGTTAGGTATTCAGTTTTATCATTTAAAAATAACAAATAAAACTATTTAAAAAAAAAAATTCACTTTTAACATGGGAATTTTATAACATGGAAGAAGAGTAGATCTTATGGAAATGTTTCTTTGTTCAATGTGCCAATCTGTAGTTAAAAATATCTGCATTACAAATTAATAGAGATTTTAGATTTTGATGTCTAGTTTAAGACAGCTGTTGTTGTTTTTTTCTACACAAAGTTAACATTGTATACTTTGTTACTATTTAAACATCCAACAATTAACAGTATTTACAATACTGTAAGCATTTTGACATTTGAACAAGCAAAATACAAAATAATACTTTTTTTTTAAACAAAGATTATATTAAGTTAAAGTGTATCAATTAGTTTGGATCAGTTATGTGATTAGATTTGTAATAGATATAGACTAACAATAATGGATGGCTGCCTGGTCGAGCGGTTAGCACGCTGGACTGTCGTTTCGATTTATCGATGGTCCCGGGTTCAAACCCTGCCCGCTCCCATCCCCCGTCGTCCTGCGGGAGGTTTGGACTAGGAAATAACTATCTTCAACTCTGAAGGAATTTCCAAAACATGTAAAACATTTTACAAACATAATAAATCTGTGTGCCTAGAAATATTTTTACCAATTGTTTTTGTTTAGCGCAATTTCATGCTTTTAGCTTTCTGAATACACTATGATGCTATCATTTGTCTGAACCAGATGGAAAGGGGTGGGGGAGAAAGAAATGGGTATCTGTATTTAAGTGAATCGATTAAAAAAAAAAGTGAACAACCTGAATTCGAACTTGTAGGTTAATTTTTTAAATCTTACAATGAATAGACCAAATAAAGACATTATGTGCCTTGATTGTCACTCAAACTTTAGTATCAGCCCTTCCCTTAACTTACTTTATTTTTTTTACTTTGACATGCCTTTTTTTTTTTATCAGATAGTGAACTATAGACATCAGGAGAATGTGCATCTAAGAATGCATAAAATGCTTGGCTTTCAGCAATCCCTAAGAGAGGTACCAACATCATTTATTCAGTTGAATGATGACAAACTCTGCTCTAAATTCAATATATTGTTCTTCAAATATATATAAAGTGAATCTAAAGCATTCAGGATTTAAAAATCTTAACTTCACCATCATTGTAACTGAAGACCATTAGTTTACCACAAAATAAAAAACAGCAACACACACACACCTAAAAGATTAAGAATTAGATATTTTGTGAACTACACAAATTACTAACCACATATCTGTTTGTATATTAAGTGCCTCATAATCCAAGACTTCAGGAGCTATTGGAGAGTAGAGAGGAAAAATTAAAAGATAAAATTTTTAGCACAATAACTAAAAAAAATAATACCGGAAGCAAAATATTGAAAATATTTGACAATTAATATTAAAATAAATTTAAATATAAAATAAATATGTATTTTTCTCTACTTACCAACATAATCTGGTGTCCCTATAATATCACGAATATCTTCTCCAGTATTGGTCAAGCAGGCAAAGCCAAGGTCACATATCTTAATCTCTCCTCCAGGAAATGGTTTCGTTAATAAAATATTTTGAGGCTTTGAGAGAAAGAAATAAATAATAAATAATAATAAATAATATAAATTATGTCTTTTTTTTTTTATCCAAATGTACAAATTTAATAAAAAATGTTCAATACTGATATTAAATTTTAGATTGAGGAAATAGACAAGATGACATTATTAGTAGTAATAAAAATATATATGGCTCCTTCTGCCTCAGATGAATCAATACTTTTGGTTTCTCATTAACTCTCTGCAAAATCTTATTATACTAGAGATGCCTTAACTACAGCACGCAGACCATATATAGGCCATAACATAATTCTGAGCCCTTGAAACTATTGCCCAAAGTGCATTATGAAGCTAGAGATGCTCAGTGATAATGCAGTTTGCGACATCAGAAATTTACATGACCATGTGGCCGATAAGGGTTGAGCATTACTGGGTTAATTCTCTTAATTTCAGATGAATGATATCTTAAATGTTAACAAATAATGTTATAAGAAGTTCAACATATTTTATATTTGGAAATTATCAAAGGTTCTAATTTTGTTCTTCTACTGACCCTGAAACACTGCCTTTCAAAAATAATTAGTGTGTCATTTGACCAAAAAATAAAATTTTTAAAATATATTTTCTGAGTTTGATACACACATTTTTTTTATAATAACTGATTTATCTGACTTTATTATGTCAGCATTTAGGTTAGGCTGTTCATGTGTAACATAATAAAAAAAATGTATGTTTAGTTAATGCATTGGAAAGTTATTAATAACTTCTTTATGTGTCAAGATGACCTAGAAAATAATTTTCTTTTTAAAATTTTTAAAATGTGCAAATGAATAAATTTTCTGGTTCATTTCTTGAGATAGCAAAAGAAAACTATTGGCAATAATACTTGTGTCCGCCTGCTTAAGGCAATGATTCTCCTGATAAAATGTAATAAGAGCTAGAGACATTTGAATTCATCACTCAACCATGAACCTGCCATGCAAGCAGAAGTAGGAGCTAAGCACCCTTGTGTGACAGATTATGAATAAAGATAGGGAGAAGTTTTTCTTTGCCCTACTGTGAAGAATACTATTGCTATTACAGTGACAGCACTATATATTTTGGCAGCTGACACAGGTAAAGGAATGAGGCCACAGATTACAAAAGAGAGAAATGACTCATAAGGTCTTAAGCAGAGAATTACACTTCCCTACCGTCAGATAAATTTATAGAATGATACAATTCAAGAAGTTACAAGGAAGGAAAAAGTATTCAGTTAACAAAAAAATTATTAATACTTTAATTTAATTAAACAAGGATTAAAAAACCTTTATCTTTAATAGCAAAATGTTATCTCTGTATTAGTCAAAATATAATTTCTTGTCAATTTTCAGGCAGCCTCAAAATCCTAGTTATTTCAGATATGCACTACATTTCTTGTATAAATTACATACTACTTTACATTTTACATTTCATTATTTAGTTTCTACATTTAAAGCTAGAGTAAAACTAAATTGTTTTTATGCCTCATAGAAAAAAAAACGCAAATACCTTCAGGTCAAGATGAACAATGTTTTTGTCATGTAAATACGCTAATCCTTCCAGAATTTGTACAAGCAGTCTTCTCACATCGTCTTCTTTAAAAGATTGATTGATAACACACTCATCGAACAGCTCACCCCCAGAACAACTGATGAGTTAAAATGTACACATCATGATGTTAGACATTAATTAACATGACTGAATTAACATTCTTTATAGTTTTGCTTTTTTTCTTTTTTTTTTTCCTAAGGGTTAATAACCCAACTTAAGGAAACTAATGCAGCAGTTCAATATAAATAACTATTTACTCAAGTCCGTGAATTGCTCTTTTTGTTTTGTTTTTTTTTATGACCAAAATTTAGATGCAGCTTACATTTAGACCGCAGTTGCACCAAAAATGTGTACATTGATTGAGCCACCACAGTTACTTTTAATGCAAAATTGTATTTCTTCTCATGTCTAATGTTTCGTCAATACTTGACACAGTATTTTGAATAAGGCAGATCAGGTGTCCCGTAATACAAAAAAAGGTAAATATTTTTTATAATTGTTTGCATAATCTTTAATAGAAAGAAGGTATTCCTTTGTAGTAGTTACACGCCATCATCTTCTCCATTAGAAGCGCAGAGTCCTAGTCAATGCTTCTTTTTTGTTGCATTCCTTTTTGGACAGCAACATTCTTTGTTGCTTCAAATTTATTCTGAAGGACATTCTCTTTACTCTTTCACTTCACTGTCCTTTGTCCATGATGCCTTTAGCTGGGTCATCATGTGGCTGTTGGTTAACTTAACTAATCCAATTCCCATGGGGTGGGGAAGATGTGTACCATGCACATTCATGACACAATTTTCCTTTCAATCTTTTAACACTAGAATTAGAGTTCTGCTTAGATAAAATTTGAGACAATATGGTAATTGTTCTTAAAGAGGTGACGCTTAACACCATTGAGTACTTTATGCTAATACTAGCATAGTAAAATGTATGACTAAATAAACACAGAACTGATCCTGACCAGATATACATGCATTGTTAACTACAGTTAGGTATTAAGATAAGTTTAATTAAACTTAAAGATTTAGAGCTGAATTCTTGTAAATTTAGCTGTTTTTTGTTGTTGTTTTTTTTTTTTTGAATATCCATAAACTACTTGCTAAATGTTAATAGAACCCACATGAATAGAACAGATTTTTATTGAAAAGTTTAATCCATTGTTAACTTAGGTTATTTCTGTCCAATCTAATTAAGTTTGAAATGGCTAAACAGCAAATCTAAAGGACATAACTAAGTATCATTCAATTATTTTACGTTCAATAGTTGAAGTTTACATTTATTTCATGAAATGAGGTAGTCACAAAAAGTAAAACACTCACTACTCAGTGACAAGTATCAATTCACTCTGTGTTTCAAAAACTTCTCTCAGGGAGACAAGTCGAGGGTGGGCCATGGCTAGCTCCAGCATAACCACCTCTCTCAGGATTTCTTCTCGGCAGCTTTTCCCTTTACGTCTCTTGCGAATAAACTTGGCTGCCACCACCTCCCCAGTTTCTATATTGATACATCTTTTGACAACAGCAAATTTCCCTCTGAAATCAACAAAATACATTAAATTTAATTGTAGAGAAAAAAGAAGACACAATTTTGTATTGAAATAGTTGAAAGCAAAATTAAAAGTAAATTGCTACAAAGGAAATTTCAAATTCTTGTCTTGTGTAGAGTGCAATTCAAACAAGGTCCCTTGAAAAACAAATGGGCCACATTTTAACCCTTATAACTGTGATAGACTGTTGCAAAGTCAAGAAAACAAGGAGAAAAAACAGGAAACAAAATTTAAAATAAAACAAGGCTATCGTTAAAATTGCACGGTCAAATTGAAAATGAGTAATTTACAATGAAAAGACTCAAGGGAGATATTTCTCATTAATGGTTTGAAGCCAAAGCTCCTGATGATTACCACATGTAATGCACTGAGCCTTACATTCAAACATTCAGACTAAATGATGGCTTTTCAGACAGTTTATGAGTTGCAGACATTGAGTATGCTAAAGGTTAAGATCAAATGTCATGCTATGATGATAATGACAAATAAAGGTAACCTAGAGATACAGCACACATGAAATGGAGATCTGCAACAGATACTTTCAACAGCAAGCAACATCAATATGACTAACTGTTTCATGTGAGGGAATAGACTTTTTTTCTTTAAAGTCAACAGTTAATTCGTAACAAAAAAATGGCATGAATTCACTGGCAAACCTAAGAGGGAGAGCAGACTAGATCTTACCCTTTTTTTTTTTTTTTCAAGTTTTGATATACAGAGTGATGAAAAAAAAGAGTTAGCCAAATGATAAGAGATTTTAAAACATTTCTGGAATTGTTAGGGCTACTGTGGATGTTGATATTCTCTTGCCATAAGCTGTTTGGCTTTTAATTATTCATGCTTCATATATCTTAGAAAACATTCATGTACATACAAACAAACTCACTGTAATTTGATTTTAATTTAACACATAAAAATTTCATTCCTATAAATTAAATTTGACAGACAGACAGACAGACGGACGAACGGACAGACAGACAGACATAGATAGATAGATAGATAGATAGATAGATAGATAGATAGATAGATA
>JADKLZ010000003.1:18944004-18959134 GCA_021533235.1 Biomphalaria straminea
TGGAAGGAGTTGTCTTGTCAATGTAGTACTCTAATGGCACTATCATTCGATGTTAAGATGGAAGGGGTTGTCTTGTCAATGTAGAACTCTAATGGCACTATCATTTGATGTTTAAATGTCTTGTCACTGTAGTCTTACAGAACCGTCCCTACACGAACCATTGTCTACCTCCATCTTGGAAGAGAAGTATTTGGGTGTCAACTTTACCTAAGAACCGAATTCTTTAAGTTGATCGTGTTTTAAACAAATTTAAATAAGGGTGAGGTCCTTGTGTTCAAATAGAGGGATTTAGTGGACTCGTTTGTTTCAATCGAACTACAAAACAATCAAAGAATATTACTACAAATATTTGCTCATTCTGTTCACATTGACTGTTGTTCAATAAACAGCCATCCGCTGTCTCGAGTTCTCCAAAATAAAAGAATATCAATTATGAGTTACCAACCGCGCACTTCCAAAGTGAGGTCTACGAATGTCACAACTGTACCATCTATTCAGTTCTATAGAGATCTAAAAAGAAAGAAGTCGTCACAATGGCCGTTCCGTAGATTGGTGAGCCTCCTACAATCTTTATATAAGAAATCACATTGGGCTTAATACAGTTTAGACATACTAGGAGAATTACTTTTTTTTTCATGACACACTTTTATTTTGACCCTGTTAATCAACTTTTTTTTTAAACAACGGAGGCCGGAGAAATATCCGTAATCAAGTTAACAAGTCGAGCATATAGAGTAAAAGAAAAAGACAAGTGCATGGACCTTAAATGTGGGTCATATCTGTGCCTGGTCTTAAAGACCACCAGTAATTTAACGTAACAGACAAAGAAAAAAAAAACTTCCTGAATGAACTCAAATTACGTCAGACACAAAAAAAAAAGACCAAAGAATGAATCAGACAGTATAGTGCATTCGTGATTTCAATTAGTCATAGAACAACAAAGCCGTCTACCCAGAAGCTGATTACTTTTTTTTTTTAAAGTCCAATTGATGTCAAATGATTTTAATAAGTAGGTCAACATTACAGTGAGACAAACTAGCCATTTTTGAGCTAAACAAAACAACCACTAGCAGAAGTCAGTGGTCATGGAATCGAGGCTCACCAAAGTAAGCAGACATTCTGAAGATGTGATTTCCTTTGAAGTTTGGGACATATCAAAAGTCATCTAGTCATGATTTTAGTTAGTTTCAACTAGACAAACACGTAGAAGTACTTATATTAAGTTCAAAAAAAGAGCGCAATGAATAATTTTAAATTCTGGGAACTACTAGACTAGATTTTTGTCTTAAAGTATGCAGCTTTGTTTTTGTGAGTGGGTCTAGTTTAGTTGCCTACTGTCTAGTTTCTTTAAACTCTTGACGTAACACTGCTGTTCGCTCACAAATTTCTATCTTTCAAGTGCGCTTCCTCCCCCTCCCCCTTTTCTTCTCTCCTGCGGTAGACTGACAGTTTCTGTTGCACGTTAGTCATGGTGGGCAGGACATAAACAGAAACATTGAGAGACTTCCATGGAACACTAGACGCGTGTAAGAGTGTGTTTGTCTCAGGAGGTGTGTTTGCATGCCTGAATGTGACTGTTTACCTGATGGGTTTATCTCCGACAAATTCATTCGTTTTCTAGTGTTAGACAAATTATAATGACACTATTATCTTCCAAATTATAAAAACACAATTATCTTCCATGCATAATCAGCAAACGCTTCTTTTTAAATCTATGATTATTTAATCAAGTCTATGGCCAAATCCTACTACAAAAGAGGGGTGGGAAATAAAGAATAAAAGAGTGCAGTCTAGTACTCCAGTACTGGACTAGTTATAAATGTTGATGATAATTAGTAAAACTACAATTAGTCAAAACTTCATTTCCTTTATTTCTTTATAATACAGATTTAGCTTCAAGCAATCAAATAAATATTTTCAAAAGAAATATCTTTATTGTTATTAACTGGGGTTGTTGTTGGGTTGTTGTTTTCTCAAATAATGCAATTAAAAAAAAATGAAGTAGTGATGACTAAAAATAGGAAACATGAACTTGTGATACTCAAAGATGTCTCTAATAATAATAATAATAGTAATAATTACAATAATCTTTATTATTCGGAAGGATATTTGTCTTAAAATGTGTGCATTACAACAAACAAAACATTATAACTAAAGAAAACCAAAATTCACATTCACACCAGACTCACTTATAATTTAAAGATGAAAAATTTATATCAGATAGTTTCTATTTAATGATTTGGTTGCCAATTAACCAATTAGTTAATTTACTATTAATGTAGGTCGCAGCTGGGGCTTCATAGCCACAGGAAATACTGCATTCCTCATTAATCTTCAGACTCGAAGACAAGCCTTATTATTAACTATTGGTAATTGATCATTTTGGTTGGTATAAGTTGAAAATGCCCTCTTTAAAGATCACCAATTAAGTTTCAAAACTTTTTATTTTCATAAGTGATTTGCTAGCAGAGTGGTTAGTGTATTGGCTTAAGGAGGCCTAGTCCTCAATTTTGAATTTTTATCATTCACAATGTGTTTTTTTTATAAAAACATTACCTAGATACTCCTGATTTCTCAATGCCCTTTCCAGCTGGTCCAGACAAGTGATAGGGCACTGAGAAAGCTAAAATCATGAAATTGCATAAAAACAATCGGTAAACATATTTTTAATCAGGAAGATTTATCTATGTTAGTGTTGTTGTTAATGGATACAACTACCCATAATAAATGCTTTGTTGTTTTTTTAAAGCATTTTTTATGTTTTGTGTGTTTACAATTATTCTGTTGAGTAAAAATGAACATTGGCAATCAAGCTACTCAACTACTCTAAACAACAATCAATATATTTATAGCCTACAGTTCAAACCAAAGGAGTGCTGTGTTGCCAATGCCTCACAAGACACACAATAAAAGACAAGTCCTACATTACTTAGTTGGATCATGAATGCACCTAACTTCACAAAGAAATGTGTCTAGGGTAGTCATTGTGCTAAGCAAAGATACTCTTTTGGTGATATACTGGTAACTTTTACAGTACAATAATCAGAACATAAATCATCTCAATTTTACAAATATTAATCATTACTATGGTGCAGAAGTGTAAATAAAACCACAATCAGCCCCACCCCCTTTGTTCCTCTAATTACCCCTTGAACCAACCTGGGCTACACTACATATTAATTTAGAATACAATGTTGAAGATATACAGATAGCATTTCTCAACTCAACATATTTTTTGTGTTATTGAGAGAATTGGTTTATTATGATGTGTATGAAAATATGCTTAAATCTACTAGTATTGAAAGTTGATTTTTTTTAAAATCAGTTTAATGACATTACTGTTAAGTAAAGTTTTGATAATAAATCAATTTACTTTCTGAAGAAAAATGTTTTATAGATAGAGAGAGAAAAAAAAAACAAGGTTACCTGCCAATGTCTTCCTGAACAGAGTACTTGCTACTAAAAGGGTCAGTACAAATAGGACTGCTTGGTACATATTTTCCAGGACTTAGACCATTCATGGTATAAAGTTCTAGGTATTCCAAACTTTTTTTGTCATTGCTTAATCATTTCTTGAGCTTGGTCATCCTGGAAGAACAAAAAGTGATCTTTTTTTAACAATTAATTTTTTAAAATCACTATGATGTACTCCTGTTACCATTAATACTATATTCATAAGAAGAAGCATTTAATAAGTTATGCCATCTCTGACTGTAGAGTCAACATCAGAAATGTTTTTCATTTATTTCACTAACTTGTACTCAATATTCTCTTGAGTGGAAAAAAGCCTCACATGCATCCATTGTTTTAATACAGTTAATTAAAAAATATATAACAACTTCTTTTTTGTATTTATAATTACTGCAAAGCTTAAGTCAGCCAACAAAATTCTAATCTTAACAATTTTTTTTTCATGAACAAAGAAATATCATAAAAATGTTTTCAGATTTAGATGAATTACAAGTATTTTTTTTTTGTGTATGTATACAATGTACAAGAATGATAAAATAATTACATCAGAAGACCTTGATAGAGTCAGATATAATGCATCTGATTAGAATCAGTATAGAAATGTTCTTAAGTACCCTAGTAAAACCAAGATGATTTCCAAGATATTAATGGCATCAGTAAATTTTGCATTTGTCAAAAGGATTTTTTAAATTTTAAATGAACCATATGAACCATTGAACTCTGGTTAAGATTGAAAATAACAGACAAAGTGTTTGGTACGTTTCATGCAAAATTGCCAGTTACAGAAGTTATGTTTCAGTCAACTTGAGAATGAGGAGAAATGAGAAAATATCCATTCACACTACTATAATTTAATCTTAGCACTAACACCTTGTTTTGTTTTTAAAAGAAATTATCAGATCATTATAATTTTATGAAGAGATGTAATTGTTTATTAGGACTGTACATACTCCATAAATAAAAAGAAGAAAAAAAAATTAAAATGAAAACACGATAGGATATAATATGACAAAATTTTTTTAAACAAATTTAGAATAAAAATAAAAATTCCTCTCTTATGGTCATTTCTAGTGAGTAAGTGAATGTGACAAGTGTTTAGCTAACCAAGAATATGGTTAGGAAGAAGTAGTTTTTAAATTTTTTTTATCATCTCTAAAGTGGGAGAATTAGCAAAGTCAGTGGGTGGAATCAGTCATCATCATCATTTTTAGTGAGGGCGTGAGAGGCTCAAATGTTTTCTTGCAAAAAGCCTGGACTGAAAGCCTGTGTTGTGCATAATGCATGTGTATCACCAAACAGATCAAGAGCCTGTGGCTTTCAAGATGGAAATCAGCCAATTCAGAGCAGTCAAAAAGAATATGAAACTACACAGTTTCCTCTACCTCTTATCTTTTACTTGAACTTCAAGTTATATAATACAATACAATTTTTTTACAGACGTTACTTCAACGTCCTACGCGTCAGTCAGTTTTAGACTAACTTATTACTTACTCTTACTCAGTAGATCTAAGATCTAAGTGAGTAAGTTAGTAGTTACACAAGTTACTGCAATTACTTACAGTCTTACTCTATAGTCTATACTTAATAGTCTATAGGTCTATATTTTAAATTTATATTATATATAGATCTAATATACTAGTCTATAGATGATAATAGATCTAGATTAGATTTAGATTCTATAGTTTATTTTATAGTATAAAAAAATATCTAATTTAATAATTAGATCTATATTTTTATAATTTATTTATTAGAGTCTAGATGAGTAGATCTAGTTATTTAATAAATTAATATTTAGTATTACCCTTCTGCTTCTAGGCTAGGTTCTTTGATGACTTAATCCAGTTGAATTCTCATAGAGAGGCGACCTAGATCCTCAATAAAAGAAGTACACCTAAATATCAACTAGACCTACACCAGAGACTATATTTATATCTAGAATGTTTTGTTTTTGTTCTTAATTAAATTATTAAAAATCAGCCATCCATAGACCTTTAGAAGTTTTCTACCTAGTAGGGTTGAAAATTCTTCTTCCGGTACAGCTTAGACATATTTTTTTTTTTTTCCTTGTCCGAAAACGAGGCGTTTTATTTTTATTTAGATCTAGATCTATGTTGTTACAGAAGAAAGGAAAGAATGTAAAATGATTGGGAAAGGCCTTAGTTAAAAGAAGAATAATCCCGTCTGAGCCGTTACAATATTTTTTATTTTAGTTTGAGTCAACTATTGCTTTTTTTTTCTTTTTTTTTTAAATAAAATCATGCCAACAATATTTTGTTTTAATACACGTAGGCTACTTAGCAAAATGATAATAAAGTTTACGATAAAAGTTTTTTTTTTTTTCTTTTACATGTTTTAGAACTAGATGAATTGAAGATTGTTAAATCATGGTTACATCCTATAAGTATAGTTAAAGTCAAGGGATGGCGGCGTGCAAGGTTTTGAACCCAGGATCACCAAAACGACAGGCAAGAGTGCATAACACCACCCTAAGGTGGGCGCCACACACAGCCTCTATGCGATGTGATGTTCATGAAAAATAAGAAGGGGGTGCCAATACAGTAGCCTACCTTACCCCTGGCGCACGTTTTGCTCACTAAGCCTCTGAAAGGTTAAATTAAAAGGGAAGGGGGGGGACACGCCGATATTGAACTGTTTTTCTTACCACTAGACTAGAGCTAAGAAATGAGTTCACCACTTCAGTTTGTATTCTAGTAAAAAGAAACCGCTAGCCAAAAGTAAGTAGCCTAATGGCCAATTCTATCATACGAGTGGTATTCAAGGTCTGTTATGGACTTGATCTTATTAAGATCATCTTCATGTTAAGTAATAGACGCCTTGTCGCGAAACTTCCTTTTGTCAAACAAAAGTCAACAAAACGATGTACGACAGTCGAGAAGAATCGTGTTAGTGGAGACGCTTTGAAATGTCTTCTTCAAAAAAGTTTTTGAAACACAATATTGTTGAGACGCTTGTCGCGAAAACGGTATACATTTTACAACGTGAATCGAAGTTCGGCTTAAACTTGGCAAAAGTATGATCCCACTGGGCAGTGCCCCACTCTGTACCTAGCAATCGTAACCTGTTCTTCCCTGTTCAACTGCCACCACTCGTCCGATTACGTGGGTCCCTTCGATTTCTTCCACACTTGTGTTTCCGTTTCCCCGATTCTGGTGCCATTTTTCTCTCGTCCATTTGTTAACGCTCGTCCGAGCCTGCTCAAATGTTTGTGGCTCTTCTGGTGGGTCCTGTTTGGTGCCGAACTAGGCTAATAAGTCAGCACTCAGGTTTCCTTCAATGCCGACATGTCCCAGCATGTAGGCCTGCTGTAGGCCTAATGTCGTCCGAACCTTTTCTTAAAGGCGTTTCCGCGCATGCCAGTGATTTTCCCAGTGGTTCCGGTAGTGTTCCAGTAGAGTTCTCAATGGCTTGTAGGCATGACAATGAGTCTGTGAATAGCACAACAGGACTGGGTTGTGCAGATTTCTCACCCAGTGACCTAGTCTCTACTCAATGTTCTCTACTGCATTTTGAATTGCAACCATTTCTGCATCATAATTGCTCATACCAGAATTTCGTCGTTTTCAGTGGAGCTAAACTAAATTTGCTGACTAGCCTTCACACACAGCAAATCCAGATGTTTTCTGACCTAGGTTCTCTCTCGTGGAACCATCCGTAAACACTTTGATGGAATTTTCTGGGTACTGGTCAATAGTTTCCTGGCCGTGCTTTGAATATTTTTTTTGCATTTCTTGTTTACTTCGGGGTCAATCGGTGACCTCCGTACCGTCTGGGAGTCCAGGAGCATTTGCCGGAGAGGAAGCCTCATTCAGAACGAGAGCAGCTCTGTTTTGGGGTAAGTCGACTTCTTTGGATAATTTCTGCACGGTCTGCATGAAAGAATTCTGCTTCAGTCGAGCTCTAACCCTCCAGTTGTCGACCAGACTTTTGATGGGGCAGCCTTCTTCCAGGCGTTTGGATTTCTAGAATGCCAACATAACGGCTCGCTCCCATCGCAGCATCAGAGGTGGGAGATCCGTCATGACCTCACACGCAGCGATTGGTGTCGTACGAAATGCATCACAGATCTGTCTATAGCTTGATTCTGCACATAGTCCAGGCTGCCAGAGACGTTTGTGAGGCATAAACTTGTGCAAGAGCCGAGTACTCCATCATCGCCCTAACAGACCCAATGTAGATGGTCTGAAAGACACTTGCTTTGCCCCCCTCCCGGTCGTGGCTAGTTTTTTTTTTTTTCGTCCCTTGAACAACAGATTGACCTGTTTGGCCCCACCCCCTAGTGTACGTAAGTGGTGTCTGCATAAAAAAAGTTCACCAGTAGGGAATACAAAACTTAAATTCTCTTAATTTGGTTATAATGAATTTAAGTTGATACTTTATGTGTTATGATTACCATATTGGTACTCCATTCGCTCCGGCGCCCGAAGAGGATGTTTCTTCAATACGCCACTGACATTAACTACCAACCCACAAGAAAATAACGGGGGAGGGGGGGGTTGAGTGCTGAAAGCTCTCACAGTGGTGTCCCCGGTCTTAAGCATTTTGCATTTCATTCATTCTCCTAGCGTCTACAAAGCACTTTTTTTTTCTTCTCGTTGTTAGAAGAGCATAGGTCATAGTGCAGGCATACTTCCATATTTGTCACATTTACAAGAAAGAACTTACACACATCTGGCCAAGCATCATTTAGTTCTTCCAAGGCAATATTTACATTCACTATGGGTAGGTTGTCATAAAAGTGGTTAGAGTGTGTCCTCCATCCAGTATCATCTTGTATAGAACCATACATTTTTCCAAGAGTCTTCCGTTTATAAGTATATAGCAGATATTCTGTTGCTTTTGTCAGTGTTCAGGTCTTAAGGTTTTGCAAATAGTTTTCTTTGTTTTCCTAGGCATTATTTTGCTCTTAGGTAAATGGTGGGTGCTATAGAATGCTCTGTTGCCTCCTGTTCTTCATTACTTTATATCAGTCAGTGTGGTGCCCAAACGGTCCAACAGACTAAGGTGAAGATGAAAGTTTCTGTCTTCTATAGAATCTGCCCTTTACATAGTTAAAATTACTTTGTTGTTGCAAACAAAAGTAAATTTGGTTTGACTGCAATAGTTGTAGACGAGGACATGCTAAGAATCTAGTTGGTATTAACATTTTGTTATTACCGTTTTTAAGACTACCAAGAAAATGACAGCAAAAGGAAAAGAAAAAAAAAATATTAGCCTAAAACCAAACTTTTTATTGATTCGTAAAATGCATGTATGGATGTATCACATTTAGACTAAATTATAAAGTGTATAGATAATAAATGGCATTAATAAGTGGAAATATTTTGGTCCACTCCAATACACAACAAAACAGATAGCAAATGTGTTAAAATAACACATTTAGAAAACATACATTTCATACATATAATGCTTCATTTCATGGATGAAAGACATCAAAAAAAGGCTAAACTTTTTACATGAACCCTGGTTACTTTTGTTTCTTTCATTATAACTTTAAAAAAAAAAGGTTGCTGCTCACTTATATTTCTAGAAAAATATCTAGTCCAGTGATCTTAGCTATGGAATTGAAAAGACATTTGTTAGCACAAATAAAGATGAAAACAAAGATCATTGGTAGATAATATATGTTATTGACTGCTTGATATAAGTGAATAGATCTAATGGAATATATTTCTTTACTTTATGATGTTATGCAATCTTTTAAAATAAGCAGTGCACACTTTTTTCATGCAACTAAACCTAACAAAAAAATATATTTATAATACATTCAAAGCATAAAAGTGTTCCTAAAAAATTATCAAATTTGTCTTATAAGTTGTTTTACAAATATATTTTTCAATGTTTAAATCATCTGTCAGACACAATCAATTCTATTTATTATTTTTATAGGTCAAATGTTTCATTAGTTGTATAAATGTTCTACTAATGCCGATTTCACACACATTCAAACATAGAAGGATACAGAAGCAAGAAATACAATAACTGTTAATATAACATCTACAGTATTAAATAATTAAATCACAACAATTTTAATTGACCTTTTTTTTTTTAATCATCTCAAGGACATAGTCACATTGTAAACAAGCAAATATAATGAAATCAACAAACAACAAAAACTCAACACAGATTGAATGACAATGAATAGTTCCTTGAGATATACATTTAAGATGTTTTCGCCATATAAAACAAGAAATTCTATATAAATTCTTCTGTTCTAGTTTAAGGAGGTTTTGCTTATTTCTTCTGCATGTTACATGGGTCTATTATTTTTTGAGAAAAGTAATGCCTTAAACTATTTTTATAAAGTCATGTGATTTAAAAGTTGGGTCGACTGTCAAACATCCTTTAATAAAGGGTTTGACATCTTGAAAAACTAGACAAACATACTAATAGACCCACTATTAACTCTGTCAAATTGTAAAGGGATGAAACTTTAGTTGTATATTAAATACAAGTGCAAGCTAAAATGCAGATAATCACAAAATAACATATCACAAGCATTACAACTTTACAATCATACAATATTTAATTAAAATTTTATGACAAACAAAAGCAACATAATAACATTTCTAATTGTTTTAAGTCATTTCTTTAATGAAATAAAAAAAAACAATTGAATACTTGTAGATTAGGTAGCTAAATTTCAATCTAGTCATTATGTACAAATCAAATAAATGTATTTTTATGGTTATGAAATTGAACACTATCAAATAATTTTTTTTTCTTTTACATTAGTTGAAATAAATTTCTGACAACTAGGAATGTTTGCCAAAAAATGCTTTATCATATCAACATTTGAGAGGGAAAACAAATCACATTGTCAAGCTAAGACAAATATCAATTAGAAAGAATTAGAAGCTTGATTAAGCTCTATTCATTTTTGTCCACAATAAAAATTGAGCCTATTCACTTGGGCAAAGAACTATAGGCTTTAATGTCTAGAATGTAACTAAAAAAACATCAAACCTTTCAGTTCAGGGCTATTCTGCACAACAGATTCAAAGTTTGAAAAAATATTTTAACAATGGTAAAAAAAATATTTCTTTTAACCTAAAGACTGACATGGGAAATTGCAACTACCAGTAACTATTTTTCAATCCAATTCTAATTCAATTCTGTAGATAATATTAGCTTGAGGAAAATAAAATTTCCACCTCCTTAAGTAACTGCTGTCCTTTATCACCAGCTTTGTGACAATAATATTCTGCGGCTTGACCTAATCCAAGATTGATAAGGTAGCGGGCATATTCCAAATAGATTGCTTCAAACAGAGACTCTGAAATGAAGAACCATAAACAAAGTATACTTTTATTTTGCATATTTATTTGGTAAAAATAAATTCTAGACTCCACCAAAATATAATACAACTGTTTCAAACTTTTTCTCAAATGTTTTATTCAATTTTAAACTATTTTTTCCTAGGTTGGTGAAAAAATACTTTAAATATAAATATGTAAAGAATTTTGCTGACTCAATTCCCCATGTTTGGGTATAGCTGCAAGGCAGCAGAAGTTTGAATATAGAGCTTTCCTTCTCCTAGCTGGGTAGCCAAGGAAACATCAGGAGTCTGTGAATCTTATGCAGTGACCAAGCCTGCATTGCCCCAAACTGTATTGGCATTGTGTTTGCTGGGCACTCAAAGGCAACATGAAAATTGCCAAATCACCTCTCCCACATGTCAACAAAAGTGATTGCACTGAGCATGCTATAGAAACATGTAAAATGTGTATCACAAAAGCATTTTACAATTAACATTTTTACAATCAATTTTATTATGTTAATAAATGTTTTTATTTGTATAATATACACAATTATTACAAAACAAAACAAAAAATGTGACTATAAATGATAAAATGGCATTGAAGAAAATTTTGTTAAGCAATTTATGAGCACTTTTAAGCTAGTTTTATTATGAGCTGCAAAGTAAATCTTTATAAGTAAATCTTTATTATATATAAAGACAGAAAAGATGACTAAAAAAAGACCTACTAGTTTGCTCAACATTCTTCAGTAAACCAAACTGTTCACATGACTCCAAGAATAGAGCAGCTGTATCAAAATTCCTCATACTGTACAGCAGTTCTAATACCTTATAAAACTGGCCAAGGCTGAGCAGAACAAGAACAGACTTATGCTGACATTGGAAAGATAGAAAAAGGGATTAAAATTTGCACAACTCAAATTCAATAATATAATTTTTTAAAAGTATTTTAAAATAACTAAACATTAACATTCTCTATGAATAAATGATCCCATCTTTGAATTGGATTTTGGACTTTATTGTCAGGTTACACCGTCAAAACTATGGAGAGGTATATAGATCTAAATGTGTTTATTTCATTTATGCTAAAGAGTATATTTTTTGTATTTTACTGCATTCTTTTGATTTAAAATGAGACAGAATCTTGTAAATCCAGGTCTTTGAAATTTGACTGCTCTTTTATACTTTATTAAGTTTTTAAGATTCAAAAGATTAATTTCATCTAAACTATTGTTTAAAAGGTATTTTAGATGTGTTTTCTACCTGAATATGTATAAATAGATGTTTCAGAAAACTTTCATTAAATAACTACCAAACAAAAAGATCAAACTTTTAGACTTTGAATGCTGAGAATATTTATTTTACTTTGTCATTTTAAATTTTTAAATACATTATCAATTTATTATTAAATATTTTTTGTACATGAAGGAAATAACTAAAATGCAAACATTTTGGACTATTTTTAATTTGGTTAAAAAAAAAACTATTTTATATTTCATAATGTAGAATCAACTAAATTCAGACAACTCATTACATAAAGTATATTGACCTTCTGATTCACTTGTGTACTATTCAGATATTCTGCCCAGCGTTTCATAACTTCAGCACAATCACCTGGCTCTAAACTTGACTAAAATTCAAAGTAAAATTTCATGTTTCAAAATTAACTTTTGGTTATTATCTTTATCTAGACATTACTTGAAATAGACTAAAAACTAATAATGATAAAAGAATGTAAATTATTAAACATTTACCTTAGCCAGCCAAACAGCATGGTCCCAAGAACCATATGTTTGTAAATAGCGACAAGCATCCAGGCCTTTATTAATCAAACATAACAACTGGACACCCTCTGTTAATAAAATGAAATATGTAAATAATTCATAACAAATATTTTAAATTGTGACAAATATTTCTTTAAAAAGTTCAACAGCAATAGTGCGCTAATTTACATAAATTCCTGTTCCCAATTCCTAATTCTTGGATAAATATGTTTCTTGCTGAATAGTATCTGCAGTCAACAATATTACTCTTTTCAAATTACACTTGCTAATATGAAGCTCTATGTTAACAATGCTCAGAAGGATGAATTATAAATTAAATAATAATTTAAAAAAATGAACAGTTAAGACGTGCAAGTTAAGTGGCAAAATATATATATATATAAATAAATAAATAAATTGCACTATAAAATACCTAACATTCTTTTCCATTGAATTTAAAAAGATATGTTTCAAGTTAATAAAAAGATATTTTCTGTAAATCAACAATCACAATATATGAAATCAGATTGATTCACTCATAATATATTAAACAAGACGGATTCAATCACAATGTATAAAGCCAGACTGATCAATCACAATATGTAAAGTCAGATTCATTCAATCACAATGAAAGTGATACCTTTAGTTTAAGGTAAAAGACAGTGCTCTATTGCTGTTAGACTTTAATAATCATAACTAAATATGTAAAAATCAGAAAAAATGTAATCACCAGTGAGACGACCGCTGGCTATGAGGTTTGTCGCTACTAATTTGATTGTACTCTGGGATGCCCCTGAGGATCTAATGCTTGCCACTAAACAAGCTCTGCAATAGACCAAAAAAAAAAAGCATTCAACAAATGCTAACATTAATTAATGGAGAAAAATCAAAATTTTGTAATTTAAATACATAAAAAAGCATAACAGCTTTTAGCTTCATCCATGAAAATTTTTCAACTTATCAAACCTCACAATGTTAGGTGAAAACAAAAAAAAGAATTAAGTGAAAATATGTCAAACTTGAGACAATCTATGTAGTAGTTGTCAGAGTCTGATTCAGTTTCCAATAAAAGTTGAACTGCTCTGTCACTCTGCCCTAGCTGCATGTAGCTGTCTGCACATTTCTGGGTGTGTTCAGTTGTTGCTCTTTTACTGTCCTGGAGATGTACACGGTCCAGCTGGTATTTCTGTGATAATAATCAAATAAATATTTCAGCTTAGAACAAAATTATGGCTAAATTTTAAAGTTATTTTATGTTTCTAAATAAAGCTGTTTTAATTTCAATAAATGAGGATAAATTTAAAAATTTAAATTTATTGAAATGATTTAATTGTTCTTACCAAAACTTGCTAGTAACACAAACTTGAAATAATTTTTTTTTTCTTAATGCCAAATACATTTGTCTACATTCACCTTAAATCTTTGGTTATCACATAAAGTGTCATAACATCTTTCCAAAGGCTGATCTTTAAATAATGCTATTCTTGTTTTTGAATTTGCATCATCCTCATCCAGTACAACAAGGTCATGTGCCTCTTTATAGGCTGGAGTTGGGGGTATAAATAATTCCCCATTCAGGTCAAAGCCACTGTCAGACTTGAGAACAGAAAAAAAGGTTTTTGAGTGACTATTTTTTTAGCCTTACATGCAGATTAATTTAAAATCCAAGTAAACTTATTGTATTTAGACATCATTCTATTTAAAAATACTAGATATACCTTGATAGGCCCTTGAATTTTATAACTTCTTAAGTAATGGAGTGCCACTGTCCAGAAGTGAACATCTAATTCATCACCAAATAGTCTACAAAAAAGATGAATAAATAAATATATATACTAATTAAAACATTAATTTTTTGCCATTAGTATTGGTAAAATATAAAATGACTCTTTACCTTGCTGTAAGGAGACATCTGTGGGCTATACCAAATTTGGCATGAGGTAGGTAATCAGTTAGTTCTCTGCAATGATAGAGTATTATCAATTAAATAACTTTCAACAAAGTATGCCCAGCAGGGTACAATTCAGACAAAAGGAAATGATGACAAAAAGAAACCAACAAAACAAAAACTCACTTTTCAATCAACTGAAATTGTGCATTAACTCGTTTCTGTGTGGGTCGATCATGTTCAAGCAAGCCTGACACAGATAATGAATATTTCTCTCGCCATTCCTGATGCTGGAGCAAACATTTGATCATCTGTGATAAACGAGCTGGCAGCAGGTGAGGACTAAACATTGGCTCTGTATCAAGACAGAAAACATTTGACAAGTCTTCCTCATGCACAACAAATATGTTCTACATTTTTTATATTCTATTCACAAAATGTCTTTTTTTTTAAAGTCAATACTAACTTGTGATGGTAAATGACAAATAAAAAATAAGCAAAATATTAATAAATAAAATTTCTTTAAAAAATAATAACCCTTGTACATTGGGAAATGTCCACTAAATTACTGCCATATCTCTCCCTATTTCTCTATTAAAATAAAATTAATTACAACTAATTAACTTTTTTGGTTTGTTTGTGCAAAGTTTCAACTTGATCAAATAATGAGAAGTGGGAGAAATAATGTGCAAACAATTTTTGTTTACCAGACAGACATACAAAGTAAGT
>JADKLZ010000003.1:18959144-18969990 GCA_021533235.1 Biomphalaria straminea
AAACATTATTATGATTAGAAAAAATAAGTGTTACCAGGTAAGTCCCAGTTTTCTACTCCTGATGTGGCTGACTTCATGGTAAGATCACAAATATGTACAGTGCTATGGGATGTAACCAGTGCAGGCCTGTCAGATCCAGCCCAGTCTATATCAATTACTTTACTGATGTCTTTAGGGCTTTTAATTGAATGCAATACTGAGGACTACAGGAAATGTAAATATTAATGAATGAGGATATGCAGATAGATAATAGTGGGGACTAGAATACTTTAAAATATTATGAAATAAAGACTTGAAGGAAAAGCAAATATTACTTATAAAGACTTGCAAAAGAAGAAATTTACAAAATTAAGAACAATATTCAAAGATAATTTCATTTATTTTTAGTAAAAATCTTTCCAAAGATCTTAGTCAATCTTACATTTTAAACATTTAAAATCTAAATTTTAAATGTAATCAAGGACACTTACAGCTTTAATACTTTTTATACTCTCATTTTTTATTTAAACAATTGGTAGCTCATATAAAAATACCTTTCCTTCTGCACCAATGTCCCAAATCACAACGCCATCATTGTGTAATGTAAAAAACTTAAAATTATCTCTGCCTGGAGCAAAGCGAATTTTCTTTATCCATCCTCTATTGGTGGGATTAGTTCTATGGGAAAACAAAGAAAAGTACATAAGCACAATCAATACAATCAATTTGAAACAAAATCTTTGTAATGACTGTAATATAAACAAACCTGGATATCTTAGCTTTCAAATCCCACAAACACTGATAGCCTTCTGAATCTCCAAACAACAGATAATCAGACTTCCAGGCTAATGCAGTTATCCTATTCAACCCACTCTGGAAATGAAATACACTATATCAATAACGATGTTTACTAGCATGTTTTTTTTTCTTCTCTTACAATTTATAGCTATTCTTACATAACAATTTATAGTTATTCTTACATATTTAGAGAAAATGGTGACTGTTCATTTCAATCGTAATTAATCATTTTTTTCAGTCATTGTGCAATTGCGTTGTTAAGACTTTGCCTTTAAGCCATAATTTCATCTAATATGTTTATTTAGAATGGTTTTAGAATGGTATAATAGTGTTTATAGTGTTCCCCCTCCTCTCTTCATTCTTGTTGACAAATGAAATAATATATGTAAATAAGAAGATACATTTTAATTCTGGGTTTTTATTTAGTAATATTTTTTTCAATTTGATGTATTGATGTCAATATTATCCTGTGCATATTGAATGATATAGTTTGATTGTGGTGAAAGTAGTAGAAATCTTTTGAGATGAGAACAATTTGAATAATTATGCTCATGCCACTCTGCACTTATAACTTATCATAAAAGACTAAGGAGTGGTGAAAGTAGTGGAAATCTTTTGAGAGATCAGAATGATTAGAATACTTATGATCATGCCACTGATCTCTTGATGGCCATCTTTCACTTTATCTGTTTATTGTTCTTTCTTGAATATGAGCGTACGATTTAAAATCCTTATATAACGTTTTATTTATTGTAATAAATGCTGACTGCAAGAAATATGCAACACTGACCAAGAAATTACAAACCATGTACAGCAATACGAATCAATGAATCCGTCTTCTGTATCTACTATCAATAGCCCATCCTATTGATTATAATTAACATGCAAAAACAATTTTTACATTACCTTTAATCTATAGATGTTTATTTTTTATATTCTGATTTAATGTCATACTTTTTTTACAACTATAATTTGATGGATTACACTGTAAAAGATGAAATGATGAATGGATACAATGACTGGGAGTGACTAAAGAAAACATGGTTAGAAAACAGAGAAAGTATAAGAGATAAAAAAATTGTGATTACTTCTGGAGGTATTTTGGTGACATCGGATATAGCAGCTGCTTCAACAATGAAATGAAAAACTGTTCCCTCTTTGTCTGTCATAACAAAATGTTCTCTTATATTGGATTTCTGGTTCTTTTTATCTCTGTAAAAATAAAGATTTTCTAACTAATTAGGAGCACATTATGAACACATTTTTAAAAAGTAGAGATACCATTTACAAGCAAAAAAAAAACCCACTAATAGCTATGAGATAAGATTTTTTTTTAGCTTTTCAAAGTCAAAACTGTTCTTTCCAAACTAAAATGAACAAAAAGAAAAATGTACTAACTTATCCTCCACTGAATCTCCAGACGAGATTTTGTATTGAGGATTAGCAGCTGAAGATTTGTCTTCTTCTCCAAAGTCTAAAAGTTTTTTCCTTAAAGTTCTTAGACTATGAGATGGTGACCAAACCTTAAAGAATGATTTACAAATTGAATCCAATGTACATAGTAAGAAATATATTAAAGTTATAACATAATGTAGACTGATAAAATTAGTTTCAAAATGTTTTAAATATTTCTACAATGCCATTGTAGTATTGTTTTATTTACATATGTTGTAATACTTCCAAATATTAAGAATATTAAAAAAATGTCAGCAAACTTACAACTGTTGTAGGTCTTGGAAAGTTCCGAGGAAGTTCTCTAATGATTGTTTGTGTATTCAAATCCCACAATTCCAAAGGCTTGTCTTTAAAAATTAGCACAAAGTATTGCCTAAAAAAATTTATGTAAAAAAAAAATTAATTACAAAACTACATATGAACTTTTTGTAAAATATTAGCAGTAGAAGCATTAAATGTTTACTAACTTGAGTTGCGAGACAGCAAGAAGTTCTATTGGTGATTCATTTTCTTTATTAGTTCTCAGATGTTCCTGCTTGCCTGAAACCATTAATAAAGAAAGGATTTTAAAATGTGTGAAAACCAAATGATACCAGATAAAAGGCTAATAGGCTAGCACCTTCATTATCTACTAAAATTATCAAGAAACAACAAATGCTTCAAAATGAAATATAAGTTAATAAATAACTAGATAATTCCTAATTAGAAACAAAATTGAGCAACTTGTAACAACTCTTACACACCAGTGGTGGTATCCACAGAAATGAGTTCATTTTTAACTAAGCTGGTTGGGCCAGGGTTAGGATATGCAAAGGATATAAATGTTTTTAATCCAGTCCACTCTACACCCCTGGTGAAAAACAAACAAATAACAGATTTCATTTAGACTTAAAAAAAGAAAAGTAAAATATAATAAATTAATATCAAATATTGAATAGCCAAACTACATTTATTTCTAACCTTTTACTAAAATTTACTTCCATACCTTACAGGACTAGAGTGTAGATTATATTCTCTCTCTATCTGACCACTAGCAGCATTAACAACCTGGATAGTCCCAGAGTGGGTACCTTAAAAAAAAATACATGAGATGTGTTGAGAAAAATTTAGAACATTGCAATATAGAAGAGAGCACAATGAGCATGATACAATACACCCAAAAGTAGGTTTACAGTTATTAAACTACCTTGTATACGGTTGAAGTTACTTGCTTAGTTCCACATTCACATGACTTGATACCTACTGATTTCTTTTTTGGGGGGGTTGTTAAGAACAAGGTTTATAAGAAGAAACCCAAAACAAGAAAGGATTTCAAAGATTATATTCATCTCACAGAGTGTATTGGGGAGATTTGAAAGTTTTTGGAATGTTGAAATTTTGAGCCTCAGACTGAAGTTAAAGGGTATAACAAAGTTCCAGCTGTTTAGCGTCTAAGTTTCAAATAAATAGTCAATGTGATAACTATTGTTAGATGTTTCTGCACTGTGTTTTAAACAGATAAGTCAAATGAAGGTAACACTCAAATAATGAAATCAAATAACAAGGCAAAAGGCTCACAACACAAGTTATTCTACACTAATAGGGAATGTGGAACAAGAAGGGAACCATCAATTGTCATCAAGCTAAATCTCTACTTAAGTTACAAAAGCAGACCTTACTCTTTGGCAGTCTTAATAAATCTTAATTTTGTTTTTTAATTTGTCACATTATTGTCTCTTAGTCAAAACTTTCCCTTTTTATGAAACAAATAACTATTCTGTCCTAATTCCTAATTGTGCCAAAACACTATAAACCTACTTTTGGTCCACCCTGTAGAAAAGAGGGGTGCTGTAGAAAACATAATTTAAAACCATTTTAAGCAGTTAAAACATTCAAATGTTATTATATATTGGCTCAGGAAAATCTTAGTTACCTAATGCAATCAAAGGTTGGTAGATGTCCATGTTTTTATTTGTTAAAGGAGGACACATCTTCATGACTGTAACATGAGGAGATATACCACTCACCAAACCAGTAAGAAGAAACTTCAGATGGACTGGTTTACCAACTGGGTCAATGCCTGGTTCTGTTGTCTTTAATGTAGAGACATTTATTAGGGGCTTTCATTTTTTTTATGATTATCAAAAACATTTCAATACAAACTATTCACCCAATTATTATCAACTAGCAAACATCAACTACTCGTATTAAAAAAAAAGTTAACTTGAAAACATTATTTAATTGATAAATATCAAAATAAATTGCTGATATGATTGAATTGTTAGGCCAGCTGATGTCATAACACAGCAGGGCATGGAGATAGTTTAATGTTATAAGTTTATTATAGCTTTTATTACATTGTAAATGTACATGTGTGTTTATTGAAATGATAGTTATGAAGATATGGTTAATGTGAGCCTGGCCTAAATGATATTAACTCAATTGCACTTATTGTGAAGCATTGTCTATGGTTTAGCCAAATGCTGTAAAGGCATTGTGATGCTGTTATTTTTAAAAAAACTTTCCTATAAGAGCTTATCATGTCTCGTTTAGAAAAAGATTGAGGAATTGGAAACTCTTTTTTTTAAAGTGAAAACCAGATATGTTTAGATATTTAATTAAATTTTGTACAAAAAATTTTAAACGAACATGCCTGTACCCATAGTATAAAGCCACCATCTGGGAAATAGAGTATTTTTAAACTCTACTTTTATTTGAAAGGTATTAATAGTATATATTATTTGAAACTAAACATATTTTTCTATACTTTAAAGTTGTTTATTGATTATTGTTTTGTATAATATAAAATTTTTATTTGATTACAAAAATTGTTTTATCCAGTTATCTCTCTTTTGTTATGGAAATTTTTCAAATTGGAAATAGGCTGTATTGCTTTCTTTTTTTTTTAAATAAACATATTCTGTAAATAATTAGTAGCTCATAAAAGAGAAAGCACATCATTTAGTAATATAAATATTTTTTTTAACATTACTTTGGGAAATAAAAAAAAACTGTTTGCATAAACATTATTGTCACGGATGAATATGTATACATGTATAATCTATTTCTACAATTGCGCGAATGACCAGAAGTGTGTTAGTTGTTAATCGGGCAGAGTCCAGCTTGTGTGATATGCCAAAAAGATTATTAAAGTTTCTATGTGTTTGATCGATTGTTAATTGTTTATTTGTAAATACAGCTGAACCAGGAACACCTAGACGTATCGAGACCTAAGGTAGTTTCTAGCAAGTTATCAATACAAATATAAATAAAGAAGAGCTGTAACAATTATAATAAGAAACATATAAATTTCCTCCCTAAGTGAATATATCCTCTGTTTTTTACTATTAATAGTAAATAGTTTTAAACAAGGTATATTTCATTTTAAAAACTAAAAGGCTCACTTTCAGAAGATAAAAAGTACCTGTTGCACTAAAACATTGCAAGCTGCAAAATATTATGAAATCAGGTTTTCAATATCTTTTCTAGTTTTTTAGGATCTAAATATGATAAGTTGATAAACAGACAGTACAAAACTGTTTCTATTTTGGGGACTGCAACAAATGTCTAAAATTAAATTTTAGTAAGAGAAAATGTACAAATGTTTAATTTATAACACATAAGATACAAGTTTAAAACTAGCTGATTCTTACCTGAGATGTTCCGATCGAATCAGCTAAGCACAATTGAGGATGTGGGATATCACTTAGAACAGGAAATGAAACATTTTCCAAATTAGTGGGATAACTGACATTCCAGATGGGTCCATTTAATGTGGATCCATCCACTGCAAACTAAAATAGGATTGCAACATCTCAGAGTTAATATTTCTTCCCTACAAAAAAAAATACCACATAAGAGTTAATCTCGAATATTATTATTACTACATTTATTATTAGTACCTGTTGTGCTATTAATTCCCAAAACATAACACGACTGTCACTCATGACTAAAGCTATCATCCTTTCAGAAACAGGACACAGGGCAGAGCAAAACAACTTGTTATGTCTTGTCACTCGAAGTGGATCAGACTGACAGCGAAGGTCATAAGCCACTTCCATGGAAAGTTGTGTAGGTGTATCATCTATATCAATCATGAGTAAAGTTATTGATACCTTTAACAACCATAGTTCTACTATCATAATTGGTGTTAATATAAATATAAATTCTACCTCAAATTATTAAATGTACAAAACAATTACCAAATGCACCATGTCCTTCAGGAGCAGGTGTATCAACAGAATTATTCTTTCTTCTGACTCGAACTGAAACACTTCCATTGTCATGAACACACATAAGAACATCTCTCTGCCAACATGTTATCACCTAAATAGATAAAAACACAAAACTATAGCTATAGAATTCATATCACATTAGAAGTAATTCTATTAAAAAAACTCATATGTGATAATATTTGAATTGAAACTTTATGTACTTTTGAAAATGAAGAGCTAGATCTGTCCAATGCTATTATTCCAACTGTTTGATTTATCTCAAGATCAAGAATGAGCATTTCCCTTGGATAAAGCAACATGAGATGGTGGCGACATGAATGATGAAAACAAAGTTGCAAGCATTCATTTAGAGTTACATTCTCATCATCATTGGCAGTTCTGAGATTTTAAGAAATACAATAAATACAAATCAATTGAAAATGCAAATTATAAAAACACAAAATGACAAACATTTTGAGAAGAAAAGGGCTTAAGTTATGACAGATTAAATCAAAATAGGAAAGATGTTTTATCAATATACATAAAGAATATTGGGCAATCTAAAATATTCAAAAAATATTTAAAAAACAAACAAACAATTAAGACAGTATTTAAAGACTAGTTTTTAATATTCCACTTACTTAGGTTTTGCTTCTCCAACTAAAATTTGACTCATCCTTTTGGCCAGATTTTTGGATGAGGAAATTGAAGATGCTGATGCTTTTCTTTCTAAATTGTTATTGCTAGAAGACCTTGGCAAATTTGATGCTAATATGTGAAATAGATTAAATAGCCATTTAACTTTATTTACTCATGCAAAAAATAAAAATAAATAAATACACAAATTTATGAAGAAAAAAAAATTACTTTGTGTTGGGTTAGATATGTAGAATTTTTTCCCATTGCTAGATGGTGATTTGTTGATGGTGAAATCTGAGACAAATAATATACTGTCCTGGCCCAAAACTGAGGAGCAAGTTGAAGTAAAAAAGAAAAAGTATAAACAGATAAAAAAAATGCAATAGCAAGTATAAATATATTTGAAACTATATGCCAAGAATAACTAAAGCCCATACTCACATGCTAAATTTTTACTGTTAAATGGATCAAAAGTAAAACTTAAAAGATTTTCTGTGTATGACTTTTTCCACAGTTTAGTTCCTGTGTCTGCATTCCACACAATGAGTGAGTATGGAGGGTGAAGACACACCAGGAGATCACGACAAGCATCTTGATTGCTCAGCCATTGTAACCCTACATTTACAATAAAGACATTTTAGAAGCAGTGCTACAAGTTTAAACATGAACATTTCAAAAGCAAGTAAGAAACAATAGCCCTAAAGAACTTCTAACTCTAAAGGGGCATTTTAAAGCTAACTATTAAAGCCTTATGAGAAAACTTATCACTGAGCAGAAGGTTTTGCTTTGACCTAAAATAGGTTTGTTTCCATCTTCAAATGATGACCTTACAACACCCATGCCAACATCCCATACAATGATATTCCCCAAAGTATCAGAGGATGCCAGCCTGAGAGTATAAGGAGAGTTCAGATCATGGTGGTACTGTTCGTGTGCCCATTTCACCTAGCGAAAAAAAAAAAAAGTATGATTTTGTTTTAAGTTACATGTTTGAAACAGAATGAAAATTACAACTTTGGTTTATTTTTGAATTCTAAGTAGCTTTAAATTTATGGTAGTTTAAAATAATCACTTTTTCTTTTGGTTCCATAAAAATAATTGAATTTAAAACAAAATATATCGACTTAAACACAATGAGTACTGAATTTAGGATTAAATCAAAGAAAACAATGTTTTACCTGTGTTACCACACCTTTATGTTTGTCTAGAACTTGAATAACCTAAACAAAAATATATTGCCCTTATTTAATGTTGTTGATGTTTTTTTTTCAATTCCTTCTATAAGTTCACACTTTCTTAAGAGTCAAACAGTGGTCAAAAGATGAAAGCTGATTAAAAGCAAAAGCATATTTACAAAGCTTATGACAACTCACTCTGTCTGGTAAAAAGTTTGTACATGTTATTTCTCCAACATCTAATCTCAGATCAAGCTGAAAATTTGCACTATTATTTCTTTAGCCTGAGAAAACAAGAATCAATTTTAAAAAATTAACCAATTAGGTAATTAATTATTTGATGGTATCTTGAACAAGGGAAAGAAATAGTACTTCACTGATGTGGTGGTATAAGTTGAATTAGGCCCCTTTATACTTTGTAGGTCGCCACTGTAAAGTTTGAAGCTAACAATAGGTAACTATAAAACCTTGTATTTTTATAAAGAAATTCGCTGACAGTGTGGTAAGTGTATTTGCCTGAGGAGTCTTTGGCCCTCGAGTTTGAAGTCAAGTTGTTAACCTTTTTTTGTAAATGCAATTAAAAAGCAACCACCCAGATACTCCCTTCTTTCTTCCCTTACCCTTTTCCAACTAGTACTGACAAGTGATAGGACCATAGCACATTGCGAAAGCTAAAAACATAAAATAGTGCTAAACAAAGATGATTGGTAACAAGAAAAACATAAAAAATACTTTTATTAAAAAAACAAAAACAAAGCTTATGTGAAGTGTAGTTGTATAAATTAGTTTGGATCATTCATGTAATTAAGTTTGTAATAGATCTAGACCAACAACAAGTAAGTATTTCTATGTCTTCCTTGTTGTAGATGTACTCGTATAATACAATTAAAAAAAAAAAGATTAGTTTAGTTTTAGTTTTAGGCACATTGGCACAGTATAGGCCATGTCGTGCCCACAGTCCCTTAAGGACCACTTTCCCTCTATAAAAACAGGGGCCAAAGTCCATATAATTAGCTCATTAAAATCAAGATCTATTTACAGTTAAAACAGTACAGGTAAAAATTTTAAATATTTGATAAAAATCTAGATAAATTATTGCCAAGCATTACCATTTACCTGAACTGTCCTGGGATCAACAACAGTCACAAGATTTTGACAGCCATATGCTAGGTAACCTTGCCATCCCCTGTAATGTAAGTATGAATAAAAAGAAGTAAGAATTAATAGAGTTCCCTAATGTACAGAAAAGTTCAAGAAAGATGTATACACATTTGAATAAATAAGTACACCTATCCTGACAATTATCAATATTAGGCAGAGATCAAGATATCTCATCAACTTTTGTATGGTTTCACTTGAAATTTTCTACACAGGTTCATTTTTACCTCTTTTGCTTTCTAAGAAATGGTTTTGACAGATTCAGAGCCATGAACTTTCTATTTAAAATATAATAATAGTATTTTTATTTCCACTTTCACTTTTTTTTTTAGATAACACAATGCCAAAATAAATGAATTGTACAAAAGAATCAGTTAATACAGCATGATCTCTTGACCTTTTGACATGACAGTCCTTAATAATTCTTTTTTTTTCAATAGGAAATTGTTCCAACTGAAAAAAAAAAAGGATATCTCAACATCTAATTGTTCAACAAGGATAAAATTATTAAAATTTGGTGCAGTTAGAATCTTTTTAAAAAGTCAAACTTCAGTGCAAATTATTTTGATCCTTTTAACAAGGAAAAAGTACTTGTTACTTTTTCTGTAGCTTTTTCACAGACATAATCCATCTTCTGTATTTGAAAAAAATCCCCTAAACTTCTATCTACAGTTTAAAAATAAAATGTATCAACAGATGATCAGGCATTTCTGTTGAAAATTGTATTCAATTATCTATTATAGTTTAAAAGTTACAGACTTTCAAGTGTGAAAAAGTACTCTTTTGTTGATCGTTTCTTTTCAACATGTAACCCCACTTTAATATCAAATAAATTAATTCTGTTACTGTCTATCACTAGTATCATATGCTTGATATTAGGATGAATATCAGGAAAATTTCATTCACTTATCTGTAAGGGTTAAAAAGTTATAGTAGCATTCTCATTGTAAAATTTCAGTGTTTTGCCACAATTTTTTTCTTAAATGTAATTTTAGTCTATATTCTGTATAGTAATATAGTCTAGAATAGCCTCTGAATCTGAATAGCAGAATAGGCAAAATTTTCAACACTAAATTACAGTTAGATATAATTAGTAAAATTGCTAAAAGTTCTGTTCTGGTTAAAGGGAAACTCCGATAGTTTTTCGAATTTGAGTTATTGACATATTTAAATTCTGCGTAAAAAGTTGTAATAGTAAACATTTTATCATTTTTTATTTAAATGCTTAGAAACATATATATATTTAATAAATTAGTCAGTAAATTCTTGACATCTAAAAAAAACTGCGTTCTTTGAGATTTTGTTTTTAGGTTAGGCATACGTCACTTCCCTCAACAATACTGAAAGAGAAACTAGATTTAACCAATCGTATCGCTTCTTTCTTACAGTAGCTGTCAGGCTCATAGGCTTAGTGACGGTATAGTCCAGAGCTATGCAATAGTTTTATAT
>JADKLZ010000003.1:18970090-18983171 GCA_021533235.1 Biomphalaria straminea
ATATATATATATATATATATATATATATATATATATATACCTAAAAGCATTAAGATAACTAACTCGAGAAAAACAGCAAGCCTCTCCCTGTCCCAAGAAATAAATAGATGGAGTGTATGGCTGATTCACACAAACTGGTCAGTGTAAGGCTAGTCTAGACTATGTGTAGTCAGTCATGACAAGAGAATCAAGCGATAATGTTTGTTGTGTGTTGACTGGTTAGGCGAGAAAATACACACTGCCGTGGTTAGTGAAGCATGCAAATCTACTTTTAACACACATTTTTTTCTTTGCTTACAATATCTAGATCTAACTGCATAGACGAAGATATATTTCTGTTACGTGAATGTAACCTTTACTGTATGGTTTTCCGTTATTCAGTAAGTAAATAGATTAAATTAATAGGTTTGTGTGACATCACATAGAAACCTGGTGACAATCTGACCATTTTGGATGCGCAGAAAAATTACATCACAAAACATAAATTACTAAGTTATTATTGAAAAAAAAAAAAAAAGAATAATATATTCATTATTGATATTATCTGTAAATGCAAACACATATTAGACTCTATATCAAAAATTGTCAAAGCCATTAATTTAAAGTTTCCCTTTTTAACTAACTTAGACTTAGATCTAGTCATTAGAAACATTATTATGATTATAAATGATGTATCAATAAACTGGGTTCAAAAACACTGAAAAAGCTCTATATCAATATGACTATAACTATATTAGCATATTACTATTAGTATTACTAGATTATTAGACTCTAGTTTCATTACAATAAATTGAACATTACGAAATTGTTATCAAAGTAACTAGACTTTATCGACTCTGACTCTAGATCTAAAACTAAAGTCTAAAGTACTCTAAAGTAACAGTAAACTTGAGAATTGAGTGGTCTTGAGTAAACTAAGTAGAAGTAGACTAGAAACTAAAACTGAGTAAAAGTACTAAAAAAAAGTCTTAAAAAGTTCTTCTTGCTTACCAATCGCTCGCCTCTTTGTTGTGAGCATGAAGAGTTCCAGTTATAATTTTTGGATGGAGCTTCATTATTTCATATTTGTTGTGTCCCAATGTTCCAGATCTAGATTTACTAGATCTATATAACTAGATCTAGAAAAGATACAAGTCTCGATCTATCAGTCTATCAAGATCTCTAAATATAAACAAACCGACCTATCTAGCTAAACCCACCGGAAGTTTAGTTACAACACAGAGGGGGAGGAAAAAAAAACTCAATAAAACAATAATGTATTCGAATTTTTCTTACGACGACTTACGATATTCGTGCGTAGAGGTCTACTCATTAGGACTCTCTTACGAGTTTCAGCATTAAAAAAAAAAAAGAAATTAAAACAACAACAATGCTTATGCTAAGTGAAATTGTTTCAGTTAGTTTGGATCAGTTATTTAATTAAATTTGTAATAGATCTAGACTTCTAGACTAACAATATTGCATGATCTTCAGTCTTAAAGATTAAACAAAATTTATAGACATAAAATAAAGTACATACAATTGCAATTCACAAATTTCTTATCTTATCTTCTTATCTTATATAATACAGACGTTACTTCAAAAAAGAAAATGATTACGTCCTACGCGTCATGCATTCAGTCATGCATATTTACCAGTGACTTAAATTCTGCCAAGTCACTGGTTTTCCTGGCTAGCTCAGGCAAACCATTCCATGCTCTAATGGCACTAGGACTAGGGAAGAAAGAGCATTTGTACAGATTTGTCCTAGCATTTGGGACGAGGAATGTGCCTTTATCTTTGTGTCTTTCTGAGTATTTTATTAAGTTTTGTTTTTGTATTTGGAGATTATGGTTCAGTGTTTTGTGTATAATTGCTACTTTACTCTTAAGTCTTCCATCCTGAAGGCTTTCTAAATTTAGTGATTTTACTAAAGGTGTTACTCTAGTGAAATGTGAATATTCGTTTGTTATGAATCTCACTGCTCTATTTTGTGTCTGTTCTAGTTTCTTAATGTTTTCTTGAGTTGAGGGGTCCCAAACAGAGGATGCATATTCTATTATTGGCCTAACCAAGGTTAAATAGCATTTTAGTTTTAAGTCTGTCTCATAAAATAGTCTTATTGGCCAGTCTATATTTATTTATGTCTATGGTCTATGGCTATGATTCTATATCTATCTATCTATCTATCTATATAGGCCTATCACTTATCTGGATTAGTTGAGAAAGGGGTGGGTGAGAAAGGATCGGTTATATCTGCGTGTAGGTTACGGTGATAGCTTTTTAATTTCAAACGTATTTTATATAGATCTATAGTAGGTAGGTCTATTTTTAAAAAATTCCTTTTTACATTTACCTATCCCTTACTCTGTTGGACCGTTGGGCACCATGCAAAATTTGTCGACCGTTTTACATTTCTCCATTCGATCATCTCTGTCGACTTGCTGTCCTCTGCCTCTAGCAACCTCTCTATTTCTGGGTTTGTGATGCGGTCTTTGAATGTGATACCCATAGACATAAATAAATATAGACTGGAAAAAGGAAGTAACTTTATGTAAATTGAAAACATGTAAATCTATTGTATTCGGATTTCCGAATTATGAACAATTTAAAAATTGCATGATCTTCAGGCTTAGAGATTAAACAAAGTCATCGACGTAAATAAAGTACACACAAACCGCAATTCACAAATTTTCATTTCATAAAACTCTCTTAATTTATTGGCCAGTCTATATTTATTTATGTCTATAGTGATACCTAAAAAAATATTAAGACCTTTCTGTAGCATCTCGATCAATTCCATTGCTAGGATCCTCGAACTCTTAATTGTTCTGCTCACAGTCAGCGTCCAATAGATTTAGATCTATATAGATCTAGAATCTAAAACAGAATCTAGATCTATAATAGATAACTAGATTTAGAATAGTAATAGATCGAGATGTGTAGAATTGAATGCTTATTTCTTAAACTGTCTCGATCGAATCAGTTAATCTTATTTTCTTACTTACTAAGACTTAAATAAGGTCCTCCCGCGCCGTTCGGCGCATTTGGCGGCAAGCTGTCTCCACAAAGAGCTGTTATTGGCAATGTCTGAAGCCTCCAACCTGGTGTCCTTTGTTCTGAGGTCCTCCTTGAAGGTGTGGTGCCAAGTAATACGAGGACGTCCCTGTTTGCGCTTTCCTCGTATTGGCCTCCATGTCGTCGCAACTCTTGGTATGCGTAATTCATTTTGTCGTAGAACATGCCCCGCTCTGTCACAACCTCACTAAATGTTCGACTCCCAGTTCAACACCATTTTAAAGAGTCAATGTGGTGTTGTACATCGTACTATATTATGGAACTCCAAGGCCAGCAAAATCGAACAAAAGCTCCTTTTCACCAGCCTGAATCGGACGATTGCGGGTTCTCCCGACCCGCTGTCGTGTCCTGCGGGGAGTGATGACTCGGTGTTAATCTAGAGTTTTTAATGCGTTCACTTCCAATGGGCACGGGCACTCCGGACTCGCAACTAGAGTCGCGGCCGAAGGTCGCCCCACTGGATTCCCCTGTCGTGTTCGTATGCTGTACCGGGTAACCGTGCGAGTCGCGCCATTTACGAAACGGACCCTTGATCGAAGGGACTGTGCCCGGATATTGACAGGTCGTTCTTACATCCCCGCCAGTGCTATGAGTTTACTCTCGTAACCTCTTATAATAGGCACTTCCACAGGAGCCTTTTTTCGCCACCCATTTGGCCTATAGTCGTCCCCTCATACGACCGTTTCCACCCGAGCGCCACGATGAGGCACGGCAGCGTTACATAAAGGACCAGGGCTAGACATGCTAAAATATGGGGGAGAGTGCATTGTTAACAGAATGACTGACCTCTTAAATCTCTGTTGGCGCACTTCAAAAGTCCCCGAGGACTGGCAAAAGGGAGTGATTGTAAAAGAAAGCTTAAAAAAAAGGGCAACTTGGCAGACTGCAACAACTGGAGGGGCATTACTCTCCTCTCTGTGCCGTGCAAAGTTTTCAGCACGGCTTCAACAGTCTGTATAGATGAGAGGCTCAGAGAAGAACATTTGCAGGCTTCCGAAGAGGCAGATCATGCACGAGAGCAGATCTTCGTTCTACGAAATACCATATAGAACAAAGTCTTGAGTACCAACAACGGCTAACGATCAGTTTCGTAGACTTCAAGAAAGCGTTTGTTAAGTGTCCACCGAGAGTCACTATGGAATCTTATTTTCAAGTTATCATATTTCTTTCGGTTATCTATAAGACTTAGACAAAACCGTATTTGACTTAACTTTGTACGTTTTATTGCTTTAAAAAAAAATTAAGTTGCATAGATTATAGATCTATAGGCCTATATCTCTGTAGAATATTTGTAGTACACAAATAACAAACTAGTGTTTAAGAAGGAAGACATATTAGGAACTCCATTTATTACGTAAACACCAGCGGTGCTGAACTGACGCGCTAGTGTGCAAATGTACATATAATACTATTATGTTACATCTCTCTTCTTTAATTTAGAAAATCTATTTATCAGAATAACTAACAAACTAAACTAGTCAACTAAAAAGTCAATTCACAAATCAAGTTCACAGATCAAGTCTCTTAGGTCTGTTAACTACTCTGCCTGAGCGTGTTACGTAAGGTTCATGAGGTCTAGAGGTGTTAGAAGAAGCAGTGTGTAGTGGTGGCTCAATATCTAGCGTAGTTTGTAATCTTGGACTCTCTAGATGTTGTGGCTCCAGTTGTTCTGACATGTCATCTGGAAAGTCATAATTATTGTCATATCTATTCGCTTTCTCAGAAGACTTTCGGATATGTTTTCTGTTTCTTCTGTAGACCTGATTTCCACTTTTGACATTGTATGATCTAGGCTTAGAATGCTTCGAAACTATTGTTCCTGGTTTCCACTTTGAATTAAGTTGCATTCTGACTGCCGTTCCGTCTTGTAGTGGATTATGACTCTTAACACCTTTCCTCTTGTCATAATAATGTTTCTGAGACTGTTTCTCGGAGTCAAAGTGTTTCTTCACCACCTTAAGATCTGGTGTCTTAGGTGTGAGTATTTCCTCGCTCGATGGTAACAGATTTCTTGGTCGGCGTCCCATGAGTAATTGTGCTGGCGACAAATTAATATTGGTCAGTGGAGTAGTTCTGTAGTCTAACAGCGACAGAAATTTGTCTTCGCTTTTCTTCCACAGTTTCTTCACTGTCTGAATAGCTCTTTCAGCCTCGCCATTTGAACTCTGAAAATGAGGACTCGACATTTCATGTTCTATTCCGTATGACTTACAGAAATTCAGGAATTCTCTAGAACAGAATTGTGGCCCGCTGTCTGATCTTAGTCTTCTAGGTATTCCATGGCATGCGAATATACTCTTCATAGCTTCGATGACATCTGATGTAGTTTCCTGTGACAGTTCTTTGACATCAATAAACTTTGAGAAGTAGTCAACTAGAAGAACATACTTCTTCCCCTCAAAGTTAAACAGATCACATCCAACCATGTTGTATGGAAGGTCTGGTGTCTTGGTAGGCATTAGCGGTTCTGATACATTTTGATTCTGATGTTCAGCACACCTGCTACAATCCCTAACTGTCACTTCAATGTCTGCATTCATGCCTGGCCAATACATGACTTCTCTGGCTCGCTGCTTACACTTCACTATTCCTAAGTGAGTCTTGTGAATCAGATTCAGCATGTATTTGCGTAAGCTTGGTGGCATGACAATTCTCAGACCTTTGTATATGATACCATCCGAAGTTGATAACTGGTCTCTTGAATCCCAGTATGGCCTGACTTCAATTGGAGTCTCGTTTCTTGTGTCTGGCCAACCAGTCAATATTACTTCCAGAAGCATTGAAAGTTCCTTGCTTGTACATTCTTGAATTTCACTGTATTTCGAATCACTTACAGAGATCATATGCACTGAATCATCTGTAGATTCACATGTCTGTGTAATAGTTCGTTGTAGTAGTCCTAAGCATTCTGCAGTGTCACCACTCAAAATGTTCTCTTGGCAAATGTCTACTACTTCAAACCTTGTTTTCATCTCTCGGTTATTATTCTTCAAAGGTAGCACCACTGCTCCTAAAGTCTTAATAACATGATTAGTGTAAGACTTGAGTGACTTTGCTGAATAACCAAGTTTTACTTTGTCTTTGAGCTTTTCAAACTCTGACTTGACAAGAATGTTACATCTTGCTCCAGTGTCGATTCGGAAAACCAATGTCTTTCCATGTACGACCAGTTTTACAGTCCACTTGTCTTCAATGACATTGATATTCTCAACTTTACCCTTCTTAGACTGGCTACTTGCAGTGCTAATAGGTATAATATTTTCATCACTGTGGCTGTCATCTTCTACTAGATTAACATTGCGTCTTTTTCTGCACATTTGATACCAGTGGTTTTTCTTCTTGCAGAAATTGCATGTGGTTCCTATTGCTGGACATTCTCCCTTTTCATGGTTCTTGCCGCATTTACTACATAGCCTTTCTGAGTTGTCTTTAGACTTTTGCTTGAGTACATTGTGTGACTGTCTCTTAATTGATTGCTAGAACTTCTTGGCCCCTAAACATTTTCACTTGGCTTTGCGACATCTCATATTGTTGTCCTATTTCTATAGCCTTGCTAAGGGTCAACTTCTGTCCCTGATCAAGTAGTCTTAATTGTACCTTTTCGTGTATGACTCCACTAATGATTAAATCAATTAGCATATCATCTGGATTATCATACTCACAGTCCATAATGATCGAAGCTTTAGGTCTTTCACAAAGTTATCAAAACTTTCTCCTTCTTCCTGCTTTCTCTGATGTGCTCTAAATCTAGACACTCTTTTATTTTGTCTTGGCCTTATGTAGTCTTCTATTCTATTTTCTTTAATAGCAATTGCGGATCTCCCTCTTCACTATCTGTAATATTTAGAGTTTTGTAAACTTCACGGCCTTGTTGACCTATCCACATTCCCAGCCATCCGGCTTTTTGTTTACTATCGGCACCAGCTAACGGTCCTTTGAAACAAAAGCTCACCTGCTGTTGGAATCTTAAAAACTCTTGATACAGATCTTTAGCATTCCAATTCAAGATTGGTTGCTCAAAATAAAAAGAAGCCATTATTAGATTAATAAAAACCTTTGTCTGGACAGCTTTTTAAGTTTACACCTGACACCATGTAGAATATTTGTAGTACACAAATAACAAACTAGTGTTTAAGAAGGAAGACATATTAGGAACTCCATTTATTACGTAAACACCAGCGGTGCTGAACTGACGCGCTAGTGTGCAAATGTACATATAATACTATTATGTTACAATCTCTCTCAACTCTCTGTCTCGCTCACACAACACATGACTTACTCTTACTAATAAAAAAAAAAAAGGCAACACACACACACACACAAAGCACAGGCGCAACTCTATAATAGCTATTTCTAGATATTTGTTTCTCCCTGTCGTGAAAAAAAAAAAGAAGTAAAAAAAAAATAGATCTATAATCTAATCTTAAATCTAGCTAGATATAGAAATCTACGTCTATATATAGACTAGGCCTATTATTAGATCAATCTAATTTTTTTTTTTAGTCTTAGACAGTCTCAGTCTTATATATATTTATATAGATCACCAACATAGATTTAAATGAGTTAACTAAAAAACTAACAAACGTAGTCTTATTTGTTAAAAATTATTATTATTGTTTTTGAAATAGCCAATTTCTTGACCTTTTGATTCTAATCTAAATCTAGATTCTACGTAATTCACGAAATAGTATGAATTAGAAATCAACAGCAAAATCTACCATCACGATAGAGGTGTTTATTTTTATTATCAAATGACCCTGACCACAATACAAAAGGGGTCGAGAACAGACAGAAGAGTTGACTTCGTGTTCATGAGACAACTTCTACTAGATTACTAGAGTCTAGATCTAGATCTAGATCTACTAGATATCTAGACTATAAAGAGATATATAAGAGATCTAGACTAGTAGATCGATTTATCTAGATCTATAAATCTAGGACTAGATTCTAGAATCTAGATCGACTAGGAGAGTAGGACTTGTTGTTGGTCTGAGTTGGGACACATCACAGTCACACACAGTTGTGAGTGACACTGTGATCACTCCACTTCCACTCATCATCACTGTGTTACTGTTACTTACTCCTAGTAAATTATAAAGTAGTAGTGTTACTTGTACTTGTGTTAGTGTTACTGTTCAGCCACTGTTCTAAATAAAATAAACACTAGACATAGACTTTCAACTTTGTCGACTTAGACTAGTCACTAGAGACGTAGAGTAGTCTTAGAGTTAGAGCCTGTTCAGAAAGTGTTCACTGTTAATTATTAAATAGTAAAGTCCTAAACTTAAGTACTGTTAGTGTTACTTTGTCTTAGTGATTAGTGTTACTCATATTCAAATGCATGATAAGTTAAACAACTTTAAAGTTACAAGGTCCAAGTCTAGAATCTAGATTCTCAGATCTAGCAAATATCCAGGTTCCAGGTATGATCATTCATATTATATACATTTAATTATATATTTTAAAGAGTGATTAAGATACTAGTCTAAATTCTAAATCTAATTATAATTATAAATTAAATCATATTGTTGTAACTCTGTTTCCGCACCATTATTGTGGTGCGCATTTGTGCACTATTAAAACACTTATGAAAATAGTTGGACACAGGAAGGAGGATGGATGAAAAGCTGGTTGTTGATATCGGACTTGTTTGGAGATCCATTTTTTCCTGCATCCTACCTAGGAGTTCAGTTATATCTGGCCCCACCTCGAATTGATAACTGTCCGGGTCTTCTTCTTCCTCAATCTTCGATCCCGCAGCTCTTGTTTAATTTCTTTCACCGAGAGCTGATCTAGCTGCTTCATATCACAAGAAGCCATTACTTACCCTCCTCCCGTTGAGTTGCCTATAATCCCACTTCTGACACCAATGTAATAATATTACATTAAGCAACTCAACGGCAAGGAAAACAATAACAATGTAAGTTTAATCAAAATGGATCTCCAAACAAGTCCGATATCAACAACCAGCTTTTCATCCGTCCTCCTTCCTGTGTCCAACTATTTTCATAACAGTGTTTTAATATTGCACAAATGCGCACCACAATAATGGTGCGGAAACAGAGTTACAACAATATTATTAATTCATAACACACCACATCATAATATTAATTAATATAGATCTAATGGTGAAACTTTACATCCAAGGCCCCTAGGTTTTTAGTTTTGAAGAATGTTGCGCAAGTGGCAGCGAAATGCTTGGTCACTTCATCCCCAGTCATTTCATCCCCAATTAAATATTTTTTCTTATTCATTGTTTAATGAAGTTTAAGATCTAATTTCATCTAATATATAAATATTTTGAATGCTTTTTGATATTTAACATGTTATTAATGCATTTATGGTCTTTTCCCTTCCACTTAACATTCTTGAAAAGTTGAAGAGAATAAAATGGCCATATTTTGATAGTTGAATCCACCAAATTAACAATTAACCCTTAGGTTAATTGCGCCAGGCAGTTATTCTAATATGATTGTACAAGTACAGAAATGTTGATCATATTTTTCTGCTTCATTGTATTAAAATATCAGAAATGAGAGGGACTAAGTAAATTGACATATATATACTTACAGAATGTGAAGATTGACAGAATATATCTATATATGATTTTTTTTTTATATCCATTGCATATCCTTATAAAATGAAGATTGACAGAATATGAATTTTTCATATCCATTGATCTTGAATGCAAGTGGTAAACACAAAATTTGGATGCTGCAATTATTGCTCAAAGTGCAACAAAACTCAAATGTCCATGAAAGGGATGATACCCTTAATTGCCTTAAATATTTGATGCTGGTGACAAAACAGGATGCCAGAGAATATATAAAAAACATTGCACCTCCATTTTAATGCAGTTCATTTGCAGCTTTGTCAGATTTTAAAGTATGGCCCATTAAAAGAACTCATGAAACCCTTAACAAAAGCTTTTTAAATGGACAAGAATTTTAACTAATTTTATGCGCTGCTTGCATTAAGATTAAGTTAAAGCCTATTTTTAAAAATAAATGTAATCCATAGGTTGCATGCTTGTATCATGTAGATTAAGAAACAGCTTTTTTTTTTATGAGCACATTTAACAATAGTTCTTATTGTAAACGTGCCAAATGCAAGAATTGAATACAAGTTTTAATGACCAGCCAATACTTTTACATAGCTCACTTGATCTGTAACATAAGCATGTTTGTATTATCAGACCAGTTGGTTAGGAAAATGATCACTTGGGATAGGGTTAATCAGAATTATTGGATCAAAGTATAAAGTTTTTGAAATAATTATGAGAATATTTTTGGTAATATTTTGCAATTTTGAAGTCCTTTCAATTCAAAAGCGAAGACAGAGAAGCAAAGAGAGCCCTAAATCAGTGTCAGGAACCTAAATTCCCTACTCGGACCTGAGACAAAGTATTGCCACTGCCACCTATCAAGAGTGGCAGTACCGATGGGAGGCTGAGAATCACAACAAACTCAGGCAGATCGTGGCGGATGTCCAGTGGCGGCCCATATCTAAGGGTCTGACAAGGCGTGGTAGCACGACCATGTCTAGACTTAGGATTGGCCACACCTACATCACGCACTCTTTCGTGCTGAAGAGAGAGGAGCCCCCACTTTGTGAGTATTGTGATTCTCGCCTCTCAGTGGAACATATCCTCATTAACTGCCCCAGATACCAGGATGTCAGGGATAAGTTTTTTATAGCCACTGACTTACAAATACTGTTCAATACTGTCGACCCTGGGAAGATACTGGGCTTTGTCCGGGAGGTGGGGTTGTCTGCGAGGATCTGATTTGTGAGTCTGTAGACACATACTATTTACACTAGATTTTTATCAAATATTTAAATTTTTACCTGTACTATTTTAACTGTAAATAGACCCTGATTTTAATGAGTTAATTGTATGGACTTTGACCTTTTTATAGAGGGAGAGTAGTCCTTAAGGGACTGCAGGCACGACATGGCCTACACTGTGCCGATGTGCCTAAAAACTAAAACTAAACTAAACTAAACCAATTCAAAAGCATTTTTAGATTGTTACAATACATGCTCTTTGGAATGATACAAACTTTATAAAGATAAAAACCTGATTTTCTGTGAACTCTGCTTGGGCATTGGTCAATATATCATATCATTGTTTAAACTCCCACCCTATCTAATTGGGTCAGCTCTCTTGAAGGGATCATAGACTTGGGTCAAGTAATCTCCTTGCTGTTACCCCATTGATAAATTTGTTCAAAGGTGAAAGATAATCTGATAAAACTGCGTCTAAATAGTTAGTTTGTACATCTCTCCTCAAGTCAACACTTTTCAAGTGTTATGTTGACACAAGTGCATCACACTAAATTTTGTTACATTATTAAAGCCATGCGTAAATATGAAATCATTGCTATTACTGAATTGTCTTGAATTCAATTTTTGTAAGTATGCCTTCAATAATGTGTGTAAAGAGTGGAAAACAAAATCAAGATGAACTATTATTCTATTGTTATAAAGTTATACATTTGTAAAACTTGGCCCAATATTATAATTTAATTTAGTTTTTAGTGGTCAAGGTCTGTACATTGACAATAATGAACATTTTACTAGCTGAAGACATTGACAATAATGAACATTTTACTAGCTGAAGACACTTGTTTTGTTGATATGAGAGGTCTACAAAATTATGTCATTAGTATTAAAAGTAAACTTTTTTTCATTCATGGCTGCTGGACTGGTCAAGTCAAATAGTAGTAGTCTGTGGGATTTAAAAAGTCTTTTTTTATAAATTATCATTACATGTACATTTCTTCTTAAGATGAAGCCTGATCTTTAGGGGCTTAAATGTAAGACAAAATTGAGGATACAATAGCGGAACACTCTTTCTTGAAGTGTTGAATTAGCTCTTGAGATAAGAATTAATCTTGGAAATGTTATCAGTCATTTAGACCAGAACTACATAAGGATTAATGTTAATACATTTTGTGGCTAGTACATGTAAAGATGCACTAACATTAGCTGCACATATTTTTGTTTGTTTGTAGCTAAACTATTTATTTCTCGGCAGAAAAGAGATTTAAAGGGCTGTAAATAGAAATGCTGTGTCGAAGAGCTGCATCTTACCTACAAAACACCCATGGCTTATCTAAATCAAGATTTGCTTCAGCCTTTTGGATCTACAGCAGAAGATTGAAAAGCACAGCTGTAATAGATGATGAAAATGAACAGCCTCAGCCTGGTGCTGCTCTACTGAGAAGTGATTTGAATAAGGTTTTTTTTTTAACCTTTGCAGTTCATACTTGTGTTGCAGTGTTAGTATTGCTTAGTTTCTTATTAATGAGTGTTCATCGAAAGTTTGAATATATTTCAGGTCAAAAGAATTGTCATCAAATTGGGTAGTGCAGTGATTACTAGAGAAGATGAGTGTGGATTGGCACTGGGAAGATTGGGATCTATTGTGGAACAGGTATGGTTAATATCTATTTTATTTTACACCAAAGTTATGTTTTAAAATTCTATACAAGCATAATATATATAATAGTATTACTTTTTTATACAAAACAATTTTTTATCTATTAAGATTTGTTATCCAGAAACAGTCTTTTTAGTACTTGTTACTGACATATTAAGCTAGTTTTATTATTTTAATGATTTCAATGACTTGTATAATCTAAATATTTGAAATCAAATGAGGTTGATGCACTTTCAGATTAGTTTGGGTCTTGTATGTTATTTTTTGTTTGCTTGTTCTAGAACAATAAATACTAATAAAAGGGTAGCTTTGAAAATTTGTTATACTAAACACTTACTAATAGGTAGCAGAGCTTCAAAACCAAGGGAGAGAAATGATCATTGTTACCAGTGGAGCAGTAGCTTTTGGTAAACAGAAGTTGCGTCAGGAAGCTGTTTTGTCAATGAGTATGAGACAAAATCTTACAAGTGTTGAAAATGGAGTAAGTTAATTCCTTATTTTTATAAAGGGGATTTTTTATTAAGCCCCACATAGTTTTTAAACCATTTCTGCAATATTTTATTTTTGAAATGGGGGGGG
>JADKLZ010000003.1:18984209-18998528 GCA_021533235.1 Biomphalaria straminea
TCTGCACATGGGTGTTGGCTTCCTGTGCACTCTGCACATGGGTGTTGACCTCCTGTGCACTCTGCACGTTGGTGTTGACCTCCTGTGCACTCTGCATGTTGGTGTTGACCTCCTGTGCACTTTGCATATTATTTACATCTTGTACATTCTGGTTTTAGTCAACACATTTTAGTTTTTGTATTCTGTACATTTTTTTATTTATCTGCATGTGAAAACAAGTGAATATAAAGCTTTAAATGTACTTTTTTTCTTTTTCAAAAGCCTTTTTTCTTACATTTACTTGGACATATCATATGCTAAAAAACTTTTTGGAATAGTTAAAAAATGTATGTTGTAGCTTTTGCTATGTGTGTATTGATTGCATTGAAATCAATATTTATCTTGGAGTGTGCCTAACAATCTCATCTTATATTTCTAGTTCTCAAGAAGAATAGTGAGAAACCTTTTTTATTTTAGCATTGTTACAAGTCTTCTGTTAATATTTTATTTTCTAATATTGGTCTAAATTGTTTTTTGTTATCAATATGCACTTGTTTTGGAAATCAACAAACTGAAGTTGTGAGATCAAAATCTTTTTTAACTTTTTAAAAAATTGCATGAAATTTAAAAAAAAATGTTTTTTTTTAAAAAAAAAAAAGATTGCTTGTTGACACAAATTTTAAATTATTAATTTTGTAATTTAGGGTTGTAATTTAATTTAATCAAATTTGTGGCCAATATTTTGTAACTTAACATTTACAAATTAATTAGTATTGCTTATACTTTTTTGTACAAATGATTACAAGTCATTACATTTTATTTTTTTTAATAAGCAGAGAATATATAATTTGAGAAGGCTTAAAATGTTACTTTTCTATAAAATATGTTACTAATATTTAACTTTTTTTTCCCTAGCATTTACATATCATTGTTTCAAAAGATATTGAAAGCAAGTTAATTTTATTTATTTTGTACAAAAAAACGCCTTGATCAAAATTAAGATTCTTTTAAAGTCTTTTTTTTTTATTTGTTCTGATTTTTAAATGTTTAATTACTTCTCTCCAGTTGAGGCCACCAACATTAGAACCAAGAGCTTGTGCAGCTGCAGGTCAAAGTGGGTTAATGTCATTGTATGATGCCATGTTTCTTCAGTATGGTGTTAAAACTGCTCAGGTAAACATTGACGTTGATTTTAGTTTATGAAAATTTCTGCCCTAGTTTCTAATATGTAATCCTGACTTGCACTTCATTGTTCTTCAGATCCTATTGACAAAACCAGACTTTCAAAATGAACACAGTCGTGAGAATCTCAGAGGGACACTGAATGAACTGCTTAAGTTGAATATTGTTCCCATTGTAAATGCTAATGATGCCGTGGCCCCACCACCAGAACCAGATATGGACTTGGCTGGAGTAAGTTTTGATACTTAGTGTTACCTGAAATGTTGAATACATGGTTGAAACCTTTTTTTTTTTTAGTCTTTTTTTTTTTACAATTCAGCTGTTTGTAACATAAATTTTGAATGATCTACAAAAAAATTGAAATGATGATCATCAAAACAAAGATGTCCAGTAACATATTCGTGAAGCAGTTTTAAAAAAACAATGTTGCTGATTTAAATGTAATATGATTAAAACATTCACTTTTCAAAACTAATTCTTTCTTAATTTGACAGGTAATTAGTGTAAAGGACAACGACAGTCTTGCAGCTCGTTTAGCTTCAGAGATGCGTGCTGAACTATTGATCATCATGAGTGATGTAAATGGTCTTTATACAGCTCCACCTGGTATGCCAGATTCTAGGCTCTTGAATACATATTGCCCTGAGATGGATCAAGTTATTATTGCTGGCAAATCAAGAGTTGGAACTGGCGGCATGGACTCTAAGGTATGATAAATCTTGATTTCAGTTATATATAATGCTGTAACACTGGTTGTAAAGTTAAGCTTTACACATGTACAAATATTTTATAAATATGAGTAGTCAGATTTTTTCCTTGGCTCAATGCATTATAGCATTTATTTAGTCATGAAATAAATCTAATACCTAAAGTCCTTTAGAATAAAAAAAACTAAATCTTGCCTTATAAAATTTGAACATTTTCATTTTCTTGACATTTTGTCCTTCATATTTACAAAGTAATTGCACAATACTCCACTATATAATCAAAGGATCTGTATATTTGACTAGTAAATTACATTAGACTTGTACTTAGAGGTAGAATTTTCAACAGATCTTGTATTTTCTTGACATGTTTTTAGTTTACTATAATTTACCTTTCACCATCAGCCTTCACCTATCCCTTAGTCTGTTGAACTGTTGGAGCACTACACAAGATCTATGAACTGTCAACTTCATTTTTTTTTGTCGTTTGCCTTAGTTAGAATTTCATTCAATGATAGGCCTGACCATTCTTTGATTTTGTCTTCCTATCACTTTCTGTTTTCCTCTTTTTCCTGGTACTGTCCCCCTGAGGAAGGTCTTGGTGAAACATGAGGACCTTGTGATGTGGCTATAGAGTTTACATTTTTTTAACAGTGGTTAGCAGGTTATCGTGGGGTCCAATTGCTGTATTAATACTGTTTCAGTCTTCATTTGTTATGTGGTCTTAGGGAAACATAAGATCTTTCTGTAGCATTTTAGTTCCCTAAGATCCTCTTCTTGAGATCTGCAGTGTCAAAGATTCTCATGCATATAGGAATGTGACCAGGAAGCACATCGTTCTGATTTTCAAGGTCTATGCCTTTGTCTAGATTTAGTTTTGCAAGTGCTGCTGCAGACTCTGCAATTCTGGCGTGTAGTTCAGGTTTGGTTCACACTGCTGAGACAATAGCTCCAAGGTGTTTAAAACTACTGACACTTGTCAGCTTTTAATTTACCTTTACCATTGACAAATTGATATAAATTAATATCAAAATGATTTATCGCCATTGTGCTATAATTAATCATCCAACTTGGTTTAGAAAATAAGGCCATTTATCACCATATTACCCAACCAGGTCTTTTGAAATAAACTAGTCATTTATTCTAACAATGTCTGATGTATACTCAAAGGTAAAAGCTGCTACCTATGCGCTAGCAAGAAACTGTTCAGTGGTCATTTGTAATGGTTGTGAGGAACAAGCCATCATCAACATTGTCAAAGGGAAAAAAGTGGGTACTTTCTTTACTCGTGCTCAGGCTAGAGGAACACCTGTTGAACTTCAGGCTAAGCTTGGTAAGTCAAGTCAAGCTTCATTACTATTTTTCTCTTCCACAATCTCTTGAGGGGATTATTTACCTTGCACCTTTGCTTTCTTTCACCTGGAAACTGTAGGGTTGTTATTTTAAGGCTGTAGCAATTTTCTGTATTTCTATCTCAACTATTGAAATAATAGTTGTAATTTAAACTAACATTTTCATTTTTTAAATTATTTTACTCTAAAAGCACGTGAGGGAAGCAGAAAACTTCAGGCTTTGTCTGGCATACACCGTGCGGCTATCGTGAACAGGCTGGCTGATTTATTATTAGAACGTAAATCTGAAATCTTAGCTGCTAATCAGCTTGATGTTCAAGAAGCTTTTGGATCAGGTAATTTCTTTTGAATAAAATATTTCTGACTTTTTGCATTTTGTTCAAAATTGTTTTAAAATATTTTCAATACAAAATTTTAATGTGAAATAGGTATGCAGCAGTCAGAAATGGCTCGTCTTTATCTGAGTGATCAGAAGCTTGAAACGCTTTCAAAGGGACTTAGACAAATTGGTGTAGATGCTGTAAATGCTATTGGGAAAGTTGTACAAAAAACTTGTTTGGCAGCAGGACTGGAGCTGGAAAAGATAACTGTTCCAATAGGAGTTTTGTTGGTCATTTTTGAATCTCGACCAGATGCTCTACCACAGGTATCTTATTTTTTATATCTCATGTCCTGAGATTAAGATTTTCATCTTGATTTATCACTAACATGTTTTGATGTGTCAATATTTTTAACACAATTTTGTAGGTGGCAGCACTATCCATTTGTAGTGGCAACGGTCTGTTACTTAAAGGTGGTAAAGAAGCCAAACACAGCAATAGAATGATTTTTTCACTCATTCAAGAAGCTTTGGAACCTTTTGCTCCAGTTGATACAGTGGCACTGGTAACTTTTAATTGCTTCATTAATACTTAATACTATTTTTTTTTTAAACAAATGCTTATCTTATGAATTGGTTTCTTTTAATATCATTCAAATATTTTTACATTTTTGCCTGACTTTTAAAGATAAGCCGCAGAGAAGACATTGCTGATCTGCTACAATTGAACCAATACATTGATTTAGTTATTCCACGAGGATCTCAAGAGTTGATGAATCGAATCCAACAGCTGACACAAGGCATACCTGTTCTGGGTCACACTGAAGGAATCTGTCATGTTTATGTAGACAAAGATGTTGACCCAGAAATGGCCCTTCATATAGGTAATGTTTTGTTTTCAATTGAGTCTTATTGTCCAAAAAAAAGTCATGTTCATAGAAGAAAAAGAATGTTTTTGGTTCTGGAGAAGATGTTCACTATTTCTTACAAGTCAGCAGCTGATCCTTTAGCAGCTTGATTTATGTAAAGTGTTCAAACTTTCTAGTACATTATGATTCTTCCATCACAACCTAATTGGATGCTTATATAGCTTAGTTTGGACATGAATTACACTGAGCCAATGACATCACATAAATCAGAATCTGGCTGGTACTGTTATCTCTCTCTTTGGCCATTTTACTATTTGGAGACTTGCACCGTGGAAAGACAGCACTATAAACAGCTATGTTCCTGTGAATGTCACTAAGGACAGTATAGAGCCCAACAATTTAGCCTGGCTGCAGGCAGCTTTGGAATGAGACAGCTGGAGCTCACTTACAATGGGAGCGGGATACACATGTGAAACCAAAAGAAAAGAGAATCTAAATCAACCATTGACAGACAATGGTTATGTCTGCATTTGTTGTGGCAAAATATGTAGGTCACAGCTGGGATTGTGTAGACCACATGAAATACTGCACTCTTCATTAATCTTCATACTTAAAGCCTTATTATAAGAGCTTGGTTTATGCTGGAATTAGATAAAAGGGTTATGAATGTATTTGAGTTTAATAAAATAAAATTTAAACTATTGCTTTCTAATTATTTCATCTAAAAGAAACAAGATATGAAATTCATCCTAACCAACTCTTCAAATGAAATAAATTTCATCTCATAGAGAATGCTTTCAAATGAGAACAGCAAATGAACACTATTAATTCTGAAGACTTTTTCAGAACTTGCAATAAATGTACAATGTAAATATTTGTTTAATTTTTCTCAACTGACTTCTTCCAATGTTTGTTTCCACTATAGTGAAAGATTCCAAGTGTGATTATCCAGCAGCATGTAACAGCATGGAAACATTATTAATTCATAAGTCACACAGAGAAGGACCTCTCTTTGACAAGTTATGTGAAATGCTGAAAGTTCAAGGGGTATAGATATTTATTTACCTGTAGTAGAATTGTATTTTTATATCACAATATGCCTTGTTGTATATTTGAAATACAATTTTTACTTGCATTATTAAAATCAAATAATTTATTTCCTTAGGTAAAAATCCATGCTGGGCCTAAATTAGGTCAAGTTCTAAGATTTGGTCCATCTTTGGCTGCATCAATGCACACTGAGTATGGTGCTCTGGAGTGTGCTGTGGAAATAGTGGATGACTTAGATGATGCAATCAGTCACATCAACAAATATGGCAGCTCACACACTGATGCGATAGTCACAAATAATGGTAAGGCATTAGCTTGACACTTATAACATTTAGTTCTGTATCTACTATTGTAGTGAATTGTATTTATTATAAAATCTGACATGATTTCATAATTAGTAAAATTTATATAAATTAAGTGGGCCATACAACTTTTAGTTTAAGTTAAGATAAAAAAATAATTTAATGTTGAAAAATAATTTTTAGATGAGAATGCAGAACATTTCCTGAAAATGGTTGACAGCGCCTGTGTTTTCAAGAATGCAAGTACAAGATTTGCTGATGGTTACAGATTTGGACTTGGTAAAATTTTTACCTTTGAAATCATTTTATAAGCATTGAAATTTTAATTATTCTCAACTAAAAGATCAACAAAATATACCACTACTAATTTTAAAAAAGATCAAAAGGCCCAGTATAAACGGCTCTAATTAACTATGTTTTTTGGACCACTATGCGAGTGAATTTATTGTGAGTGAATTTATTGTGAACGTATTGATTTCTGAAATCTCAGGAAAGAACAAATAAATATTCAAAACCCTTTTTTTTTTTTTAAAACAAAGCTCATTGGGCTATTGTCCAATGACTTTTGTGGATCAGTTTGGGGGGAGGTTTCTATGCTGCCTTTTCAAAAGCTCATTTGTTAAAAGTTGCTAAGAGTTTGAATTTCAACTGAATGATGGAAGGCTGACTTCTTTTGCCACTGAGTTTTTCAAGTATCTTAAAAGTTCTATATTCTGTTATGTTTTAGTGAACTACCTGATTCTCTACACAATGCTTATCTCCCCTTACCTTTATACATTTTCTGTATAAATTATGACTGATTGATTTTTTAAAATTAATTCATGTTGTCATCGACAATAAATAATTGTGCAAAGTTTCAGCTTGATGGGAAAGAGAAATAGTGTGTAGAAGTTTCCACCTAAAAACAGTGAATTAATATAAGTTTGTACTAAAAAAAATAAACATGTAGTTTTCTTATTCATACTGTTTACATTATTGTACTACAGTGAACATTGAATTGGACATATTATTATTGTACTGTAAACATAAAACCCCCTTAACAACTGCACTTCATTTCAATTGTTACTGTAGCCCATATTTTTCAAAAGCATAATTTTGGTAAATGAATTTTAGGAAAATTCTTGTCATCTGAAAGATAAACAATTTCAATGTGTGGCTTCACAGGACCAAACTTTCAGATATCTTAACTTCTTCAAATCTAAGAGAGTAACTTTGTACTTCTAGTCAATAGAAAGTATACTGGTATTGTGCAAATTGTCATATGTATTTGGACATCATTATCTAAAGATTTTTTTTCCCCCTTTAGGAGCTGAAGTGGGTATCAGCACATCCAGAATACATGCCCGTGGGCCAGTTGGATTAGAGGGGCTTCTCACACATAAATGGATTTTATCTGGCACAGGCCAAGCAGTTGCCGATTTTTCATCAGGAAAATACAAATTTGTTCATGAAAAGCTGGCCATTGAAGACAAACCAAACTCCTGACTCTTGAAGAAATAAAACATTGAAAATGTTTTGAACTGTTATTACTGCTGACCACAAGTTTGGTCCTGATATTGGATTGTATAGAAAATTATGAATGAATCCTTTACACACATTCGGAATGGAATATTTATTTCTTTTGGGTGTATTTTGTACACAGTTTAAAAGAATTATTTTTTGTAAGAAAGAAAATGCAATTTTTCAGAAATGTTATATATATTTTTTTTTTGCAATAAAGAATTGAGATCTTTGTGATCTAAGACGTTGATGAGACTGTTTCTGAAGTGTAGCATTCATTGTTTCTTGTCTGAACACAAGCAAGTTTCATGACACAAATTTAGTCATTGGAAAGAGGGGTGTGAATCCTAAAATAGTTCTGACATGATTCTACTTAAATGATCTGTTTGAATGTTTCATAAGTCTTTGGAGAGGGAAGTGAATCTGAAGATGCATTTAAGTTTCAACATGAGTATGTCTAAATGAATAGAATAAAGAAAATGTTCATGACTACACAAGTACTCTTTTAACATATTCTATAGTAACTGGATGTACAAGTGCCTTTAAGATTTACATATTTTTGTCTAGCAAGTACACAAAGTTGAATGGTATTCAACTGACGAGGAGCTGAACTTGTCTAGGAATTATACAACCTTAAGGTCTTGATTCACATCTAATGAGCAAAGTAGACTTTGTTTACTAAAGATAACTGCCTTCCAGTAACACAGATAAATTTGATAAAGGATGAAAACTTGTGCAAAGGTTTATATCTACTAAAGTAGTGTTTAAAAACTTTTTTCAGTCTAATTTTAAAATGTTGTCTATAAAAGGTAGAAAATAACTTACATATGCAGATTTTAATCATATAGTCCCTCTCGCAATGAAATAAAAGTTTTCCTAATTAAATTAAAGTTGTATTTAATAAAATAGAAAAATTTAAGTTATAAATGTAGGTTTGCAAGGAAAAAAAAAAAGGCAGAATATCTTGAAAGTACAGAAATTTAACTTAATGTGATACCTCTTCTTTGAAAATCTCTTCCTTTAAATTTTTTTTTTTACTTATTTCTTGTATGAGTTACAAGTATATCAGACTGAGCAAAAATCTGAATGTAATGTAGGGAAGTATATCATCAAAAGCCAAATGGCTTATTTTATCATCAAAAGCCAAATGGCTTATTTTCAATTACAAACTATATATAGCTTAGTTTGAAATGGAATCAGACTAATTTCTAATTAAAATTTTGTTTTATATATTATACTGGGAAAATATCAATATATCACTTGAGGCTGGTTGAATTGAGGAAAAAAAAAGCTTTACTAACATTGCATTCATTTATTTCTGTAACATTTATGTTTGTAATCAATAAAATTGTTTATTCAAGCAGAACATGAAGCTTTCAATTGTTTTTCTAAAATCTTGCATGCATGGATGTTGAGAGAATTTAAAAAAAACAAAAACAAGGCTGTGCACTTTGTTTTCCAATTCTGTCTTAATTCAAGATGAATTTAACTTGTTTCTAAAAAGGAAAAGTCACACATGTTAGAATTGTAATCATGAGATTTTAATTAGATTGAAAAATGTCTTGTCTTTAGTACTATGTTCAGCTTTCATCTTTTAGTCCTGAGAAGTGATGTAACATTTATACAAATAATTTAGAGCAGTCTTTTAGCTTTTAAACAAACCTAAAAAATTTAAACAAGCATAAAAGTTTTTTGAATCTAACAAGACAAAAGTTTCTATCCAGTTAATAATTATGTCCTCATTTTTTTTTTATTAGGATGATTCACATATATTATTTTTTAAATTGTCAATTATCCAAAGTAACTATTCACCTCACACACACACATTAAGAGCCAAGATTTTCAAAAGGCTTCATTAAAACAGATTAGGTTCAGTCACTAGAAAACGGCCAAAAGCTGACTTATCACATTGTATCTCAAAAAGTATGTTAGTTTAGAAAGTACACTTTCGCTTAACAGTTTGAATACAATGTTTAAAAGTGAGTATCAATAAACAAGTCAAACATGTACAAAGTACAAACAATCATGAGAAAGAGTATTGCCAACTAACACAATACAACTAAGTCTAGTGTAGTTTAAAGTATAGAACAGATCTTACACTCATGAGATCTAATAACAAAAAAAAAAAACTATGTCAAATCCAATTTACAATGCCATGTTCACATCTGCAATATAATTGATAAATATACAAATAAATATCCCCTGATACATGCATGTATCGATTCACTGATAAACACTTAGTTTAATTCTCTCATTTTACAAGCAAAACAAACCCTACTCCTGATTAAATTGGATTGAAACTAACAACATTCCTATCTAATTGTAGTTAACAGAACACAGTTAATAATCCACTGTTGTTTTTTAATTGATTTGGTTAAAATTGACTTGATTAACGAGCTAGGTAAGGTTAGAGGTTTCTCGATATAGGAACTATTTGAGCCTAATGCTTAGATCTGCTCTTTCAGTTTTTCCGATTTGCTTTTTTCCTTCTCTTCTTTTTCTTTCACTCTTTCTTGTGTCTCCAGCATGGCTTCATGCTTAAGTAAATTGAGAACTTCATCTAACTGGGTTGCACTCAATTTGAGGTGTTCCTGGCTAAGCTGTTCCAATACCTAAAATTTTAAACAAAAAGAATATATATATATATATATATTTACATATATTTTTTTTAACTTTATTTTTAATTTTAATAATTAAATATGTATACATTTATAATCTCATTGCCACCGAACAGCATTATGTACAATTAACTTTCAAGGTAATTATAAAACTTCATTTAAAACAATTGACTTTAAAAGGCTGAATTATTTTAAATAATAAAATAATAATGCCAATGAGTACCTTCAGTGCATCATTGATGTCAATGTTACCATCTTTGTCTTGATCTAGCACTTGAAATATATGACTGAGCTTAGAATCACTCGGGACTTTCTTTAATCTTTTCAAAGCATCCATCATTTCATTAATTGTAATGATATTTTTCCTAAAATGTTATAAACAATAAGAATAATAAGAACCTGATTGCCCAACGATAACATAGAGACTGCTAAATGTATTTTTTTTTCTAATGTTTACTTAACATAGTCTTACTTGTAGATATCTATCTTTTCTTGAGATTGTTGGGCTGTCTCTATAGGCTGTTCTTCCATGGTCTTCTCAGCTTTGGATATTTTATCCTGAATATGAGTTTTTTCTTCTTGAAGCCCATCCACAACAGTATCCAAACGGGCAATCATCTGATCCACCTTTTTAGCTAAATGTTTAGCAGCTTTAGATTCACTGATTTCATTCTGATCTGCTCCAATCACAACAGCCACATCCTTAAGATCTGCCAAGTCCTAAACAAACACAATAAATTGGTTGTCTTAAAGGTCAATTATTTAAATTTTAAGTTTCAGCAAATAGCAACTGATTAGATTAGTTGAAATTGTTCTAGTAATCTGTAATTTAAAAAATCTGAATAAACTAGTAAATAAAATACTATCAGTGATTAATATTTTAATTGACCTCTTTGTACTCAGAGACTTCATCCTTGAGACCTTTAAGAGCATCTTGTTCAATATTAATTTTTCTTTCTTTTGCTATCTCCTCTAAAATAGATTCCATCTCATCCAGATCCTTGTTAGTGATTTCTGCCTTTTCACCCTTAAAGCTCTCACTGGGAGAAGCCTTCAAGGTTTCAGCATGGTCAATTAGCACTGAGAAAGATGACAAAATTAAAACTAGTATAAATGTATGTATTAAGTATATATTGGCAAAGATATTAAGGACAAAGATATTAATAACATCAAATAGCTGTTGACATAACCAGTGAAATGATAATCCAACACCCTATTTCAGAAGGCTTCAAGAAGAAACTTCTTTAAAAAAAATATTTTAATGAACCTTTTTTTAAAGTCTATTAAAAAACAGTTGTTCTAAAAGTCAAGTTACAGTATTGCGCTCATTATGAAAAATGAAATTCAATGAATTTTTCTTTTACTCTTTTGCAGTTAAATATGATGCTTCTATTAACAATTTTTGATTTTGATTAAATTAATTTTGTCATATAACTTATTTTATTTTCATGACATGAATGCTAAAAAATCATGCAATATACTATTGGGTTTTGAAAAGTTGTAGCTAACTTTCATGTTGAGAAATATCCAGATTTCTTGCTGTATCATCCATGTTGAGCTGTGAAGCCATGGCTGTGTCTGCAGCTTTTGCCTCTGCCATGTCTCGTTCAGTCTGGTCTTTCAAAGACTAATTCACACAGAAAAAAGGTAATGGCATTTTTAAGCTGAAAAGGTTTAACATAATGCTAAACTAGTGTCTAAAATGTTTTATTAGTTCAATATGGGGCCACGGTAACTAAGTGGTAAATTGAGGGGTCTCTAGCTTGAATGCTGGTCCAGATTGAGATTGTGAGCTTCATGATGATTTTTAGGACACCCATGAGTCCACTCAACTCTAAATGGTACATGACATTAGTTGAGGAAAGTAAAGGCAGTTGGTCATTATGTTGGCCACATGACACACTCATGATTGTTAGTTAAAGAAACATGATTTTTTACATCATCTGGCCTATTAATCACAAAGTCTGAAAGTGGTACAATACTTTTTACTTTTAGTTAAATATTAAACAACTACTAGTAGTGCTAATCAAAACAAACATTTGTACTTTTAAGTTTGTAATTTAAACAAAAAAAAAAATACATTTAGACACTTGAGATCATTTTAAAAGTACTAAGAATATTGATTTTGTAAAAGACTAAAAGCATTTTTATGAATGTGTATTACCTTTATCTCCTTAGCTAATTGTTCCTTCTCAGCAGCAATGATTGCCTCCTCATGTTTAATAATCTCAATCTTAGTTTTGTTGTCCACTGTTTCACCAGATATTTCAGCAACTTTGATCTTAGCTTCATCAGCCTATTAGAAAATATCCACATTTAGTTTACGAGGAAATAAATCTAGTTCATTTCATTAAAACCAATCTGTCTTTTTTTTTTGTAAAGAATTACATAAGCTGAATAAAACATAACTTGTTTACAAATGTGAAATCTATAAGTTCTACCAGAATGTGTACTAAAATGCCCATATCCTTTATTTTTCTACTAATGTTATTAATATTCCTACAAGATTTCTGTAACATAGAATGTTGCAACTGAAAGCCAGATTCCCACAAGTTATTCTAATTTATAACATTAAAACAATAATTTTTTTTGTGGATAAATAAAAAAAAAAATTGCACTTAATTTTATGAAAAGTAAAATTAAAAACATACAGCAGTAGTAGCTAGCTGAGTAAGGGTAGCACCGATCTTCTCTTCTGCAGATAAAGTTTCTGGAAGATAAAGAGCACGAGACAGAAGAAGTAAGGACGTCGGAATTTTCTCCACTAGATGAAGCTGCAGCCACTGACGCATTTGTTCTCGCAAGCGTTCTTCAGAAACACCCAGTGCTCTCATACCACGAGCTCTGTTGGCAGCTTGTAGCTCACTAATAGTCAGAGTTTCAATTCCTTCTTTCTGAATCATCTGTGGATACAAGATGTATATGCAATCAATGCCATACTATAAATGAACTTTGGAATATAAGCTAAGTTCCTTTCAAAGGATATAAGGGATTCAAATACAATACAATGACCTATTAGATGTCAGGAAGTTATTATAGTTCAAGTAATATTTTCAGGCTCTAACACCTATGACACTCACTTAGTTGCCAAAAGATCTATTGATGATCTAAAATGTAAAATATTTTGCAAAAGAAAAAAAACAAAACAACTGAAAATATAAAGTGTAATAGCTGTGCTGTAAAATTTGGAAATAGTAAAGTTCCCCTTTCAGACCTTGTAGTCTATAGGGCAGATGATGTAAAGGTTATCTGATTCTTTGGCCCACGGTTAACGAGGGTGTTATGTGACCAACCGCCTTTACTTTTCCCCAACCAATGTCAGGTACGCATTAGAGCTGGGAGGACTCAATGGATCCCGTAAATCCTGAAATTAAAAATCCCAGTTTTCACCAGGATTCGAACCCGGGACATCCAGCACGGAAGCCAAGCTCTTTACCGCTCAGCCACTGCGCCCTCAAAATTGGGAAATGCTTAATTTAAATTCTTGATTCAGAAAACAAAGTTAGTTAACCTCTACAAAGTTTTCTCATCTCTAAAGATCATAATTATTGTTTCAGGCAGATTAGCACACTGTAAGGCAACTTGAATACTTGATGACCAGATCAATTTCTACTTTCTTGGAGAATTAAATGCAAAATCAAAGACATAATTCCTTTAAAGCAATTAAGGAGAGTAAAAATGTTTTGATTTACCAGATCATCAGCTTTAAGACCTCTGAGTTTCATTTGAAGTAAAAATCTAAGTAGAGCATCACTACCAATAGGAGTCACATTGAGCATGATGCAACATGCTCTCAGTTGCTGTCTGGTCAAATTATCCAACGTTATTTCATCTTCAAACAGTTTGGCAAACTTCATGATGTCCTTGGTACTAGGCTTCACTCCTTCATTTCTAATCTTTAAAGTGCAAAAAAATCAAGTCAATGTAGTGTTAAAAGGAAATAAATAAACATTGAATGTCTTTTGTCATATCTGTTTAAGTAAATTGTAGAAAATGATTTCAAAGTTTTAAAATGGCTATATACAGTGAATATAAGCAAGAATATTTTTTAATGGAATATCAAAGTTTTGTGAGAAAAAGAATATTTAAACAATACAATTTAAAGAGACTTTAAAAACATTAGTGTTTACTGCAATAATCTAATGATGTAGTTGGGAGAATTACCTTGTCTATGAATGAAGCAAATGACTGTGCTGTTTGCCCATCAGATTTTTTAGCTTCCAATGCAGATTCTTGAATAGTTTTTTGCAAAAATTTAGCCATTTCAATTTTGGCCTTCAATGTCTTCTTAATTTTTTCATTCTCAGCTTTCTAAACATAAATAGTTAACAGTAAATAGATTCTTTGTTTATAAATCTTATGTTAAGTTTGATATAAAACATATACATATAAAGACAAATCATGTATATATATATATATATATATATATATATATATATATATA
>JADKLZ010000003.1:19004171-19020120 GCA_021533235.1 Biomphalaria straminea
AATAATATATAATATAATTACGTCCTACGCGTCATGCATTTGGTTGACCTAAGTCTTAAATTCTGCTAAGTCACTGCCATGGTTTTCCTGGCTAGCTCAGGCAACCCATTCCATGCTCTAATAGTGCTAGGGAAGAAGGGGCATTTGTACAAATTAGTCCTATCATAAGGAACAAGGAATGTGCCTTTATCTTTGTGTCAGTCTGTGTATTTTATAATTAAATTTTGATTTTGTATTTGAAGATTATGTTTCAATGTTTTATGTATAATTGCTGCTTTTAACAAGACAGGTTACACTTTGACTGTCAAGCAGTTCTCTTAAAATTTCATGGTTTCATACCTATTGTTCAAAATGTACTACAGTAAATGACAGTAATGCACAAAAACTAATAGGACTACTAATCAAATCATCCATCAAAAACGAATTTTTTTTAAACAATTTATTTCCATTGAAAGCAACTAGTTTTTTATCAAAATTATAGTCTTATAAAATGATAGTACTATTAATATATCATATAGTATAACACACAAGCTATCAGCTGATATAAAACAAATATTTTAAATATAAACTCACTCTGTCTGCTGATCTGTCTGGTAAAAATTTTGTACACATTATTTCTTTCACACCCATTCTTGGGTCAATTGAAATTAACTTAGTATAATTATTTATTGGCATAGACATGACATGAATCAATAAAAAAAAGTAACAATTTAGTGAATTAATTACAGGTTATTAATTATTTATTTGATAACAACAAGGGAAATTTATCCTTTAGCATTCATAGATGGCTAAATATGTAGGGCTTCAACCCCTTAGATAATTGAACATGTCATTCACTCACACCCATTCTTTGATCAAGTTGAAACTTTAAACAATTATTTATTGTATCTTACAAAACATGAATACAAAAATTAACCAATTTTTCAATTTATTTTTGGTAATAAAATATTTTATTTGATATTGAATAATAGAAATAACTTCTACATTAATGAAAGGTGTGGTTTTAAGTGCAGATTTCTTTCCCTTAGAAAGGCTTTATTTTAAAAAGGATTTTAAAGCATCTGATCTCTATGGTATCCAAGCTTTGTCAACAACTAATGTGGTAGCTAGGACTTGTACTAAAATACACTAAATCAAGTGGAGTAACAATTAAGGGACCTGAAAGAAGCAAATTGTAAATTTCTGTTTAAAAAAAGAGATAAATCTAATTCAGGGAATCAAACCAGCATCACTTGTAAATTACACCACAACAATCTAAATCATTTAGATTAAATTTGCATTTTACACTTTAATTTATAACAACATGAACATTGGAAATTTTGGTTATATGAAGTAAATTACTACTAAGTTAACTTTTTCAAATGGTTGAGATAATAATGCTAATATGTCATTTTATTAACTTATTCTAGCATTGTAAATCTTTAATATTTCAGTTTTATAAATATATAAAAAAAAAAAAGAATGCCAGTTAATGTACTTGATTTTTGGTTTGCTGAAAGCATTAGAGACAAAAAATTTGAGGATCATTACGAGCTTGGAAAAGAGCTGGGAAGGTATTTTAACAAATCATTTACATATATTATTTACATAATTATTTTAAAAAAATGTCTAATTGGTAATTAAATTTTTATTGATATTTTAGACATTATGAATCATCATCTTAAAATACTCAGATAATAAAACTTGTTTCCTTTTTTTTTTTAACAGAGGTGCTACTGCTGTTGTCTATAAATGTATAGCTAAAGGTACAAATCAAGCTTGGGCTGTAAAAATATTAGACAAAAAGGTCAGTTTGCAATGCTCTTTTAAAGAAAGATCACAATAAGTACAGTCTTTATTTCAAACATTTTGATTCACACACCAAAGCTATGTTGTCAGATTTGTTTGTTTGATTTTTAAATTTGAAAATATGTTTAATAATCAATTTATCAAAATCTCCAAAGTTTTTTTTTCAAGCTTTGAAGATTAGTGAAAACTTTTCATAATACTAACAAAGACCTTTTTCTTTTATGTTATTATAATATTGTCATGGCTCTCTATCAGGCTCTATGCAGGTAATTCTCAAAAAAAATAAATAAAGAATTTGACAACTCTAGCTCCAAATAATGTGATACTTTAAAGTTTAATACCCTAACAACCAAAATATTGTACAATTGGCATAACCAAACATCTAAATGTAAATGTTGTACTCAACTTGTACTGGAATGTCTGATTCATCTTGAGCTTAGCTGTGCTCAACTCTCTGGATTAACTTCTCTAGACTGTGTTGTGCTGAACTGGAATGAATCGTCTTGACTCTATGACACTCTTTTTATAGTGTCCCTCAAGGCCTTCCCCAAAAATTGCAAAAACACCAGTTCTTTTTACATGATCCCTTGACCATATCAAAGGTGATATTTCCATATAGAGCTCATACCAGCATTCTATCCTGTACGTCTGTTCATAGTTTTTTGAAACAGTTGATTGCTAGCAACACACTGAACTGTGTGTTACTTATGTCAGCTGAGTGGACACATACCTATCCCTATCCATGTGACCACTACACTTATAACAACTTGGAAATCTTAAACAAGAGTCTTTAATAGATCAAAGCAATTTTATGAAAACCTAGACAAAATAATTGTAGATCATAGGAAATTTAAAAGACTTTTAGAATATAACAATACTACACTTTGGCTTTATCCGAGTTCATATTTTTTGTTGTAGAAAATAACCCTTTTTTTATTTCTTATTAATTTTTTTTTGTTACACAGGTTGAACATAAAACTGTAGTAACAGAAGTTGGAATTTTATTGAAAATTGAGCATCCAAACATCGTAAGTATATAAGATAAGATAATTTTTATGGATCCAAACAAATGGAAATTCAGTTTCACTAAAATTGACCACTCAGCATAACTTCTGTAACAATAACAATATAAATGCCAATACAAACAACATTCACAAACAAAACACATACACACTCACAACCAGTGCTTCAAAAACAAACTATACATTTTAATTTTTGAATTTTCAATCTAAAGAACTGAACTTACAGTATTTATACAATGTGAAAATTTAATAGATTCAAATGTTTAACTTGATTTAAATTTTGCTGAAAATAACCACTTTTTAGTTAGTAAGTATGCTAAAAAAACAGAAAAAAATATCTTGTCTTTCTTGTTGCAGGTGCAAATGAAGGAGGTCTATGAAACATTGGAAACAGTCTACATTATCTTGGAATTGGTTACTGGTTCAGAATTATTTGAGAGGCAAAGAACAATAGTTTATTAATCCAGTTGTAAATAATGTGTTATTAAAATATTTAAAATAAAAAAAAAAATATTTTCAATAATTTGTCTTGTTAAATAATTAACATTTTAATATATTTTTTTCATCAGAATAGTGTCTGAACAATATTATTCAGAGGAGCAAGCAGCACTAGCTGTAAGAGATATAATATCTGCAGTTGATGTAAGCTCTTCAATTCATAAACTTGTTTTAACACTTAAACAGTAACCCATACAGCTTTTAACATTCCTACTGTACTTGTTGAATGAGGTAGGGATTTAAAGGAGAGGAAGAGTTATCATTAAAATGCTTTTGATAATTTAAACAAGATTACTTTTATTTTTCAGTACTTACACAAACATGATATTGTTCACAGAGATTTAAAGGTAAAAATTGAACATTGCTGAATCATTGTTTCAAGTTATAAAGTATAGTTAAAAAAATAAATATAAATAAAACAATATGATTAATTAAAGCTCAAATAAAAATTTTTTGTTTCAGCCTGAAAATATTTTGTATGAAAACTTATCACAAGATTCTAAGCTCAAAATTTGTAAGTAGGCCTACTTTAACAAAAAAAGTGCTTGAGTTAATTCTCATTGAAAGTGATGCATATTTTACAAAACATTTTTCTGAACTTAATATTCATGATTAGGTGACTTTGGGCTGTCGACTATTGTTAGCAACAAAGTATCTTTAGTAACTGTGTGTGGGACACCTGGCTATTGTGGTAAATATCTCAACTTTTTATATTTTCTTTTATTCTCTTTCTTTTAAAATATCCTATCCATATTGAGAAAGTATCATTGTATTTTTCAGCTCCTGAAGTGCTTAAGGGAAATAACTATGGCAAAAGCTGTGACATGTGGAGTGTAGGAGTTATTGCATACATTTTGTAAGTACTCATAAAGTTTTATTAGTTTCATAATTAAAATTGGAATTACATTCTAAATTTGAGTAACCCTTACATCATCATTGCTAAAGAAATACTTTTATTTTTTTAAAGTTCTGTTTAAAAATATTTTTTATTCATGATGGCTATAGCATACTTTTTACCCTTAAATTTTTTTTCAATTTAAAGACTTTGTGGCTATGAACCATTTCACTCAGACAATGAACCACAAATGTTTAAAAAAATATTGAAAGGTGATTATTCATTTGACTCTCCTTGGTGGGATGAAATCAGTAACAATGCCAAGGTAATACATTGAAACTTAAAATTCAAAGAAATAAATTTCAATATCTTCTTACAACTGATTTATACTAATTATATTCAGAAAAATGTTCACCACTATAAAAATTTCAAGTTGAGATTATTTTTATTTAAAATGCTTACTGTTGACATTGCATTTTCTTAATTGCCCCAACTTATTTTTTTAGGATTTGGTTAGAAAACTGTTAGTTGTTGACCCAGCCAAAAGATTAACAGCGTCTGCTGCACTGAAACATGTTTGGGTGACCGGGATGGCTAATAAAAAATCTCACATGGAAACTACAGTTGATAAGATCAAGGAGTTTAATGCCAGGAGAAAATTAAAGGTAACAAACAATAAAACATTCCTAATAGAATAGATACATATTTAACACATTTATATATAGCTGGATGATGTGAACATTTTCTTGGGTTTTTATACATCTTTTTATATGAACATTTTCTTGGGTTTTTATATATGTTTTTATCTAAACATTTTCTTGAGTTTGAATACCATTTTTTTCAGTTTACAACTGATGTCATTTTGGCTGTTGTTGCTGCTGCTAAAAGACTACCATTAAAGGATATGCTAAATATAAACCTTGAATCACACAAACAACCAGCCGACCAGGAAGTGAAATAGGATACAATTGTATATGAAATTTTAAATATTTTTTATTTTGCAAATAATTTCCAAGTATGTTTTATATTAATTTTATGTATTTAAACAAATTATTGTTTCTTTAATAGGCTTTGTTAAATAAGTAGATCAAAGCTGGGTCTTCCGTAGATCAAAGCTGGGTCTTCCTTAGATCAAAGCTGGGTCTTCCTTAATCATTCAGCTTGAGGGCAATGCCTTATTCTTATTATTACATTTCAAAAATAACATTAAAAAAAAGGAATATTTTTCCTTTTTACATTTCATTTAATTCAATCATTAAATATTTATAAATATAGTTTCATATTGAAATAAGGATATATTTTAAAAAAGTGTGCCTTGTACATTAAATGCTATTTGACATATTCTATAAAACTTTCAAGAAATGCAACCATTGCCAAAGAAAGTGTATTTTACTCAGTACATGCACCATGTCATGATATTTTTAAAAAACCTAAATATGTAACAAATCTGTGTTGTCAAATTTTTTATTCTTCAACATGTACTTCCAAAATGTATCTACCACAATAAAACTGTTTAGTGTGCATTGACTTAGTCAATTAGTTTATTGCTTTTTAAGTATATCAAAAAGAAATAATTAGAAGAGCATCCCACACCATTTGACTAAAATCTTTCAGTAGAAAAGAAGAAAACTTAAAAAAACTTAACATCTCCCATTAGTTTATTATTTCCCAGACTGACCATTCCTGTGCTTCTATGACATTAACCTTACAAAGTGAAAAGATCGCTTACATAGACATAAAGGGTCAAAGATAACCAAAACGCTATGACAGAACTCAATCACAGTGCCTGGAGCCTACATTTTTTAGTTAACAGTGCTCTATAAATTAAATTATTATAATTCATTGATTCCTGCTAGCCAGAGTTTTAGTCTTTTAACCTTGCTATTCTGTAAGAAATGATATTGTGATTAAGTTAACTAATACAAATTAAAAGGAGTTGTTTTTTTTTTTTTTACAAAGCTTATATAAATTCACTTTGCTCTGTATGGTACAATTTTTTTTACACATTATTTCTCACACACTCAATCTTGTATAAAGTTGAAATTTTGCACAATTATTTCTTGTACCTGACAAATCAAATCAATACAAAAATTAACCAATTAGTTGATTAATTATTGTTATTTTTTTTTTTTGGGTGTTTGGTATCGAACAAGTGAAAGAAATTGTATTATTAATAGATAGCTATGACAACAAATGATAGGAGCATAACATTGAAAAAGCTAAAAGTTTGAAAATGTGCTTAACAAAAACAATTAGTAAAACTATTTCTAATCGCACAGATTTATTATTGTTAGTCTAGGTCTATTACAAATTTAATTATATGACTGATCTTAACTAATTGAAAGACTTATACTTAATATAAGCTTTGTTGTTTTTTTTTCATGTTTTTCTTTCCCTTCCAGTATGCTCATTGCTCTAAAAAAAGTAATATTGAATGCAATGAAACTAAAATGCTAGATAACCATAAGCCATTAAAAAAAGGAAACAGAATGAACAATATTTTTTGTGCAAAAAAAAGTTTATTTCAGATGTACTAAATCTACGATAATCAAATCCTCACCAGACAAAAATAACATATTTAAATACAAATATTTATAAAAGCATTGCAGACAATAATAGATATTATTATAGCAAGTTTCTACAGAGATAACAGTACACACCGTTGTTTAGATGTTTAAAGTAGAAATGATAATAGTCTTTAGCCATCTTTCAATGATCTGAACTCTGATTCAAAAGTATTAAGCTTCTTTTAATATTTCAAGAACAATTAGATCTATATGTAATTTAAAAGACAAATAATTAAGGATTTTTAAGATGTAGAAAATCACCAAATTGTTAAGGCTTTATTTAGTAAACAAAAAAATACAATTACAGAAAATATCAGATCTGAATTAAAACATGACTAGTGTTGCTTTGTATCTGTATTTACTTTTTTTTTGGTAGAAATTACCATAAGGAACAATCTATAGTTAGTGATCTTATTATTGTAGCCAATATAATATGATTTATTAAACTTATCTTAATACGTTTTAAATGTTGCAATTTTACTTGTTTTAGAAACACATAAAGAAATGTAAAAAAAAACAAAAAAAAACAAACAAAACAACCAAACTATATATAACTAAAATAACCCACACCACAATACATTTATAAAACTATGACAAATCTTTAAAAATTTAATTGTGAATCTGACCTGAACCTTATGTGTGACAAAAATGATTAATTATATAATCTTATTTTTTAAAGCACTTTAAAATAATAAACAATATAAATGTTCCATTGTGAAATTACTAAGGATCTAGAAAAAAAAAGATTTGTTATAACTCTATTTCAACAATCTTAGGTTTTAACATGTAAAAGACAATGCAATAAACACTTAGGAAACTGGGTATTGCTTAAACAATAAAATATCAAAGTTTAGCATCACAACAAGCTTACAGCTCCGGTTAGTAGATCTAAATAATTTAACAACTTTAGAACAACAAATGCATACACAGGGTGAAAATAAAAAGCTGTTTCATTCTACCAAAAAAAAATTAAAAAAATTAATTCTCAGTATTTTTCTGCAGCCTGCATTGGGAAGGTAGAGTCACTTTGGCTACTTTAAGATTTTGTTGCTTTACAATCAAAGAACACCACAGACATAGCAATGATGGAGGCAAATACAATTTTAATGTACACCTCAGGGATAAGTACTTGAGCAACTGGATCCTAGGTAATCTACTTTTGTACAGCTCAATGCATATGTTTCATAATGGGATACAGAAGCCACAGAGATCACACTAAGGACTAGAAATGTGCAAAAGCTGAGCGAAACCTTTTATCATCTTGTTTACTTGACCTGGAGTGGGAATGATAATGATGTCTATTGGGTGTAGACCTTTTTAGCTTTTCACTAGGAAAGTTTCTATGCAAATTCTTGTCTTCTCTTAAATGTCTGGCTTGCCTTCTCATATTTTCTCTATGGTCATTATGTTTCTCAAACCAGTCTTTAGATTTGTCACGACTGTCTGTTTCACAATGACTAAATTGACCATCACATGAAGGATTTCGATGTGCTCTTTCAAACAGCCAGTCATTTCTATGCGCCTCTCTACGTTTTTGTTTCCTGTGATCTGCGTTTTGAAATACCCAGTTGGATGAAGCCCTGTCTTCATTTCGTTGTTTTTCTCTATCAGCTGCCATTTGAAAGATCCAATCAGATTTGTCATGTTCTTTGCGACTCTGAACTCTGTAGTTAGCCCATTTTGAATACCAGTCATCCTGCTCATGTGGCTTAGATTCAAACTGAAAGGTTTTATTGGTGTCATCTAAATTCCTGTGTAGAGTGTTCTGAACACTGACACCATCTTTTTCATTGTGGAAATCTGTGTTTTCAGGCTGAATCTGTTCATCTAATTTTTGTTGAGTCTGTACTATTTGTACCTTACTTCTTTCACAATGTTGTTCACTTAAGTTGTCTTCAAGCTTGATGGTATTGCAACTTTTTAAATCCAGTGGAATAGCATTGTTCATGAAGAAAAACCATTGAGTACTCTGGCAAGTGACCCAGTGTAAATCAGTTTTCAAAAGCAGTTGTGATCTACCCCAGTCATCTTGAAAAGACTTGATTTTCAGATAAATTTTCTTACTTTGATAAGGTTTTAATTTTTCAACTTCAATAGAATTGAATAGCTTCAAGATTTCAATGAATTTATGATTTATCTTTTTAATAGTTTTCTTCAACTGCTTTCGATCAGAATTGCACTCTGTGCTGAATTTTCCAAGAGTTTTACAAGGCTCGTGTAAAATGTCTTTCTGCCATTGCTTTCTGGCTTTTGAAACACTTCTGCTATAAATATTCACCACATCAGCTTCCTTTTTGTTAAAAAGAGGTATGGAAGTGCAGAGCTTCTTAAATTTGGAAGATACATTGATGACGTGATCAGTTAATCCTTGAGCCATTTTTAGAACGGATGGCTTCTTTTCATGCCAATAATTTTTCAGTTTATGCAAAGTTGTTTTTTTATTATGCCAGATTGACTTAATTTTCTGCCAGGTGTTTTTAACTTTATCTCTTACAGAGGCACTTGTTTTTTTGAACAATATTCCAAGACGATTTGGCCAAGAGTTGTTTTTCTTGTTTTTTGCATCCGAATTATGATTTTCATTAACTGTTTGATCAGACATCTCATCAGATGCCTTGCTCTGAAATGCCTCAGACCCGAATTCAACTTTCAAAGTTTGTTGTAGATCATAAAATAACTGAATTAGAGATGCAATAGTTTTCTTTGTATCCAAAACAGGGTCAAGCATTTGAGCATGTTCAAAATCAGATTGAATGGGTAATAAAATATTTTTGCTTGATGGTTCAGAGAGAATAATGTTTTTCAAAAGCTCGATAACACTGTTGACTTGAACTCTTAAATACTCCAAAAGTGTCTCCTCATCAAGCAATTCCCCAATCTCCTGTAAAATGTGTGTCACATAAACATACAGCAGTTGAAAATCTCTACTAGATGACTTCACCTCCACCCAATCTGAATTCTTTTTCTGCACATTATCAAGCATCTCCTCAGCACGATCCCAAACATTCTGAATAGAATCTAATACAGACTGTTTCAACTCTGCCACGCCCGAAAGCAAAAGCGAAAGATTAGCAAAATCATCAAAAACAGTCAAATTCCATTGAGAAATGTGTTGGGTCAGCCTTGTAACATTGGCAGCCATGAGCTTTTTGAGACAATCAACTTGGTCAAGGTGTTCATGTTCATTTTCCCAAATTTCTCTATCCCTTTCATCTTCCCACTCCTCATTTTCTCTTTCTCTTTCTTTCTGTCTACGCTCAGAAAGATACAAATTCTGCCAATGAAGTGCCCTTTGCTGCTCTCTAGTAAGAGACTGCTGAAGATCTTTGATGTTTATCATAACAGGTTCTGCCAATGGAGCTGTAGATGCAAATACAAAAAAGGGATTTTTAAAAATTCTGATTTATTATTATGAATTAAAAATTTAAATAACATTTTTTACATGTTTTTTTTTCCTTTTTTATTTCAGCAGAACATCAACACAATACACACAATCATCAGTGAATTAATAAAAATGTCACTTTTTTCTTGCTTGTCTAATGTTAATAATTATTGTATATAACATTATAGAGTAGCCATCAACATGTATACAATATGTAGCTCAACTATAATTATTAGTTCGCCATGACTTGTGGTTTTCTCTTAGTGAAACAGCCAGTTAATAAATATAGTTAGCATTGTTGTTACTACACTACCTTGAAAGTGTGATCATTAAGACTAAAACCAATGAACTGAAATGAAATTGAGTAGCAAGTCAAAGTGACATATTTTTTCCAAAGCTTACACCAACTCACACTGACTGTTTGGTAATAAGTTTGAACATGCTACTTCTCCCACAACCCATTCACAGATCAAGTTGAAAATTTGCATAAGTATTCACCGGCAAAGACAATGAATAATGAAATGGGAGGGTAAAATAGTTCTTGCTAGAAGAGGTGGAAGAAATAGGTCATAGAAGTTGAAGTGCTTAGTTTTTCTTGACTGATAAGATCTAGATCTATATGACAAATGGAACAGTGGGAGTAATCTCCTGTCAAAACTAAGGGAAAAAGCAACATGTTTCCAAATGATTTCTATTGCCAATGATTTGACCACTGATGCATATGATACTGCTCAACTATACATATTTACTTAGCTTTTGATATTTCTGCTGAAAATGTTAAACTAATGGGCAGACACATGTTGCTTTTGGGCATCTGCTTCTATGACTGAGGGTTAACAAGTGTGCTGTATGGCAGCACAACAACCAAGCACCTTAAAAGTATTTTAAGAGCTCTTTCATCTATCTTTTCAAATTAAAAAAAAATTTAATTAGCATCAGAGATTAAATTAATAGTTACCTGCTTGATGAGTTTCTTGAAGGATCTGGTGTTGGTGTTCTTCAGTCAGATCAGGAAAGCCTTCTGTATTCTCTGATGGCTTCTGATTGGAAGAACTGGGGGTAACCACTTCACTCTTGATGATGCTATAGTTGCCAATGAACCATTCAAAGTATTTTTCACAAGGTGGAAGTGAAAATACGTCCTCGTCGCACATGAAGCCCTTTTTGGCCCTTTCACAGTTAGTGACTGTTTCAAATACTCTACATAACAGGTTAAATCCATTTTCTGGGCTTTTGTATTCATACACTGACTGTACAAGAAAAAAACAAAACAATAAAAATATTTAAGCTAAAAAGAAAAAAATCCATCTATATTAAAAGTTTTTTTTTAAATGATTCAAGGAGACTAAGGTTATTGGCACTCATAAGATCCCTTTTTGCCCTTGAAGGAAAAAGGAAAGAAGAAAGCTGTTCCAACAAAAACTGCCTCAAATTTATTGATTTGAATTATCATACTAACAAAAAAAATAAAAAAATTAGTGTTCAATTGTAAGCTTTTAGATATCTACTTCTGAAGCAAATCAAAACATTTTCTTCTTTAACTCATGGTCATCAGCACAATCTTGTCCTCTGCTAAGTGGAAACTCTTTTAATATGAAAAAAACAACAACATTTGAACTGCATTCTAATTATTCTAATTCTGTGAATTACTTTCTATCAAAGTATAACAAAAATTAACATGCTTTCTAAGATAATAATGGCAATATCTTTAATTCTAAAGAGTAAGTATGAATGCATTGCTTCAAATGACTACACAAACCCTGTTACAACCAGGATATTTTGTCACATCTTATGCAAACAAATTAAAATTTTCTTTTTGCCTTCTGTGCCTACCTTCAGCAAGGGCTTATCTTTGGGCCTCAGATTTCTATTACATTTATCTTACAACAGTTATTGTTTTCCTTGACAAAGAGCCGAATCAAAAGTAAAATTTATCTTATCTTTTACAAAGTATATAGCAAAAAAAATGTGTAATATCATGTTTACAAGCATTTTCAAAAATATTTACATACTTACAAGATTACAAAACTGTTCATACGCTTGTGCATAAAAATGTTCAGTTCTTTTGAGCCAAATCTCCGCAAAGTATGACTGCAAATGTTAATATGTAATTCAATAAAAGAATCTTGAAAAGAATGCAGATACTTAAGTATCTATGTAAATCAACATCATCTATGATTTTAATGCACTATAAGTTATTGCAGTGATGCCCAGCCTTTTTCAGCCGGCGGGCCATTTTAATTCACGGGCCACATCATCGAATAAATTTTAAGAAATGAAATAGTCATTAATTCCATTTTAAATAGTTTATTAGAAACTCGTAGCACTACTAGACCTACTTACACATGTAAGACGATTATGTGAAAGATTGGTTTCAATTGTTTTATTATTGAGAAAGTTTGTCTACTTAATTAAGTGCTTGTAAACATTGTGATCATCCTTAACACTTGATTTCGGAAATTTGATAAAGTTTCTTCATACACATGGCAAAGAAATCAATTATCTGTATCACTCTAAATTTCTCAAGCTGAGATGTCTGGCTTTGTAATCAAATGAGTTCCAGTTAAAGATCTGTTGCAGCAGTCCTCAGTGTCATTGGAAAACATTTTGAAATCTGCTGCTTTGTCATTTAGTTTGGAAGGAAAATTTTTACCCATATCATCCACTCTTTTTGCTTTTTTTCCCCAGGACAAAATATTTCATCACTACTAGAAAGCACATTTTACACTTCATTTCTCATAATTTGTACAACTCTACAGTTTGCCCTTACTGTGGACACATTTCTGGCTTCTTTTTTCTCGGCCGTCACTCAACTCACTCAACTAGATGTAACTTAGCCATCTTTTTCTTTACGGCTCAAAACCAAAAATGCCTCCATATTTTTTAAAATGTTTTTTTTTTATTAATGCCCTTTTATATTATTGTTGTAAACCTGGTGGTGGCACAGACGGGGGTAGTGGTATGTGTGTAGACAGCCGATGCGAATCAGCTCAGGACAGCGCTAGACGAGCAGTGTGACTATTTACAACGGTCAGCCGAGACGAGTTTCAACATGACGGCTCGTGAAGGATTGGCGGCGTGATAAGAGGTCAGGAGCATCACGAGAATTGTAGTCATCTGACCACCCAGAAACGTCAAGCGGCGCTCTGTCCAGCTCGAGAATTGTCAAGTTCTTTAAGTTGGTGGTGTATGGTGCAGTTTGCAGAGAGCCTGGATAGTGAGATTCGTAACATTATATTTTTTCTTTCCTACGGCTCTCCCATTTCATTAATCCACAAATATGAAATAGTATGTACTATTCTCTTTGATATCAAAAGAACATTACCAAAAATGATGCAGAATTGATGCCCTGTGTTACACACAAGATATTTAGAACACGACTAGCTTAAGATAGCTGCGGAATTATCCAAGAATCTAAAACAACTATCAACAATTGTCACAGAAAAAATAAATGTAGTGTTTATTTAAAAATATATGATAATATGAATATTATAATACTACACATTAGAATGAATTCTATCATAGAAGAAGTGAGAGTCCTAAGTCCTAACGTAAGGAACCTTTTTTTAAAATTTTCTTCACTTTGTGCTGATGTTTAGGCGGGCCGGATGGAACCGGATCTGGCCCGCGGGTCGTGATTTGGGCATCACTGAGTTAATGCATACATGTAAATTTACTACAATAATGTAGATGTTACTAATGCTAAACACATTTTTAAAATCAAAAGAAGCAACTAGCAATAAGAACTGCATATAAGTTTTGAAAAACTAAATTTCCCACTTTTTCTTCCAATTCCATTTTCACAGAACTGAGTTCTTCTGACTTCAGTTTCAACTGCTGCTCTAACAACATTATTTTCATAGACTGCTGATAGACTGTTTGTTGCCATTCCTCAATCTCCAAGTCTGTTCCTAAAATGCAAAAAGGATAAACCATCTCAGGTGACAAATAACATTTGTTTTAAACAGAGTATATTTGTTCACCAGCTTACTAAAGTATATGATATTGAAAAGTAATTGATTCAGCTGTTAATGTAAATAATGTAATAAAGTGAAACATTTTGGAGCTAATAAACTCTTTTAATTTTTATCATCTTTGAATTTTCACTATAAAGTTAATAACAAAATCAAAGCAATTTGCTTATCAATTGTTTCATTATATTATTCTGCTGTGTCACAATCAATTTATTATACAGGAAAAAAAATAACATCCTTGTTACTAAGAAATATGTGAATGAATTTTTTCTCTGTTGACACAAAAATCCAAATGTCACAATCAAAACCTAGAACTTTTTATATTTACAGTAAACACAAACACACATTTTTTGTCTAGTTATTTAGTGTTATAGAATGTTTAGTTATAAATTGATTACCATTACATAAATAAATTGTAATCTAGACCTTAATTTGATAATATTTTGATTACAAGTGATAGTTACCTACTATAATACCTAAACTGATTCCCATTGTCAAAATGGCCGCAACAAACACAATGACATTAAGAATTGTGCTTAGGTGATTATTAGGGCTATGAATGTAGTTACGAGGGACATTGCCAGCATCAAGAGGCAGGTCTCCAATATCAGCAAAGACTGAGAGATCTCCAATGTCATTCTGGGCAGACAATGACCCAGCTTCACTCTGCTCACTCTCAATGCGATCATCAACTCCTTCCTCTGTGGAGGATTCTGTGTCATCATCAACATCTTCTTCATAAGGAGTTACTGCCTCTCTGTTAGTAGATTCTTGACTTGTTGAATGTCTATTTGCAGAATCTTTAGAACATTTCAGTATAAAAAAATAATAAATGAGGCTACTTACATATACATTGATAAGCTAAAATATAATTCTAAAGTGTGTATCTTCAACTTAAAATGATATGAGATTATTAATATTAGATATCAATAAATTAAAAAAAAAAAAAAAAAAAAAAAAAAAAAAGATATTTTCAATCAGTTTGTATGTCAAAAATGTAAAATAAATTAACTTTAAAACTATGTTAATTGTCTTATAATGTCTGGATTAAAAAAAAACAACTGTTCAAACAAATTACAATCAATTTATGTGATTAACTTTCTAGTTATTTTCTAATTATTATTTGTACTTTAATCCCAGTCATATATTTAATAACACATGATAATACCTGCATTTCTTAAAAAGCTAAAACTTGGACAAACAGAGGATTCAGTTGTAGAGATTCTAATAGGCACAGTAATCTCATGAATGTCAAGATCAGGCAAGCTGCCACAGTCCAAGCGTACAAAATCAGAATCTGATAAGATAAATTGTAAATATACATTTACTTTTATACCACTCAATATTAAATGTATAACTTCATTCAAAATAAATAGAAAATTTTGTACACAAAATTATGCAAAATACTTTTTTAATTGAGAATAGTTTTATGTGTTACAAAAAAAAAATCCACAAGAAAAAAACTTAATTTTTTAATGTCATTTTTCAAATAATCTTTTTGAAGTGCAACTAATTAAACATTAAGGGGAAACATTATCTGCAGGGATGCAAAATCCCATACTTTATATGTTTAATCCATATCACTAGTCTTAAAAGTTATAGAACGGTACCAGCATAAATCTTCAGAAGCCCTCCTGAAGATATGAGATTACATGATTGATGGACAATGGGATTTGTAATCCTGATTGCATGATAAATTGACATTCAAATGTCTCAGCCAGAGAAGTAGAAGTGGTTGGTTGTTACTTTGATCCTGTACCTTAAAAAAAGGTTTTGGTTCCAGAAGCTGATAAACTTGGATAAGGATGTTCTTTATTATGCTTGTTCTAAAACATCTGAAAAAACTGTTGGTTAGAGCAGCTAGTTAACTTTATTATGCTGGT
>JADKLZ010000003.1:19020130-19078332 GCA_021533235.1 Biomphalaria straminea
GCAGCTAGTTAACTTTATTATGCTGGTTCTAAAACACCTAAAAAAAACTTGATAACTGGTAAACTTAAGATCACCTGCTCTACAAAACTTTAATTTTCTATGACATCATTTTAAACCTAAGTAATATCTGTCCAGAACAAGTTTATGATAGATGGTAAACTAGGTGGTAAACTAGAGTTCCCCTGCTCTACAAACATTTTTGATTTTTATACTTATTAATATAATACAAAACAATTAAGACAGATGTCACTCATAAGTCATAGTTATAAATGATTTTTGTTTTGACATTTCAAGGCATCTCCTTTCAGCATCACCAGCATACAAGCCTATGCTCTTACATCAACATATGATGTGGAGTCAGTAGAAGAGTTTTATGAGCAGTCACAGAGGAAGTAGTTAACAAACTCCAGAAAAAGGACATCCAAGTTATACAAGGAGACTGGAAAGCCAAAGTAGGAAGCATCTCCTACTAAACTTAGAAAGGCACATGTGGTAGATACAGTAACCTCTCAACTAATGATCAAAGTCTGCTACTATTAGAATTTGTGAAGTCAAACAACCTCTCTAAGGATTCCACAAAAAAGTGTTAAAACTCTTAGCACAGTCCTAATGGAGTACACCACAACCAGATTTATTATATTGTGGTGCCACAACATTTTAAGGCAAGAATCCATACAGCCAAAACAAGAAGTCTTCATGGAGCTGACATTGGAAGCAACCATGATATTGTTATGAGGACCTTCAAATTACACCTAAAAAAAGGTAACAAATCAATGACCTACATGATGCAAAAAAAAATTAATTAAAATTACCAGTGTCACTGTCAGTCCTTCTTTCAACACTGTAACTTGTGTTTTCCTCTTCTGACAAGTGAATCAGATCTGTGTCAGTATTGCTGGATTTCGGTTCCTCTTCTAACAGGCTGACAATGTCTTTGGCAGTGTGGCTAACTGAACTTTCTTCATCTGAAAAGTGGATAAGGTCTGTTCCACTGTCACTTGCATAAGCTGGTAAGTAGGTTTTTCCTTCATTGGCAAGATCTGTTTCGACTGTATTTTTCAAGTCACCAGATCTAGATAAACAAAAAAGCAAATTTTACAAGTAAAAATGGTAACCACCATTATAATGACAAGACCATAATTTTCATAAGAATAGATTTTTTATACCTTTCAAGCAAGATATCCAAGCAGCAAGCTCCTAACTCATTGCCTAAAGGATTATCACCTATCTTGGAACCATCAAAGTGATCACTATGTCTAACTGAAGTTACTGTATCATCATACAAAATATCTTCATTATTTTCTGTTCCACTAACAAAACAATCCTTCACAAGTATTTTTTCTTGTTTTCCATTGACCAATAAATCATGATCTTCTTGGCTGCTGACTTCTTTAATTGTCTGAGCAGAATGCAAACTTTTATCAACATAATGTATCACATTATTTAAGCCTGACTTAATCACATCTGTTTCAGCTTGTTTGTCAAATTTCTCACTAAGAAAAGAGGTTGTAGCAGTGCTTTCAGATGACAGAGACTTTTGATTTCCAGAGTGATCATTCACTAAATGATCTTGTGACTCCTTGAGATCCATCAGATCATCTTAAATATAAAAATGTATTATAAATATAATATATGTTTATATTTCTATTTTCTACTTTTTTACACTTAAGTAGTAAAAAAAGAAAAATTATTTCACTGGTATAATATGCAAAGAAAATCAGTATTTATGGTAAAATAATCTTGATTTTTATATATTTTTTGTTTGGTCTCTAAGAAAAACACAATTAGGTTTTAATATTTCTTGTTTGTAAGGAGTATCATACAATTTTACAACAGGACTAAAAATTCATATAAAAACTTGTGCACAATAACTTAATTAATAAAGAATGTCCTTTTCCTAACCTGATATTTCCTTGTTAAGATCACTGCTACGGTGCCTTGAGAAAGTTGCTAATTCCCCATCATTAAAGGTCACTACTTCAATTGAACTGTCACTTGATTCAGAGTCAATATCCCCAGACTGATAGTTGAAAGAAAGAGAACTTATGATGATAAGTCAAAAGATTCAATATGTAATTGATTTCTAAGAGAAAAAAAAATTCAGTGTAGTAAAACTGAAAACCATTTTGCTGTTAATAGTTTACTCACCACTATCTCTCCTTCATTATCAATTAGGGTCCAAGTAGACAGATTCAAAGGTTCACCCATTTTTTCTGTATCTGACATGGTTTCTCATTGATAGCTGAAAACAAAGAAAAAACAGTGAGACAAAGAGGGACATCCACATTAAAGAAGAACAGTCCAAAAGTTCAATAGTAGCTTTCAGGGATAAGACAACTCAAAGCTATCACTACTCTCTAAGGAAAGAGAAATTCTGTACAGGTGTCAGGTATCAGGGCATTATGAAGTGATATGCAGAGAAAGTGAAAAAAAATAATGCATCTCTGCTTTACATCCAACCTTGTATTTAAGTAAATTGTGCTTAATATCTGAATATTTCTCATTTATGTGATTAGACTCGTTATATCAGTGGTTCTCAAACTGAGATTTAAATATAATCTTTACTTAGATATATATTCCCAATTGGGTATTGAACCATTTAGCATGTAAACAAACTCATTCTCCAATTACAGATGAATCCATACTAATACATTAGCAGCTTTTTTTTCATTTGCAACTGATGTTCTATGCATTTATGTAGCATTTTCACTTAAGGGTCAGTGAACAAGTTTTGACTATTCGAAAGGGTCCATGGGTCAAAAAAGTTTGAGAAACTCTGCACCATATACTAGAGTATTTAACTAGTAAAACTTGATAACTGCCACTATATCTAGAACTTGATCCACTCTGTCATAATTAAAGTTCGGTAATTCTGTAGATCAGTGTCATGGGTCATTTTCACTATTTACATGCATTAAATGAATTAAATTTTAATCTGCCTGATTATTGGCATTATGTGAGTCTGTGATGCTGATCTACACAATTACCACTAGTTTTGTATATCTTTTTACAAAGCTCATATCAACTCTGTCTGTCCGTCTGGTAAATAAAGTGTCCACATTATTTCTCCCACACCCAATCTAGGAACAAGCTGAAACTTTGCACAATTATTCATTGACATGAGACACGAATCATTAAAAAAAACAACAAAAAAAATAACCAATAAGACAATTAATTACAAGTAACTTATTATTTTGTTTTCCCATCAGGGGAAACTAATACTTCAGTATTCACATATATGGATAAATGTGTTGGGTTTAGTCCCCTAAATTATTTGTTAATGCTATTTCTCCCCTGTGCACTCTCTGATCAAGTTGATACTTTAAACAATTATTATTTTACCTAACAAAACCTGAATCAATAAACAAAAATACTCAATTAGTCAATTAATTAGTGGTAATTAATTATTTTGTTTGATATTGAATAATGGACATCATCAGTAGATACAGCTTTAAGGACGGAGTTCTTGCCCTTCAGATAAGCTTTTTTTTTAAAAGTATATTTTGCTTGTTTACTTATGCATTTTAAGTCAGTTGTTACGCACTCAGGTTATAGTATTAGTTATTTAGCGACGCACCATAGGAGACGCATATTGAACGGGACTAGTGACGCTTGGAATATTTGAGTTAGAGACTGGAAAATAAGTTAGCTATTGAATCTCTAGGGTAAAGATGTGATTATTCTAACAGAGACTTTGACTGTGGCCTTTTTATTGTTATTAAATATTTTATGAACTGTTCTTCGGTGTTGACCACATCTCTTGACTAGTTAAAACAGATGTTAGTTTAGTCTGTACTGTTGTTCAACTACATTGAATACACCCAAAAAATAAAACTCAAAGGCCTACTGAGTAATTTAATGAGATTGAACAATCATTGATAGTTGACCTCAAGACAGCCTGAACAAAGTCATCACACAGTATAAAACAATCTTCTCAATATGTTGACCTAACAAACGCATTCGACATGACAAAACGTCTGTTTTCGATATAAATCTAAAGCAAACTACAGTAACCTAATTCCAAGAGTGCAGCCAAGAGAGGTTACTATTTTCTACCAGTGGCTGGGCTCCATTACTTAAGTGCAGAGAATAGTCATCTGCCGAAATTGAAAAAGACTAAATGTGGCGCAACAAAGATGGCTAAGACAGATCAGAGGTACACAGAGCAGGTGGGAAGAGGCTTCAGACATTGCCAGTGACAGACTTTTGTAGAAACAGCTTGCCGCCAAATGCATCAAACGGTGTGGGACGGTCTAAATCAGTAAGAATAGCACATTAGGTTTTTGAAATAAAATTTTTTAATAGCAGGCTATTGCACAGTAGATACCTCAGAATATGCCCTTTGTTGGCTTTCAATACCGGAAATAGCGGTGGGGGAGCTCCCAGTACTCCCCTAGACCCTTTGCTGGCAAGGGCGGGGTGTCTAGTACAATTTCTCCACTAACTCCAGGAAGAGCATACACTAGGGCACAAGAAATGCTAAATATATTGATTATATTCTACATCTAGAATTTACTAGAATTGCTTATCACTTTATTTAGATCTAGATTCTAGTCTAGATTGACTAGATGTAAACAAGATCTACACTATACAACACTACTACAGACTACACTGATTATACTATTATACTAATTATAGTAAACAAAATTGCAGTGACTCACTGCACACTGCAAATCAATACTCATTTACATACAAACTAAAGTAATAGGCCAATTGAATAGACTTTATACTATTTATAGACTTAGTTCACTTAGTCTTAGACACTTAGATGTCTTAGTAAAACTTAGTTGAATTTACTATAGACTATAGTCAGATAATAATAATCACAGTACTGATAGTGATACTAATCCGCTGATACTGATAATCGGTATACTGTAACTATATACACTTAATACACTATAGTCTATAGTGACTATAGTACTATACTAATAATACTACTAACTACTACTTTCTTAGTAAATCTTTATCTATTTTTAGCCTTACTTTTTTTTAGCACAAACTTCACAAGTGACAAACTCAACTGTTACTACGGCACTCATTAAGCCTAAGGGGACATTCACATTAATTCAGCATTTGCTTGCTAGTTTCTATTTTAAAATTCTCATCAATAACCAAGCAAAAAGTTACACGTCAGTTTTTCGAAGGATTTGTTACCTGTGTAGTGTGTAACTAAAATTTGTAGTTCTACGCAACTGACCCCGATGATTTCCTGCCAGAACAACAAAATAACAACATGACCTCCTAACCTAAAATTCGAAACTTTCAAAGTGTTTTTTAGACTATTAACATTACTAGATCTAGAGCTAGAAAGAGATCACTGTTGAATATGTTGCTTTTTATAGATCTAGATCTACGTCTCGTTCTAAGCAACTAACATTTAAAATGAACCAAAAGTAGAATAAAAAAAAATACTGTAAAAGATTGTAAATTATTTAGATCTATAGATCTATATAGATCTAGTAAAATATGGCATAGATTTATATGCGAAACTAATGTTTTTGTAAACCAATAATCCTAAAGTTTTGAATAGTTACGAAAGAGATTAGAGTTGTCGCGCTGTTGTTTACATACTAAGACGTCTTAGTCCCATGCCCCATGCCATACTCCATACAGGATTACAGGCATATGATCTAAATTTTAACTATCCCTATATCTAAAATCTAGTCATATAGATCTATATCTAGACTTTGATATCGTCTCTTAATAATCATAATTTAGACAACTTACAGTAAAAGTTAGATCTAGATTCGTTAGACTCGTCACTTCGTAACTGACACTAATTTTAAAATTTACTTACTGACTAACCGGTAACCCTAATAAGGCTAAGTCTAAGCCCTAAGTAGTAAGTAACTAACTGTAAAGTGTAAGTCACTAACTGAAAGTAGTGAAAGTTACTTATACTAACTCGTGACTAACGTCTAAGTCAACTCAAGTAAGACTAGAGTCAAGTTACTAGTTTAGTAGTTACTAAAAAAGAGTTAGAGTGAAAAAAAACTTAGATTAGTTAGATCTTGACTCTTGAGCCACTGACACTGTCATACTCACTACTCAGAAAGACACAAAGATAAAGGTACATTCCTGTGATTCCTCGGGCTTGTCTCATATGCTAGGACAAATCTGTACAAATGTTCTTTCTTCGCTAGTGCCATTAGAGCATGGAATGGGTTGCCTGAGTTAGCCAGGAAAACCAGTGACTTGGCAGAATTTAAATCATTGGTTAATATGCATGACTAAATGCATGACGCATAGGACATAATCATCTTCTTTTTTGAAGTAACGTCTGTATTATATAGACATAGATCTAAATCTAGATCTATTAATGACCCAATGAGTTGTTTACAGTAGTAGTTAACTAGATCTAATATAGACTCTAGTATTACAGTAATAAATTCTAGTCTGTGATTGCACTGATTCAATGCAGGCTTTTTACTTCTTTGGATTCGTCTTGAGATGGGGCAGAATCTGGTGTGACTGATCAAGCTGATTCTGGAGCGGCAGATTTGTTAGCAGTTTATGCATGTGCATCTGACTAGTTGACAGGGCAGCTTTCTTCTTCTTTCTCTTGACTGATGCAGCTTTGTTTCTTTTGCACTCTGCGAAGTTCTTACACACTCATAAAATTTATATCTATGTTGTGCTGTCTTGGGCTATTTCTTTTCACATACCATATTATTATTATTATGTCTTCCGAGACATATAAAAGCCATTTATATAGTAAGTAATAGTAGACTTACTAGTCACATTATTTTCAATGGTCAGTGACTTAAATTTACTACATTTACTTAGTCTACTATTCAGGAAATATTTGTTAAGGTTGATAATCTTTTCTTGTCATAGCAAAAATTATTACTATTCTAATTTAGTAATTAAATCTAGCTATGTATTAAATTTTAACATTTTTTAAATTATTAAAAAGATTAATTTACTAAATATCATAAATATTAAAATAAATAAAAAAAATTTTTTTTTTAGAAATGGCAAACAGAATTAGTTTTGGAGAGGCATATAATCGTTTCATGCTTTTAAACCAAATGAGTGTTAATACCGAGGAAAATGAGAGAAAAACTGCTGACTATAGCTACCTTGAACGTGAACAAAACGTGAGTAAACCTGTGTTCAAACCACTTATAACATTTGTTAATTTCCAGTTGTCTCGTTTGAAAGAGCCCAGCTGCCATCTGTTCTCTTCTATGTCAGTTAAAGCAAGCTGGCACCCTAGCTTGTCTTTAAAGCATTTTTGGGGAGCACGTTTGTTACACAGACCACCTATAAGTTCACCAAAAAAGAATACCTTTGCATACCATTGTCTCTAAAAGAGGAGATTTAAAAAATATATAGGGAAGACTGCATTAACCTTTGCTAGACTCCGACCAAGAGTTTGGAAAAACCAGAATCTAACTACAGCAACTAAAATGGAGTTCTATAAGGAATGCAATCTTAGCATGCTACTGTACGGCAGTGGGTCATGGACTAACTACACAAAGAAAACTAAACTCACTCCACTTGCATGGCCTACTAAGGATCTTGAAAATAACATGGAAAGAAAGAGTGCAATACTGAGATCCTTGTGAAACAGGCTTTTACAGTCCTCAGGTAACACCGCCTGCCTGGCTTGGACATGTTCGCCGGATGGAAAACAATTGCATCCCAAAAATCATTCTGTACAGGCAACTCATGTCTGGCTCAAGAAAAACTGGTCGCCACACCTCCATTATGTGGATGTGATACTGAACATTGGGAAGGCATAGCCCTAGACCACACTTGTTGGAGAGAGTCCAAGAAATCTATTGACAGCAAGAAAACATGGGCTTCAGCTCTTGAAGAAAAGCATTCCATACGTCATATGGAAAATGGCAGGCTCCTCTACCACCAAAGTGAAAGCCACCTTGACCTCCAATATATGTGGACAGGAGTGTCTCTCCAAATGAAAAAGTGTTTGAGATGAACCTTAGTCATTCTACAACTGAAGGAGGCCAACTAACTATGTATATATAAGTATGTGTCTGTATGTAAATTTATCTTTATTACATTCTGACCCTTCAATATTTTGAACATTTTACCCTAGAATAGGCTTTTTCTAGAGTTAGTGGAATGATAATAGACACCCCCTCTGTTGTCAGATAGATGGTCTGGGGGAACATTTTTGAAAGAGATAAAGTCTATTCTTGCATTTTCTTGCAATGCTTATTCTCATCTGATGTACTTTTTCTAGAATTGTAATCAGATTTCACTATCATAAAATATGCTCATGTCCTGTATTTACTAATGATCTTTTGAAAGCATGCTCATTTATTTTTAAAACTAAACAAGCATATAATAATATATATTTATTTATCAATGATTCTAAATTCAATATTAAACAGACTATTTTGTGTAGCTATAAAGGATTAGGAGTTTAAGAAGATCAGAAAAGAAGTCAACAAAGATTCTCATAATTAATGTAATATCACTGTTGTGAATGTGATTCAGATTTTCAGTAGAAGCAACCCACAGAGTCACCTTTGAGTTTTTGCATGTATTCTCTTTTTTTTGTTATTTATTGCAAATTATAAAAAAGTATTTTTATTTAGCTTATTAGATGAAAAAGCTGGCATCAGATGGCCTCTGAAAGAGACAGTTGGAGAGCTCAAAAGCTGGGGAACAAACATTTGAGACTCAAAGGAAAGCCATTATTGAAAATAGGCTACTCTATCAAGAGGCCCAAACAAAACTCTTTTGCCACAAAACCCTCCTATAGTAGAAAAACTATATTATGGAGAACTGCCTGATATGAAAACCATGGCGGGGTTCATCTTAGATATAGGATTACTGATCTGAAACCTCCAACATGTAAAATGAGAATTATGAAGAAGAAATGAAGACAGGTGCAGAAGATGGAAATAAAACTTTAATGACCAGCAGCAGACAATGGCTTTGCCTGCAAGAAATGTGGGAAATTATGCAGGTTGCAACTAGTTAGCGTATTCATGTGAAACACTGCACTCATCCTTAATCTTCTGAATCGAACACATTGCCATTATAATATTAAAATGATTGAATTACTTTCTCAATTATTTTAAGAATAATTTTCTGGTTTTGTACACCCTTCTCCACTATGCCCTCCAAAATGTTTTCCTCTTCAATAGCTTTCCTCAGCTTTTTTATTAGTTTCCTCTCCATAATTATAAAAGTTATGTATACTTCAGCCAGTCACATGGTAGTTGTAAATAAAAGTGCTTTTCACTGAATTACTTACAATTGACTAAAGAAAGTAAGATCTACTCTCTTTGACTTGATGATCAAAGCAAAAGAAATTAATCAATAGATTTGTTTAAAAAAAAAAAGAATAAAACTTGTAACTGTGTTTAATTTTTATATTTTTCTCCAGGCTTTGAAATTAGAAAATACCAAACTGAGAAGTGAACTGGAAGAACTGAAGTGAGTCACATTTTTAAATATCAGAACATGACGCTTATTCAAACACTTACAAAGTGATTCCATTCCAAGAAAACAAAGAGAATGTATTGATTTGTGATAACAATAATATAGTAACATTTTCAAACTTATATTGAAATTAAGTAGTTGATGTTTTGAAAGAAAACAAAATTCATTTTTACAGATCTGCTTTAAAGCAAATTACTTGTGAAAATTCTCATGAAAAGTTTGATGAAAGGCGCATAAATTTAATGAAATTTCAAACTATTCAGCTAGAAAGACAGGTGAGAAAATGTCTTAGCTTTTGGTGTAGCTTCATATCTATACACGAAACAGTGTGACTAATAATATATATTATACATTTTCCTTTTTTTTTCTTTTATTTTCATTACATGCCAAAAACAATTATTTTTTAAATTTTAGCTGATATGTTATCATTTTTAGTACTGTTCAACAGATATCTGTACTAACTGAAGCTTTAGGTTGCAGACAAGAATCACTTTATGAAGTAGAAAATGTCTTGCTTTGGCTGGGAAATAAATTAAGGTATGTTAGAAAATGATTTTTGCATTACAAGATGGAAAACAATTTTTTTAATATAGTTGATGCAAATAAATGACAATGTAGCTTGATTTTAAGGCAGTTTTCTTTTGCTTCTATTACATATACTATTAGATATAGATGGTTCAGTGAAGAGATGTTTGGTTTACAACATTTTCCAGTTAATGACCCGGAAGTGATGTTATTTATTAGTAACGAGAATAAACATAAATATATACATTCGCATAATAACATAATAATAATATACCACAAATATTTTGGTTGTCACTTTAAAAGTCTACTGGCTGATTCTTAAATCTTTTTTTGAAATTTTTGAAATCCTGTTATTGTCATGTCTATAATATATATCATACTTTATATATAAATAAAATAAAAACTATATCTATTAAAATCACTATATGCAAAAATTATAGATTGTTGTATTTAACTAAGTTATGTCAGATTTTATTGCTTTTTTATGAATTGAAAAGATGGTTTTTGGTCAAATACATATTCTATTACTCTTAAGGTCACTTATTCCAAAAACCTCAAAAGGCGTAGTGTCCCTAGAGTCTACTGATTTGACACAAATGCTTGAAAATCTGGAATCATCAAGAATTAAATTGTTCAAGTCATTAGAGGTAATACTAAAAATCATCATATTTTTTTTTTTAAATTACATTTTCTTTAATGCTCAAATTATTTATAATATAGAAAAAGAAGTTTTTTTGTCTAGAGGTCTATTTGCCTTCAGGGCCAATTTATATAATGCGCTAATTTATATCTGTGGCCTACATTTAATAAGGTTGTCATAATACTAATAACATTGACTTTTTTTTCAAACAATGTCAGGTACCCTGTAGAGCTTACTGGGACACCATTAAACTAATAAAAAAAAACATTAGAAATATATTTAAAAAAACAAAAATTATTTACTTTGAAAAAGTATAACGGTCAAACTAGAATTTCCCCCATGTGTCCAACGAGGGTTTTGGTTGTCAAGCATAACACTTTTGTTTTGATGTGGATACATCACTAGTAACAGTTTGAGAAAAGCAAGTATAATGTAAAACTGTTTTCATAAAGCTAAAGTTTAATAAGAAAACGTTCAGTGGTTGTTAAGTCTGTAATTTTAATTATTTTACATTTTAATATATGTAATAACTTGATAAAATTTGAAAAAAAAAAAGGAAATTTTAAAATAGAATTGGCACTCTTCTTACTGTTTTATAATAATAACATATTTGCATGTTTACAAAAAAGTGCTATTATAATCTATTTTCCCACTGATGTTTGCTGTGCTTCAAAATATCAAAACCTGCAATTTCCCTTGAATTGCTTATCAAACATGGACTTACAGGGGCTGCTTATGAGTTTATGTTAAAACAATTCCCTTTTTTTTTTATTTTATATGTTTATGCTCACCAGAATTCAACAAAAGAGTCAGTAGGAAAACCTTTGCTGTTATTAAATCCATTTTTAGGAGGAAAATATAGAAAAGAAGAAAGTATCTCCCTGTTGGATATATCTTTACAATGCATGGACTATGTTAATTTGAGACATGTTGTAAGTATTATTAAACATTGAATTCAAACAAAAGCATTTCTTTACTATACTGGCCCTATAAAAATGTATTTACTTTTTTAATTGAATAATTTTGTTTCTTTTTGAAAGCAGAAATGAATTTTTTTCAGAGCAAGTTAGAATCGAAATTAAGTATACTTTACAAAGATTTAATCCAGTTACAAAAAGCCTTGGAAATTAATGGCATTCAAGGAAGCATTGCTGACAAAAAACGATTAGACAGTATCATTTTAAAAACATCTGTGAATATCAAAGATGCTGCTGATGATCTTTTAAGTCTGTCTCTTCTCTGTCCAAGTGCACCATGGGTAAGTTTAGTTTTTGTGAACTGTCACCTTATGATCTTATTAAAATTCAGTTAATTAACTTTCAGTCTCTACAAGTACTTTCAGACAGTGAAATTGTAGCCAGTTATTTATGTGAGTGTAATGTGGCAAGCATGGTGATAAATGGATTTTACTTCCCTGAAAGTGCCCATACATTTTGATAAATAACACAAACCACCTTTTTCATCCTGTTTGAAAAATGCTTGGTTTTGTTTGTTTTACATGTTTTGGATGTTCCTTCAGATTTTGAAGATAATTACATCCTAGCCCAAACCCCATGCATGATGATGGTGGATGGCAGCATCTCAACCTGGAAGATTGAGACTATCAAATGACAGTTCAGAGGGCACATTGGCTGAGCGGAAAAGTGCTTGTCTTCCAGACTGGAGGTCTCTGGTTCGAATCCTGGTGAAGGCTGGGATTTTTATTTCGGGATTTTCTGGCGTCCTTGAGTCCACCCAGCTCTAAAAGGTACCTGACATTAGTTGTGGAAAAGTAAAGGCGGTTGGTCGTTGTGCTGGCCACATGACACCCTTGTTAACCGTGGGCCACGGAATCAGATGACCTTTACATCATCTGCCCTATAGACCACAAGGTCTGAATGGGGAACTTTACTTTACTTAAATGATAGTTCAGTCCAGAACACATACCACATGACAAGGCATCCATTATGCATTACTGAATTCATCATACATAGGTAATAAAAAAAAAAACAAGAAACCAAAACAACTGTTGTATCTTATTCAAGCATGATAGAGGCAATGGTGGAATTGGATTTTGAATAGCTCTTTCAGTTTTTGTTATTTACATTTGACGAGTGAACGGAGAGAAATGGCACTTTTGTAAAAGCACATAAAAATCCACTTGGTTAGCTGCTATTATAAATTAGAATATTCTCCTTTAATTTCTCCAGAAGGAACTAAAAAGACCACTTTGTAAGCAGGTATCTGTTGATAGGCTGATGGCAGCCCTTCCTCCTCTTCCCCAATGTAAGCAGGAGGAAGTAGTCCATGTACTTGAAGCATGTATCAAAACCTGCAACCATAGACATCTATTACTACAGAAAAAAAGTGAAGCCCTAAAAGATGAATTGTCATTTCATAGATCAGTGTATGATATACAGATGCAGTACACACAGGATCTCATTGATGCCGTCAGGTGAATATCTTATAAATTTTATCTTATACATTTTACATTTAAAAAAACAATTATTAAAAAATACTATTTCAGTTTAGACATTCTTTTTTTGCAAGTATGTACAAATATTAGATTCTAAATAATCCAGTCCACACACCCCTATTATAACTATTAGTTATTTTTATCCTTTAGCTCTTCTTGACAACTGTGCTTGTTTTATTGTAGGATTAAGATTTCATTGTTTACATCAGGACTAAATGCTTCAATTATCAAAAATCAACCAAAGCATTAGGGTTTATTAAAAGAAATTTAGAAAATCAAACAAGAATAAAAAAATAAAATGTTATTCAAACTTGTTAAGGCCAAGATTAGAATATGCATTCTCTCTCTTCAATTCATGACTCAAAATAGAGCTGCAAAATTTATAGCAAACAAATATTCACATTTGATTAGAGTTTTGATTAGAGTAACAGCATTAGTAAAATTACTCAATTTAGAGATAATTCTGGAGACTAAAAAATAAAGTAGCAAATACTGAACCATTATTTAAATACAAAACATCCTAATACAATACAAAGACACAGTTCTTATTCCATATGCTAGGACAGATTTGTACCAGTTCTCCTTCTTCCCTAGTGTTCATAGAGCCTGGAATGATTTTCCCAGGAAAAACAATGACTTGGCAGATTTTAAGTCACTGTTTAACATACATGACTAGAATTACACATGGTTTTAAATCATATTTCTCTTCTCTTTTGAAGTAACATGAAATTTATAAGATATAAGTCTTTGTCAACAATTCAATTAAGGAAACTTAATTTAATACCTTTTGCACAAAGAGTAAAGGTATTTGTACAATCTCACTTATAAGGTAATAAAATATTCAAAAGAATTTTTTTTTTAATTTCCTATTTTTTAACAGAACTGGCTACAAAGATTTTGAAACATCTATTCAGTCTGTAGTTTGTCAATCTATACAAAGTAAGTACATTGATACAAAATTTTCTAAACTTTCAAGTATATAGTAAAGTTCCCCTTTCAGACCTAGTGGTCTATAGGGCAGATGATGTAAAGGTCATCTGATTCTGTGGCCTACGGTTAACAAGGGTGTCATGTGGCCAGCACAACGACCAACCGCCTTTACTTTTCCCCAACTAATGTCAGGTACCCATTAGAGCTGGGTGGACTCAAGGGCGTCCGAAAATCCCAAAATTTAAATCCCAGCCTTCACCAGGATTTGAACCCGGGACCTCCAGTACGGAAGCCAAGCGCTTTACCGCTCAGCCACCGCGCCCTCTTTTCAAGTATATCAGAATCCCAAAATTACCCCCAGTAAAACCATCTTAGAATCCCAAAATTACCTCCAGTAAAACCATCTTAGAATCCCAAAATTACCTCTAGTAAAACCATCTTAGAATTCCAAAATTACCCCCAGTAAAACCATCTTATCCCAAAATTAGCACCAGTAAAACCATCTTAGAATCCCAAAATTAGCACCAGTAAAACCATCTTAGAATCCCAAAATTAGCACCAGTAAAACCATCTTAGAATCCCAAAATTACCCTTAGTAAAACCATCTAAGAATCCCAAATTACTTCCAGTAAAACGATCTTAGAATCCCAAAATTACCCTAGTAAAACCTAAATAGAAAGGACTTGCATTCATGAAACAAAAACTGTTTATTATATCACTTGAACAGTATAGGACTATACTATTGCTCATGTTCACAATAAGTTTTAGAACTGACTTGATTTTAACATTTGTTTTGATCAGTATAACATCTTGTTAATGGCTTTCCTGTTGATGTTTAATAACTTAATTACAATTTTAATTCTAGACCTACTGGAATCTTTTTCAAGACTAAAAAAGTCTGCATCTGAAGAAGCATTGAAAGAATTTCTTCTCTTCATCAAAGAAAATGAAAATCAGGTAATAAATATAACTTATTGACAAATTTAGATTTGTTCATAATAACAACTGTACTCTTAACATAATTGTATTGTTATTAGTGTTTTATGTCTTGAACATAATTTAATATGTCTTTTAGTTCATCCAGTTCTAATAAAGTTCTGGCATCTGGTCAGAAATATCAATGATGCCATGTAATGTTGCATTAGCTGCATGATATCATTATAAATCACTAGCTGATGTACTAGTAGAAGAACTCAAATAGACCATTATTTCTTAAATTCAAAGGGAAATCTCATTTAAGATAAGAGATAGATAAGATAATTTTATTGATCCAATCTAATGGAAATTCAGTTTGATTACAACTTGACAACGTCAGCGTAACTACTATACAAAAACAATGTTAATGAAAAATTCGAACAACATTCACATACAAACACACATGCACATTCACAACCAGCGCTTTATGAATTTGACTTCTATGTACTTCTCGATGACAGCTGATCTCGTAACACTCTGATAGAAAGTGGGACAAAGGAGTTTTTAAATCTTTCAGTTTTAGTCTTGATGGAAAGGAGACGACCACTTCGTTCAGATCTTATGTAACAGTGGTTTAATGGGTTTAATTTTGTATTTAGAAAGATAAATACATTGGAAAAAAAATTGACCATGTTAATTACCACTTGGAAATAGCATTAAAGAATAATAAATATTTATTCTTATAGTCATTTTAAATGCTTTTTTTTTAAAATAGTTAACAAACTATATGTAATCAGATATGCAACAAAGTGATGTACAGTTATGTACCTTACAAGACTAAAAACTAATTTTGTTCTTTTTTTTTCAACTCCATTAGTTAGCTTCTATTGTTGAAATGCTGAACACTGAAGACAGTCATCACAAGGACAATGGTAATTTTTACTTCTTATTTTTTTTTACAATTTCATAGAATGTTTTAAGTAGAAACCTTTAGCTGATTTATATAACTAATTTTATTTTACTTTACAGGCTCAGCATTTGTGTCTCAATATGGAGAGACATTTTTAACCCAGGTTAACGACTTAATTAACCAATGTCAACAGAAGCGGGATGAATCTATCCTCAAGAACAAAAAAATACAAGAGCAACAGAGCCAGTTAGATGAGGAGCTGTCTAAGCTTATTGAAGAACTAGAGATTAAATATGATAAGCAATGGATACTGCAATCTGCTAGGAGAGAGAAGAGCCATGATACCATACAGAGAGTTTATGTGGATGAAAAACATCAGAATGTATCCAGTAGTTCACAAATGCCTTCAGAAACACATCTTTCAGACAGTACTAGTCATTCTGATTATATTCATGAAACATCAAACAAGAGAAACAATATCCCCATATTTGACAGGAGTGAGATTCCTAAAGTGACAGATTTAGTTTATAGGAAAGATACTGGTAGTGAAAAGTTACATAGAAGTCATCATTTAAAAAAGATTGATAGAGCAAGCACACACAATTCTGGAATGTCAAGAACTGTCCATGTGTCTGAGACAACTCTAGAAAAAAACAGGTCAACATATTCAAGAAACGAAGTAAAAAATAGAAACCCTTCAGTGCCATCAGTAGCTCAAAGAGTGTTAAAATTACAAAGACCTAAAAGTTTAATAAATCTAGGCAGTTCCAAGAAAGAAAGAGATTCAGATAATGATGTATGATTATAATATTTACTACTTTATAAAATTCTTGTTTGCTGTGTAATTTACTTAAAGTAATAGCTCACTCTAGTTATTTATTGCAATAAAAAATTTGAAATTTAAACACTTTTTTTAAAATTCTTTGCAACCAAGTGAATGAATGCCACAATTGCAAACTTTTTCAAATATGCAGAGGAAAATTTTTAGGTATTGTTTTGTAAGTTTGATAACTCCTAAGCTGTTAAAGAAACAAAATATGAAATTGTGCCATAAATTTATTTAAAATTTATTTTGTTGTCAATTTTAAAGCTTGATACAGAGCATGTGCATAAAAAGAAGATATAGCCAGAAAATCAGATAACAAACAAAAACAATTTATGAAGACATAGAAACAATGACTGAAAGCATAAGAAATAATGTTCAATATATAATACAGTTGTAACATAAAAGTGTGGTACAAATTTACATGTTTTGCAAGTGTCTTGTTGAATCAAAGTGAACTCAAAAGAGATCTTTAGTAAGTGCTCTGCACATTACATCTACAATGAGTTTATTTACAATTTCCTATACAAATTGTATATAAAACAGTGGACAAACAGATTCAACAAAATGTAGAAGCTTTATTTTTAAAAAAGGGGAAAAAATATTTTAGTACTGGTGCTAGTTGTACATTAACATTAAAAATATTTTTTTTTTAATCTTAGGCATGCACAAGTTGACATGGCTCGCCAGGTGAGGCTAGTTTATTTCAAACAAAAAAGAAATATTTCTAAGATTTACAATGTTTTCTGTCACACATCTTGTGGTGGAACCAAAATAACCCAATATCTCAATGCTTCTTTCTCTTTCCAGTTTATTCAGCTGCTAAGATTGTATATACCAATGGCACACACACACAAAAATGTATTCAATTTATAACAAACATTTACTACTTTGAAGCTCTGTTGACAAATAGGATGCTTAATTTATTATAAATAAAATTCAACTTTAAGCCAATCAAATGTTTTGTTTCAAACAAAAAATGTTCAAAACATTTGACTATTGGCTGCAGGTAACAAAAGTGATACTCTTAAGTCTTACAAAAAATGTTTTGACTATAGAATATTCCTAGAACACATACACAGCAATCACAAAGTGATAATAAATATAGTGACATCAAATTACAACCAAAAGAAATATTTACATTCCATTGAGCTCAACAAAACCAGGGGAAGGAACAAAACTACTTTAGTACCATCAACAAGATGAACATTTGCACACAGTTAACACATTAGTACATTTCAATTGGTCAAACTGACAGCTACATATTTTTTAAAGATCATATAAAATGTAGAAAATAATTCCTAGACCAACTATAAGTATTATATTCTATAAATAATATAAGTAAGATTGTTTAGATATTTGTAATGTAAGATAATTTTGATATCACTATATTTGATACAACTTTTAAAAGTGAGAGATATTAATAGGGTCAATAGGATGTATTAACATACAAAATGTTTAGATTAGTTGTAAAAAGCTTATCAAAACAGAATATTCATTTTTACGACAGTTATGAAGTGTTGTAAATTTGTATTTAATTTTAGAGAGGCAACTTTTTTTGGAGGGGGGAGGAAGATAGTAATAGCAGAAGTGGTGTAGCCTGTACATTCCATACCATTTAGTTATGTTAAATAAATAATAAATATGCATACTATTTTAACATTAAAACTGATAAATTAACAAGTAAGTAGGTTTTTTTTTTAAATTTCTTTTGTGTTTTATACATTGAAAAGTTTTTTTAAAATTCTATTCAAGGCATATTATTAGACTATATAAAACATACAGTGCAGGCTCAACTGGAGACCTAACCAATAGATGTACAATAGCTAACTCTTGGAGCAAAACATTCTTACTACACTTAGAGCTTCAAAAAAAAAAAAAACAAGTAGGGTTGCACAAAAAGATGAAAAAAAGCATTTATTTCTTTTTAAAACAGAAAAAAATTTTCCCAAACAGTATCAAAATAGCAATGATTTCCTTAAGCCTTGTATTCATTGTTAAGATTTAATATTTCAAATAAAAACTGAGGAAATTAATTTTCTGTTCTAAATAACACAAAATAATTTAAGTCACGCTAAACAGCCTAGCGAAAATATCAATTAAAAGAAAATATACATATATAAATATAAAAACAAGGATCCACTTAATTACGGAGAAATGAGTGACAACAGTCAATGCCTCTTAACTGCTACTTATAGTAGTTTTGCTAAAATTTGAAGTAGACCCAACTGGGGATACAAAGAAATAACTTTATAATAACTATAATTAGCACCAAAATTGGCCACCAAATTCTTAAGAATTATTACAATCATATAATAAATAGTGTTATACAATAATAAAATGAATCCAAATACAAAAAAAAAATTCTCCAGAATTAGTTTTATATAAATAAAAAAAAAAAAAAAAAAAAAAGTATTTTTAAAACTGTATTTCAATATTTCTTTTGAAACAGATAAAGATCTCCAAGATATATATATATATTATATTGAATGCATGTTGATATTAGCCTGTTGGCATTCATGTTTTATAAACAAACCATACATAGATTTAAAATATATATTTTATAACTTTTCTCTTGTCTTGTCTACTTTATGAATCATCTCCAGACTCAACTTGGTTGGATGTCCATGACTTTACAAACCCACTGTCCAATGGAGATGTCAGAATTTTCATATTTCTTTACAAATGGGTGATTCTAAGTAGAAATAAAGATTTCAATGATTTAAGATTCTTTACACATCTTTAAAACACCTGATCATTGTGAATGCTTATCTGGCAGAATAATTCACATTGAAAGAAAAATACTTTTTTTTTTAAATGAAGATGTAAGATCTTATAATTAAAGTATTGGTGTTGTTTTCATATAGGGTTTTTCTCTAAATAATTTGTGCATTCCGTTGGTTTGTGTGAACAATTATTTTCAGTAATTCCTCCATGAAGTAAAAAGTAAATTTTCCCTTTTAGACCTTGTGGTTTATAGGGCAGATCTGATTCTGTGGCCTACAGTTAAGGAGGGTGTTATGTGGCCAGCACAACGACCAACCGCTTTTACTTTTCCCAACTAATGTCAGGAACCCATTAGAGCTGGGTGGGCTCAGAGGCGCCCAAGGATCCAGAAATAAAAATTCCAGTCTTCACCAGGATTCGAACCCGGAACCCCGGTTCAGAAGCCAAGCGCTTTACCGCTCAGCCACAGCGCCTACATTACCTGAAGTAAAAATAGTGAAGGTAAGGGCTAACATTCAGCTATTTCTGCATAGGTTTAAAATAAGATTGAAAGTGAGATAGGAAAAATGGTCACTGTGTTGGTTACAAAATGTTCTTGTCTGTCACTATAGTAGATTAATAGACCAGTCAACTATACTTGCAACACATTTGCTAGCAAAAAACAAATGTTACATTAAAAGCATTTTGTTGAGAAACAAACAGATTCATGAGGTCATGGTCAATACTTAGACCAAATGCTTTTGATAAAATGTGTTGTACCCATTAAAGCTAGTTAAGTCCTTAAAAAATGGCATCTCCTTTTAACCAGATTTCAAATTATTATTAAGGATGCACTCGCTACTATGCAGATGATAACTCTAGGCACTCTCCTGTCAAAACTTTAATTTTATATAAAAAAATAAATGCAACAAAAATGTATTTATCAACAAATGCAAGATGATTTACTTACAATCAAAGACTGAAGGTCCGCTCTATCTGAAGGATTTTTTTTCAAACTGATAAGAGAAAAAAAAAATCTTTTACTAAACACTATAAACAAGAAAGGACAAGAAAATTAAATACAGATAAAGAAATTAACTTTTTTTTTAATGTTGAAAAGCTTACCATCTATCAACAAAATCCACAAATTCATCAGAAAATCTTCCCTTGGGTAAAGTAGGAGGAGGCTGTAGTACACAAATTAAAAAGATTAATGCAAATACATGTTGTATATCATATACATAGATAAAACAAAATGCTCATTTAAATTTTTTAAATACTTGAGTGTAATGAAATCTAAATTCATGACTATTGCACTCAGTAGAATTCAATGTTATCTAATCAGAAGAATTCAATGTCATCTAAGAGTTTTACAAGCAGTTGAGTTCTGACTCCAGCTACAAGTGATAGCTAACATAAGTCAGTACATTCAGCTGCCAAAATGCCATTTATACATTGTTGCCAAAAACACAGATTTGTGAACATTGTGACCAGCTTGCAACATTAGTGCAGTTCTGTGTCTCTCTCAAACATTATCACACACCAGACAGGCTACAAATTACCCTTTAGTCGTAACATACATATATATTTAGAGAGAGAATTATAATGAGTTTAATTAATTAATTTAAAACTTCCTATTGGTAGTATTAAAACAAACAACAACAATATATCTAAGCCTGAAGCCAAAATAATTTAAAATTAAAAAAAAACAACAACTACAAAGCCAAAACTAGGTTGTTGTTGTTTGTTGAACAATATCTAACAAAACAGAACGTGCTTCATAGCTGATCATCTTTTTAATCATCTTGTTTTTCAGTGGGACTTACATTTCACAAGTCTAAATACTAATGGGAATACAAATGGACTGGGAAGCATGCATCTATAAAGAAGACTCCAGTTTGACCACTAACAGATTTCACAGAGATATAACAGCATTGTGTGTGCTGAGTAAACAAAAAACTGATAACCTTTTCTAAAGGGTGAAAAGTAATGATTTTTAAATAGATGTAGTTACTGAGGAAAAAATGTCTATTAATATGTCTTTCTATTACCTCAAAACCAATAAATATTGTTGTCACTAGAGAGTGTTCAACAAACTTTTGAAATGTAACACAGGATTACATTAAGCTGATCAAATAGAAAGTGAAAAAAAAAATGTTAGGAGTCAAATGAAAAGACAACATCTAAAAAAAACACAAAAAACAGCAGAAAGATGAGGTTCTACACACACACTGCATTTCAGCCTGATAGTGCGTGATGTGTATCTGAGGTATATGAAAAGAATTTTATAGTTTATATTTTGTCAATAAAACCTATGAGACCTCTGTAAGAGACGTGAAGCATATTGTCAACTGGACAATATCAATGACCAAATAAAATGTCACCATAATAAATAGAAGTGAAAGTAAAACAAAGTGGTTCTAGCACAAATAGAAATAAAAGCAACAAGTAGAAACTGATACAGTTTCCAGACTACATACTACAAGAGAGAAATAGTGTTTACTTAATATAATGTTGATATTTCTTTTTGATCTTAAAATACATAATCAAAACTTAACACCTATGTAACAAAAACAAGGATCAGTAAATAATCTTCATACTAATCATGCACTATAAAGGCCATTTAAGAAAAAAAAAATTCAAAGCACACAAATGTTATTTCACATGTAAATTACTTTTAATAAACGCAAGTTCTTTTCTTAAATTTAATATATCAACTGCAAAAATCAAAAGAACATTTGTGTTTATAGGCAACACTAATATCGAAGCATTGACATAGCTTTAAAAAATTAACAACAATACAGTAATGTGCAAGTCTGATCCACAATTGTATTGCAGTCAAGCATTATGCAGATTTAGTGCAGAAAATAGAATGCTAACAAGATTCCTTGATTTTTTTCTTTTGAATTATTTGTGAAAAATACAAGATACAAGCTTACTCCATTGTGAGTTGTTACAAAAACAAAATATGTTTTAACTAGTCCAGAATGAAACAATTAGTTGAACCACATGCAAATTGGCATTTTGAGCAACTTAAACCTTGGTGGTTGGATTAGTGTTAGTTAGAATTATATTGCTTGGCTGACTTTTATTTTCAATAAAATCATCTTTAGATATCAGCATTAAAAATTATAAATAAATATATATACAATGAAATAATTTAAGCTACATAAAAAAAAAAAGTTCTAACATGCTAGAAACAGAAAAATAAAAACACTAAGAAAAAAAAAACTAAATAAATAAAATAAAAAAAAATAAAAAATAAAAAACAGAAACAGAAAAAAAAAAAAAAGACTAATTAGAGGTCTCATAATAAAATTTGAAATGATAGTGCTTGAAACAACTAGACTTTTTATATGATTTGTTCTACCTCAAATAACAATTTTGATACTCTTTTTTTTTCACCCCCAAATGTATTTCAATGCAATTCACAAACAGTATTAAGATTTTAGTCAAGCACAAATCATGTTTTAGGGAGGTCATGTCATAGTTTGAGCTTGTGTGGTGAAATTAGCAACCTAGTAACCCAGAATCTACCCAGGTACAGAAGTTTTTGGTCTACAATTTCCTCTCATAGAATAATCATGTGAAAAAAAGTAAGAGTGTTTATACTTGAAGTGATAGAGAAAAAAAAAAAAAAAAGAAAAAAAAAAGAGACAAGAAGAAGAGAAAAGGGGAGAGAGAGAGAGAGAGAGCAAGAGAAATGTGATCAATATTACTCCATAAAATTTCAATGTTCTTTAAGAAGCATGGAGCATGAACTATTGAATTTTTTACTCCAGCAATTATGTTGCACTCTATTGCCTAGGAAACACAAGACAGTTGAAAATTCAATCAATAGTTGGTAAAGCTTGATACTCCTGCAGTTTACACCATGATTATTCTAAGTAGAGTAAAAGTACTAGAGAGTCTAGTATTGTTTAAATAGAACTATGCAAAATTTAAAAAAAAAAAAGAGTATATATGATGTATTATGCAGAGCTCTTTGACAATTCATGTAGAATTTTGTGGCAACTATGTACATTACAGATATCCAATTAAAAGCTGCCATCTTACCTCATTTTTATTGTTAAACTCTAAGAAAAATTAGTATTATGAATAATTTGAAATTCAGAAAGGAAATATCTAAACATTTATTTATATTTTCATAGTAAAGACTGATTTAGAGATTTTGGAATCAATGAGTCCAATAAGTGAATTAGAATTGCTTTCCAGGTTTGTCTTTGCACTAACAGGGGTAATGTTTTAAGGAGTGGAAGGTCACAAGATGCCATCGTATTCAACCAACTTAGCTCAAACTATGTTTATAGCTGTTAAGGTATAAAACTATCAAAGTATCTGTGATCACATACCTCATTCACAATGTAATCTAAAAGCTCAAATATGGCCATAGATCGCGGTGCTTCAGCAGCGCCCCCCTTGGTTGGTACCGTATAGTTATTGCGGGTGCCTAGAAAGCAAGAGAAGACAACCCAGCTGTTACAGACGCACACACACTGAAAGCTGGAAATCTCCGACCAGTAAGGGGGAGGCAGCCACAGGAATTTCCAAATTAACATCAAAGTGGGAAAATAATGATAAATAATAACAAAACATAACTTAAAATAATGAACAAAGGTGGCAGGTGGAATATATCAATATATGGAATGGAACATGAAGAAATAAAAAAATGCTGATGACATGGCACGAAAACATGAAAAAATTGCTGAAATAATTCATAATGAAAGTGAATCAAGGTATGATAAACATGGCCAAGACTTTCCAAAAGCATTATTACTGACAATCTAGACACTGAAGCATCATATTGTACAAATGTAGAAACCAAGAACACATTTAGAAACTTAGAAAAAAAAATTTCAGTCAAGTTTTAAACAAAAAACATTGTGCATTTAATTTGAAAGAAATAACTTTGAGAGATGTGCAACCCAATTACAGTGAATTGAAGAAAAAAAAAGCTTAGACACTTTTTAAATGTTTTTGATAAAAAGAAATTAATTTACTATCAATAAGGGTTTTTAAAGAAAATGTGAATTTCTTTTCTCAATTTGTAATTTTCTTCATAAGACTAAAGTAAGCAATGTGTAAAAGGTTAAAATACAGCAATGCTTAGAAAGCAAAGAAGCTTTCAAGAAATAAAACAACACTTAGCCTTGATACACTTTCTAATTCTTTGAAAAAAAAAATTACTCTAATAAAAGTGATGAAAATTAAAATGTGTTGAAATTAAATGCACATGCCAGCAAAATCAATAATGATTTTAATGGTTTTTGTTTTGGCATGTGACTACCAAAAAAAAAAAAGTGACACAGTATAATGCAAATGGAAAGCATTTTTTAAAAATTGTATGAACCACAAAACAATCTCCTGGAGATCACACTTCTTTCTTTGAAAAAAAAAACAACAATGCATTTATCTAATGGACAAAATAAATAGGAAATGTATTTGATGGATATCTGCTGTAATAGATGTCATTAATTTAACACTGAAGTGAATAAAGGTGTATTGCTTTTTTTTTAACTTGTACATAATATTTAGTATTTCTGATATCAATGAGCATCAAATGCTTGTGTCCATGCACATAACATGACAATGTGTACAGCTGTCACAAACTGTAACAGTCGTGCATTGTTAGCTTCCAATCTCACATGGAACCTAAGTTGATGTGAATCAATGTCATCAATGAAGCCTGGTCAGTGTTATCAGATGATTAGTTAAAAGGTTTAGCTGAGTTTACAATTGTGTTTTTTTTTTTTACCTAAGAATCCCCCAGCACCCTAAACTAAGCAATGAGTTATGTTGTGAATGTTGAGCACAAAAGTGTAATATAAATGATGTCCAATGCATGAAACTAATTTGAGCTTTGTTCATTGAGGGAAGCTCAGTCTTTATTGACTTTAATGCAGTTAAAGCAACAACTAAACAAGCTTTCATCACTCCTAAAACGGGAATCTAAATTTAAAAAAAAAAAAGCTATTTATAACTTGGGAAATAAACAAACGAAAACATAAAAAAAAAAAAAAAGAAAAAAAAAAATTTTTAAAACATTTTTTTAAGAAGCTTTCTTTTAGAAGTTTCTCATCAGCCCAGGAGGTTGGCATGCGGTTCCAATAAATATGCACAAGATTTACAGATAAATTAAAAAACAAGATTAAAGTAGTAGTAAATACTGATGGACATCATGCAAGTGGACTCCCTTAGGGTTACCTCATTGACAATATATTCAAGCAGTTCAAAAATGGCCATTGGTAGAGGCCCATCTCCTGTAAAAACTTCTATGTCACCAGGACAGGCTGAAAGGTAACTCAAAGAGTGTGTTTTTGGAAAAAAAGATTGAATCAACGACCAAAAAAGCTGATCATAAAAGCTGTTTTTTTTTTATGATCTTCAAACATCATTTTTTTTTTAAACAAAAAGCAATTACCCAAGGTAGGAGGATGACTATAATTTTTTTTTTCATTAGTAAATAAATACATACACTATTGTCCCTTTTTTTTCTATAATTAAAATTTGAAATAGCCCTGTGTAAACAATTTCATTATTGTTTTTGGATTCTAAAAAAATGATGTTCAAGTTAGAATGAATGAAAAAGAATGAGTAAGCATTGATCCTGAAGAGAAATAAATTTTTCATCTCATTTAGACAAAAGTGAACTTTTGCTAAAATGACCAGTAAGTTAACTTATGAAATCATTGACAATTGATTCTTTTACATATCAGATATATGGAAATAAATGTACACACAAAAGAAAATAAAAGAAAAGGTATAAATAAGAACAAAATGTACTGACCTTTCAATGGTTTTCCAGTTTTGGCAGCTTCTAAATGCTCTTCATTAGCATTCTCTCCAAATATGCTAGCCAAATCCCTGGAGTCAGGTGGAGGCACTGGATACCTGCCAATGGACATCTCCACTAAAGATAAACCCAGACTCCAAATATCAGACTGAACAGAATAGTGTGTTCCCTGTAATCTTTCAGGCTGAACAAAAAGGAAAACAAAAATTTATTTCATCTGTATTTGTTAAAACCTTATAGTTAAGATGTTATGGCCTTCTTCAGATGCGAAGCAACTATGGATCTTCTCATGAAAATGAGATGAATGCCTAGGCTTTGCAGTGGTTGGAACAATGTTGCCCAAACAGCTGATGTATCAGAAGGAACTGCAAGTGGTGATACAGTTTGGGGTCAGTGGCATCGCAGGCTCTGTCTGGTGTAGCGCTGAATGTTGCAAACTGCCTAAAGGTTGCTGGCTCCTGATTTTTCCTAAGATTGACTCCAAAAAGCTTTCCCACGATTGGGTATAGCTGCAAGGCAGAAGAGGTTTAAATCAGAGTTTTCCTTCTCATGGGTAATGAGCCCCTCCTATCCCAAGCTTAATGGTTTAGGTGCCAGTTACTCACATTCGTCCGTTCTGTTAATGAAATCAATGCCACCGGAGCCACATGTGATGGCCAGGAGTTCGATCATTGATATTTTTTGTTTTGGTACATCGGCACAATTTAAGCCGTTATGTCCTCAGCAGTTGACGGAGGCTATTTGAGACATATGTTATTAGGAAGCATTTTATAGGTAGGGGAGTGCTTATAATCCATTACCACTTCTGGCAATGACAACCTTTCAGCAGATGTACATTTGTGGTACCGTACACAAATAAAGTAACAGGAAAAACTAAAATATACATAATTCTGTATCTGATATAGATAACCTTATGAATCTGTTTTTATTTTTCATTAAAACAGCTAATCTAACAGTTTAAGAAAGATTTTTAGATTGAGCTTAAGGCGACTTAAAAAAAAATATCAAGAGCATGTTGGATCCATTCATACATGTTAGACACACAGAAATAAGAATAAACAAAATAAAGGTGATGGACTCGATCGCTACCTTATCTAGGGTAACTAACTCATTATTTGACCAAAATTTTTTAGTTCAGGTACCTAATTTAGGTCCATTGTACACAAAGTTTGTGAAACTTGCTAAAATTACAAAAACAAGCTAAATTTAAATAATTAACACTGAAATATCAAATTCTTTTACCGCCATATATGATCTTGTGCCAACAAAAGAATTAGCCATGGAATCAATCAGCTGACCGCTTACTCCGAAATCACATAACTTTATTTCTCCTCTAGAGTTTACCAAAATATTTGATGGTTTAACATCTGAGGAAAATAAAAAAAGAAATATAAGCATAAAAGTGTTTCTTTCCTTCCAATAATTAGCTAGATGGTGAAGTTTAAATGTTAAAAGTGGTGAAGATCTTATTTAGTATACGAAATATAACATTGTACCTCTGTGTATTATTTGATGTTTTTCTCTCAAATAAGACAGCCCTTTAAGCACCTAAAATTATAAAGAGCATTAATGAAAAAGTGTGTGATACTAATAATTATAAATATAAGAAATGAGCAGAAATAATCATTTCATTTTACTTACAGCTATGTTGATAATTCCTAAAATAGGCTCTGGGATTCTTCCTGCTCTACGAAGAATTAAATCCAATGAACCACCATCCTGTAAAAAACACAGAAAATTTTAAAAATTATTTTAATTTATAAAAAAAAAAGATTTATAACTGATTTATTATCAAACTAATAAACAAGTAAAATTAATTTTTAAAAAATATTGCAGCTTAGTATAAAATTACTTCAGAAAATTTTTCAATAAAAAAAAAATTTAAAAAGAAAAATTCCCAGAATTTCACACTTACCATATATTCCATACAAATACTTATTTCCCCATCACTGTAGAAAGCACCATAATAGCCAACTATATACGGTGAGTTACACTCATGAAGAACTTTTAATTCACGAATAATCTGATTTCTTACCATTGGCTTTATTTCAAGATGTATGAGCTAAAATTGAAAAGTTTATTAATTACACATTTTTATAGACAAAATGAAACCAGTTTAGTATGTAAAAAAAAAAAATAAATGATTTTAGCCTTTATTTAATAGTTTCAATAGTGAAGAACATTTTTATAGTTCTTAAGTAAAAACAAATAAGCAATGTATACATAAACAAGATTCCAAGAGTTTTTACTTTCACATGATTAAAACAACATAGTTTTTCAGGACTGGTTTGCAATGAGCACCACTCAAAAAGGCCAACTTTAATCTTAACAAAAAAAATAGTTATGCAGCAAAGTTATCAAGACCATAATTTATATTAAAAAAGAAAACATGCACAAATGTTTAGTACTTGGCCATATACCAAAGAGCTTTCTCCTTTCGTTTTCTTCTTGATAGAGGATGCATATTGAAGTGATAGAGCTTCTTAATTTTTACAAAGCTTATATCAACTCCGATAAAAAGTCTGTACATGTTATTTATTCAACACCCAGTCTTGGATCAAGCTGAAAGTTTGCACACTTATTTCTTTTACCTGACAAAACAAGAATCAATTAAAAAAATTTAACCAATTATTTAACTATTGTTGATTAATGATTTTGTTTGGTATCTTGAACAAGGGAAAGAAATTATAAGTTGAACTAGTCCCCTTAATACTTTGCTCCTTAAGTTTGAAAATAATGGATAACTATAAAAACCTTCTATTTTCATAAGCACTTCTCTGATACAGTGGTTAGTGAGCTGGCTTGAGGAGACTAGAGCCCTCGAGTTGAAATCCAAGTCATTTTTTTTTTAATAAAAGCATTTGAAAGGAGATCACAGTAATATTCTTTCTTCCCTTACCCCTTTCCCAACTGGTGATAGGATCATAGCAAAAACAAAAGCATGAAAGCAAAAAGCATCAAATTGTGAAACAATAACAATTGGTACAAATATTTCTAACAGAACAGTTTTTTTATTGTTAGTCTAGATCTATTACAAATTTTAATACATGACTGATCCAAACTAATTGATTCGACTATGAGTAATACAAGCTTTGTTTCTTTTAAAAGTATTCTGTAAATGCTATTCTTATTTTTTGTTTTGACTTATCTTTGGTGTTAGTTTTTCCTCCTTCATAAGGTAAGAAAGAGTTTGCTTGATTAATATATATATATATATTATATGTTAAGTTATAATAGTTTCAATATTCGTGATTGTAGTGATAGATGTTAGTGCAAGAGTGTGTGTTCATTAATTTCTATAATGAGCTAGCTGGGGCTGGACCATTGATCACTATACTTTAAACTATCTGATTAATGTGGTGGGCCAGTGTTGTGGCGGACAGTAGATGTACAGGAAGTGAATATGATTGTACTAAGACTGTGAAAATACTGCGAGTAATGTGAACAGAGTAAGTGATGATTACTCATGCAACATCATTCTGTTCAGGAAGTCTGAAACCCATAAAATTATAAGGACCTTTTTTACATTTCTTTAATGACTTTTTGGGGATCTTTCATAGCTACAGTCTTATGACTACAAGTGACATCATTAAGCTTAAAATGTTTAAAGTGCTTCAAAAGCTAAAAATTAAAGGAAAGGTCACAAGTCTAGTACTTTTAATGGACTAAAATATAGTCACACTGTCTTGCTGGCTTGAGATAAGACACTAAACTAAGTGACGCTTAAACTTAAAACATTGAATTAACAAATGCATACTTTTCGTGCCATGATTAGCCCTGAAGGTCTGTGAGAAACTTTTGTAACCACACCACCATTTCCAGCTCCTAATTCTCCCCGTTTTTCAAAATCTTCCTCTAACAATTCTCCAATTTTTTGCTTCTGTGAAAGAAACTCTTCTAATCTTTCTCTTTGTTGATCATCTATATCCAATTCTTGTAACTTCTGTTGTAAGGCTTCTAAGTTGGCTTGAGCTCCATTCTGACGACTGATCATTAGAAAACAAACAAACAAATTATAAATATAAATATGATATTAGATATAGATCTACATCTCTAGAATAGCGCTAGATTTTAATTACTATTTTAATTTGTATTGATTATAATTGATTAGATAATATTCTAGATTTGGGACCTAGTCAAGTTACTGGTTTCACTAGTTTCAGATTCAGAAGCAGAATCTAGATTAGAGAAGAGACAGTAGATCTAGCTAGATTTGAACTCCAGTCTCCATGTCTAATATTTTAATAATACTAGACTACCCCATTGCCATTAGATCTAGACCAGATTCATATAGCCTAGGTACTCTACTCTAAGTAGTCTAGCATTAGTAGCAATAGAATGTAGATCTAATAATAATATAGACTAAGGCTGAAGAGTCTTGATTCTAAATAATTTTTCAATTTCAGCGTAACTCACTCGCTTCCGTCTGTTTGAGGTTCAGACACGGAAATAGTAAGATTCAATTTGTTCTTGCCTTTCGGCATTATGAAGACAGACACACGATTTAAATAACACTTTAAGCAATAGTACACTGTATTGGGTTAGTCATAATAATATCATCATTAGCCGACATTCATTATAATTATAATGATGCTAATGACTTGTTCTAGCGTCGTACATCGACCCAGTAAAATCTATGATCCCATAATTTGAGGAAGTCCAACTTATGCTAAACTTGTACATATTCATGAGAATTCATCTTTTTGTTCATTCGACTTTTAAATGAATTACCATCACAATTATTTCACGCGCCATTGATTTCTTATTTCTGCATGTGTGCATTCATAATCATTATATAATGAACTAGGCGTTTCAAAACAAGCTACACTTATATTTTTTAAGTTTATGATTACTAGATGTATTACAAAACATTGCATCTGGTTTATATAAACAGTATCTTTGGGTAATTATCTTTCTAAATGGCACGTAGCCTATAAATCAACGTCTAATCTTTCGCCTCAAAACCTGACACAACAGAATGAGACAACATATGTTCCGTAAGCTCAAAAACAACAAGGCCATCAAATACTCGTGCTAAAAAAGAAATTTTGCCTTTGATTTCACAGATGTCTATATAACTTTGTGAAAGATAAGTTTACGCCGCAATTTAAGATGAGCAACAGGTAACTCATACACATTATATGAAAAAACAAACGCTTTGACGCAGCCTGGTCGTGTGGTATGCGCTCTGGACTATCGTCTCGGTGATCCCAGGATCGAACCCCTACCGCCCGCTGCCATCCCCCCGCAGTCCTGTGAGAGGCTCCACCAATCGGAGGCCCTAGGCCACACTAGTTCGCCTATTCCTAAAGCCGGCCCTATCTCTACACTTGAGCGGACCTCCGTTGCTTCTTCTCTAATGTCAACATTCATCTCTAGTCTAGTTATTAACAGCGCATCTTTTGCAGTTGGCATAATCATCATTCCTTTTGGGTTCCTTGTGGAATATAAGGCCTCAACAGCAGTGCGCATCCTTATGAGTATTCTTCCTTGAACACTATCTGAAGCGGTGAAAGTTTATCAGTTCTGGTGGAGCTCGATCAGTGGGGACGACAGTCGTCAGGAGGGGGGGGGGGCAATTCTCCATGAAGCCATCTACATACTTTTCTTCGGCCGCCGTCTTCTCTTCCTCCAGTTGGTCAGTCTATTCTTGAGACTGCTGCTTCGACCTCAAGACGATTGTCGCTGACGCCAGCCACCTGACACAAAGGGGGATAGTGGAGGTCACTGTTGCCAGCCACTTAAACAGTATCTTCTCTGCCACGCTGTGTGTTGGTATCTTTTCTGAGACAAATTTGCAGGCATCTTCTCTGCAATAAATTTACAGGTATCTTCTCAGTCACACATTTGCAGGTTATCTCCATTCGAGGCGTTGCACTTACAGTTCTGGTTAAACGTCAGTGTGCAGTTATTAAAATTCGATTTTTCTCGTAGGTACTGGCAGATAAATAGGTCTTTAAGGTCCATATATGGGCTTGGAATCAGATCCAACGTTATATTGATTTGTCCGGCTCGTTAAGGTAGCCTACTCGTAGAAAGTACATTAGGAACAAAAGCTTCAGGCACACAACAGAACTCTTCTCTTCCTCCTTCATCTGTCGGTATTTCTGGTTGAAATCGTTGCAGCAATCATTGTCACATTCCTCGTCTTGAAAGTAGAAGGAAACGAGAAGGCTGATACACTTGCCAAGTAAGGGAGAACAAACACACAATTAAACATCGAGCTCTATCCAGAAGAAATGAATTAGAAACTAATAGTAACAAAATAAATGAGAATTGGACAAGTTCTCACCCGAATCACCTTGAAAGACGACGCCTATTATAATTTACTAGTCGACCGGCGGCAAAGCATACGTCGCTATTTTGCAGGGCAGGCCTTAGGCACTGCAACATATGCGACCGCAGTGGGTCCCGCACTTTCTTTTTAGGTGCTAATTTTTAGGTGTATTAATTATTAAATTAAACCATTTTATAACATAACAGATTTCCCGCGGCCTCTTGATTTACCAGGAGCTCCCGGAAATCTCCTGAAATTGCAAAATAGGCCTATAGGCCTACGAAAAAGTCCTGGAAATCTCCGGCAATTATTAAAATCTTTTGTAAAGTAAAAGTAAAGTAAAAAAAAAATATCCGGAAATATATATATAAAAATTGAAAAGTGAGATTTAAAGGGGGAAGCTAGAAGAAGGATATGAACAGGAAGCCAGTGAAATTATTATTTTAACGTAATTTGTGATATTAATTAAAGTACTTATAAAGTGAAACCTGAGAGTAGACTCTATTTGTGTATTGCCGTTCTCGCTTGAACTTTTGAACTTTGAGAAGAAGAGAATTATGCACACCACTTTTATTCACAAAATATGCAATGCTATTTTGTGAATGAAAGTGGTGCGGAATTGGATACACCATTTTCCATTCACACCATGCTCCGCCATGGGATCTTCCCTATTTACTTGTTGCTTGTGTGTTTGAACTTTTGAACTTGTCGACTTTGAGAATTATATATAGCCTATAGATAAGCTATCCCGACAAGATCAACGTCTAATCTTTCGCCTCAAAACCTGACACAACAGAATGAGACAACATATGTTCCGTAAGCTCAAAATTGGAACTAGCGGAATCTGCACATGTGGAGTGTCACCAGAGAATGCTGATCATGTCCTTCAAAACTGCATTCTTTACCAAGATGCCCTAACAAGACACTGGTATTAAAACACTCCTATAGAAATAAAATTATATGAAGAGTGGAGAGCTTCTTGATTTGAAAACCGCTTCACAGTTCATCTCATATATTGATCTAGTCATCTGAATGCTCCAACTTAATAATGAGAACGAGAACGAAGAAAAAGATACTGGAGGCAAATCAACGAATAAGGGTCTTTATTAACATGACATCACAAGAGTATATAGCTTTTCCATTAACTCCATACTTGACGGAGCTCCGTTGCTTCCTCTTTAATGTCAATACATTCATCTTTAAACTTATCTTATATAATTCAGACGTTAATTCAAAAAAGAAGATGATTACGTCAAACGCATCATGCATTCAGTCATGCATATGAGCTACAAGAACTATTATTAATAAGTTAATAATAAGTTGATTTTTATTAAAGCTGCACAAAAAATCCTCTTACGAGCCCCGCTCATAAGAGGTTACAGCTTTGATGATTCTTGGATCGAGAGTGAGAGATAGTGATAGCAACTGAACAATAATGTTTCACGATAGACTATAATATGTAAGCATATATATTTTCCGAAGAACGCAGTCAGTTGGTTGATTGAAGAACAAGAAATTCAGTAGTTTGAAATAGGTAAATAGGCATATTACAAATTTTGTATCAAAATCTAAATCATGGAAGTTTTTTTTGATAGGGTCGATAATTATTAAACAAACCTACAAAACCTACAAAAGGAGCAAATATTCAAATATTAGCTTATTTTTTTTTAATAAACAATGGCATGGAGAAATTTTCTTTCTAAACATTTTGCTATTTTCATTTTGTCGTTCATTCATCATGCAGTGGGGAGTGGGGAATGAAATTACCAATAAAACCGAATTGCTTTAGTTTTATAAAAGGTACCAAATAACCACAACAAGACTCCCGTGTAAGAAAGTTGAAGCTAAACAGCACAACTACCTCTTAAAAGGCCAATAGTATGGTTCAATGAAACAGGAGAGTTGGTCTACACTAGTCTAGTGTAGACTATAGACTTTATTATTTAGTTATTATTCGAAACTTTAAATTGTACTCATCGTGTAGAATCTATATAGAAATTTCCTTTTCCGGTTGCCCTGTAAGGTAATGGTGTACATTTATTTTTTCACATAGTTAAATCGTTTGTATATCATTATTAGTTCAAGTTTAATGTAATTAATTTATGCTAAAAATGTCAAAACTATAGTTAAGAAATAGAGTACTTTAATTATATTGATTAGATGCTTAATATTAAATTGGTATTTCAACTCCCAACCATTCACATAAACGTAAACAACAGATTTAGATTTGGATTTCCAAGAGTGTATTATGGAGTGTATTTAGTAGATCTAGATCTATATATAGATCTATAGAGTTATAGTATACGTTTAATATTCCATAGTTCTTAGAGTAAATTAGATCTATCAATATTATCATCTAGATATAGAAATATAGATTCAGACTAGATCCACCTACTTAGCTACCGGTACTTGACTTATTAAACTTAGTCATTACTTTTTTGTCATTAGTCTAGACTAGTCTAGATTCTAGAATCTAGATCTAACCAATCCAAGTCCTAAAGTCTAAGTCAGTCTAAGACGTCTAAGTAGAATCGATCTAGAATTTATTTTATAACTAAGTTAGTATAAGCCCAGATTTCAAATTGACTGAATTGTTAAATTGTCATCTTCATCTTGATATGACTATGTGGCTAATCAGCCTAATGTGCCAGTTTGATAGGTTGTATACTATAGTATAGACAGTATAGTCAAATACAAGTATTACAGTGGAACTTGAGTTACGAGCTGCTCATGATGTGTGTAATTCGAGATATGAGCACTGTCAGAGCAAAATTTCTTTTTGTTTTACGAGCGACAATTGAGTTACGAGTCAAGCCTTATAGCTAAAACCTACAGATGATGATCGTGCGAAATTGGATCTTTCCGTTCTCACTCGAAATAACTATAATTGCCACTTAGAAAATATATATTATCCACTACTTGGACAAATATGACCATGATCTTGACCATTTGCATGTATCACATCACTTAACAAAGGCTTGTCTCGGTAGTGTGAGTGCTGTAGCTAGCGAGCTTAGTGATTTTAATCAGAATTATTCTTGTGTATCATGGGGGCATCAGTTTTTTTTTATGCTGTTAATAAAGTGTTGTTTACATAGCCTTAGTTCTGTGCAATCAAATCGTCTCCCCCCTCACCCGCACTCGGTTTGCCGCAGTCATCAGCCACCCAGATACTTTTCTGTACATTTACCATTGCTTTACACTTAACATACATTTGATTGATATCTTTTCTGCATTTCTCATTTCATTTTTTTTTAGTGTTTATCTATACCTGTTTCATTTACATTTTATTATTTTATAACAAGTATTTCAGTATTTTCAGCATTTAAGTAAATTTGGGACTTTATATAGCATTAGAATCAATTTATCGAGTTTATTTTATATGGGAAAAATCCATTTGAGATTAGTCGTAATTTGACTTACGAGCTCGGGTCTGGAACGAATTTAACTCATATCTCGAGGTTCCACTGTATAGTGTATCATTTTCTGCCATAAGCCACAAGTCTCACTGATCCAGTCTTGAATTTGTTCAAAACTTCTGATTGTATTTTGTGTTTAATAAAAAAAAAATGTTAGGGCACTGTTAGGGTCTGCTACTGTCAATATGAACAATATTACAAAGTATTTTGTTTTCATCTTAGACTGACTTAGACCTACATTTTATGCATTTTTACAAATGTCTTGCAGTGAAGTTGCTGTAATTCTCACAATTCAATTTATAACATTATTAAAATTTTACCCTATTTTAGATACAAAGTGTAAAAAATGCTAGTTCTTCTAAAAAATGTAACAGTTAATCATAATCATATTGATCCTTACTAATAACTAATGCAATAACTATCTATAGGCTATAGTAACATCAACTAATGCACAGAAGTGCTTGTAAATACTTAAAATACAGCTTGTTAGCCCAGATTATTTTTTTTTTCTACTTATCTAAGGATAAGTCTAGACTGTAACTAAATCACAACTGACTGATTTACTAATCTAGCTAGCAGTTCTTTATAATGTACATAATTACATAAATACACAAGATTTAGATATAAAAGTATTTTTTTTTTACACCATATAGGTAAACGATGACACGCTACGCTAAAGAACCAGAGAACCCAACCAAATGTAAGTTGCAATAGAGGTTTAAGAAAATTGAAGATTTTGTATTTTGTGAGATGGATAAGATAATAAAAGATAGTGGCTCTTCTATCTTGATATTAAAATTAATTACTTTTAACTTAATTTACTATGACAGTTTTTCGATCATCTGAAGTTGAATGAGTTAACTGATTTTAATTGTTTAAGCTAACAACTATTTAACTCTTAGCTGCTATAGCTAGAGTTGCATTATACCCTGAAATTTTGGGTTCTGGCGACTAAATTTTTCTACTTCCTGGTTTGAGATAATCACATTAAGTCATTAAGTAGAACCAAAACATTTTAAGCTAGTTTAAAAAAAAAAGAATCTTGGTAGTCATATAAAAACCATTCAAACAGGCTATAGATAACAAATAGACACCTTAAGATAGCTTCACTATCACTCTGTGAGGGCAGAGTTAGCAAAGGACAGAATAATTAATAAAACAAAAAAAGCTAGCAGTGCGCTCATAACAAAACAACCTTAAATCTGTGATCTAGTTCTCTATAATTATAGCTATGAAATAGTTTTTGTACTGTAATATTTTATTGCGTTTTTAGAATTATGAATATTTAGACCTCCAAACAAGCTTTTTTTTTTAAAATAGTTCATAACCAGTTTGTTTTGTGAATTAGGGGAAGCATTTTTAAAACAAGTACAAGTTTATATTCATTTAAGGATGTATAGTGCTTAGGGCTGTGTTTATTTACAGAAAAGTGAACATATCTATGCTTTTTTGTTAAACATGATACTAAGCCAACATATTTATTTTATAAAGAAAGTGTGACCGTTTAATAAAACATAAAATATAAATATAATATAAATATGGCAGCATTCTTGGTTTGGTATGAGTCGTGTATAAAAGATTGTTTACTACACCTAGAGATTGCAGGATTCGGGAAAAAAAAAAGACCACAAAATGGGTTGGTGGTAAAGCTACATTGTTGCTTACATTTAAGTAGAGAAATTAAGCTTTTTTCGGAGATGTAAAAAATATTGTAACTTTGCGGTCATGTGGGCTACGAGATGAGTGTTGGAAATTAAAATGGCCTGCAGGTCGAATTAAGTTGGGCATCACTGCCTTACTAGAAATGATTAAACATGTTAACAAATTAACTAATGGCAATAATTTCTAGATCCCTTTTCATAATGTAGACTTGTGAATTTAAAAAGAATTTTCTATGCTTAAAATTTTTATTTCCTCCTTTTTTCTAGCGGCCAAGGCCCGAGGTTCTTACCTTCGTGTACATTTTAAGGTAAGAATCATTACTTTGTCATGTCTGCTAGCTTCTAACCCAGAGAGAATTTGTGGGAGGGGTTCAACTTTTTCAAAATTATCTTCTTCAGTGTCGCACAAATGTTTTTTTTTTTTTTTTTTACATTTTTCTTTTTTTTTTTTTTTAAACGTTATATTTTTTTTTTTTTTTTTTTTTCAAAAAATTTATTCTCTTGAACCGTATGTTTGAAGATTTCTATGAATAGAAACATTAATGTTATGTAAAATCTAAACAAAGCAATTTAGTTATATTTTATGAAATTGTGAACATATAATATTTACACAAGATTTTTACCAAACTATTAATTTTTTACTACCTTTACTATTTTAACTGTGAATAGACCTTGCTTTTAATGATTTAACTGTATAGAATTTAGCCCTTGTTATATAAAGGGAGAGTGATCCTTGAAGGATTACAGGCATGACATGGCCTAATTTGTGCTGATGTGCGTAAGCTCAAAACTCAAACTCAACTTTAAAAAACACACCTTCATATAATATTGCAGTTAAAACTGTTGTTCTTGCTTCATTACAGAACACTCGTGAAACTGCACAAGCTATTAAGCATATGCATTTGAAAAGGGCCAACCGCTTTTTGAAAAATGTAATTGGTCATAAAGAATGCGTCCCCTTTAGAAGGTTCAGTGGTGGAGTTGGACGTTGTGCTCAGGTAAGTCTCTTATTGGATAATGGATCCAATTCTCCATATTTCTGTTGATATATATTTGGTGTCGATTGTTTTATAGGCTTGAGTGTTTTTGTGATGCTAAAACATTGTTAGGTGAAACCAATTCTATCCTATGGAAACAAGTCTTCAAAATATTCATTATTTTTTTTATTAAGGGCATTTTTATTTAAAAAAATTGTCAATTTTTTTATAGCATGTGGATTTTCTATATGTCTTCTACAAAACTTGTTGATACTTAACCCAATAGCTACTAATGACTAATGTGACCTAATTCATTCAACCCTCACTTGGTATATTTTATAATTTTCAATTCAGTTTCTGTGGGCCCTCAAAGCTCTGTAAAAAAAATTTTTTTTTAGCAGCGCATGACATTTTTCTATATGACCATTCAATTTTTAGACCCCTTATCACAAATTATATGCATACTATATACAGCTGATCATAAAAATTAAGTACTAGATCTAGTCCGATTCTGGAGAGAGAGAGAAGTAAACATTCAGGACCTAGTGTCAACGAATTGATAACTTCTTGGACTGATATGTTGACCACATGAAAACTTTGGATGAAATATCATTATAATGGCCATCCATTTCTCCTTTTTTAGTTATACTTTTGGTTATTGTTAGATGTTTCATGTTTTTAAAAATCTTGTGTTACGTTTGATATGTGTACAGTGATAGTTCATTCATATTTTTTTATTAAATATCCTCAAAAAAGTAAATACAACAAATAATTGACTTAAGCAATAACAAGACTCATACAATGCTTTTTCAAAATGTTTTTATTTTTTTTATTAAATAGGCAAAACAGTGGAAAGCTGTTCAAGGTAGATGGCCCAAAAAAAGTGCTGAATTTTTGCTGCAACTCCTCAAGAATGCAGAAAGTAATGCTGAATTTAAGGTATAGTTAATTAACCCTAGTGCTTAACTCAGTGGGTTAGTAGTCTCAACCATTAGATCATTACTCTCATTAGTAGAGCTTTGTTAGTAAAAAAAGGATTTCTGCTGACGTCTTCTTTTGTAATAATTTTGGAGTTGCTCACAATCATAGCTATTATCTTGTAGGCCTTTCTTTTTCAGATATGGTTTATTCTTCTGTGGTTACATATTATAAGCATTCCTAATTTTAATAAAAAAAACTACAAAATTACACTTAACTAATTTAAACCAAGCAGAAGCACTTTTTAAAACAAATATATTTGTGTTAGCTTTTATATTAAAAGTAAAGAATCTTGGAATATTAATTTTTTTTTTAATATTGTGGTTTTCTTAAACATTACTTTAAATGTATTATGTGTGTTAAAATATAATCCACGAATTTTACATTTGTAGCCTGTAAATATATAACTTTTAACTTCATTATGTAAAATTGTGTGGATCTTTCACCTTTGTAACTTTCAGGGTCTTGACACTGAACACCTTGTCGTAGAACACATTCAAGTCAATGCAGCACCTAAAATGAGGAGAAGAACCTACAGAGCTCATGGCCGCATCAACCGTAAGTCTTGACTAAATAGTCTTTACTATAATTGACAAAATTTTCACTTTTTCTTTTCTGATTTTGTTTGGTAATTAATGTAATTTTGTCAACCTCTAGAAATATTTAGTCACAATGTCTCAATTTTCTCTGTCCAGCTTACATGAGTAGTCCTTGCCATATTGAAATTGTTTTGGCTGAGAAAGAAACTGTTGTAGCTAGACCAACAGCTGGGGAGGAAGAGCCCAAAAAGAAGAAAGTTTCCAAAAAGAAATTACAACGCCAGAAGATGATGCAGAGGGACTAGAACTAAATAGACGAGTTTTATTTTTGAATAAAGATGATGGTTCACTTACATCTGTTGTTTGATTTGTTTGATATTTGGGAGACATTGACAGCCACAACAAAATAAACGGCCAATTGTTTACATACATACTGAAATATAGAGTGCACACTATAAATTATGTGGTTTATTACATTACTTTCATTTATCAATGCTTCCTGTGCTGCACACTACATGATCCATAAGAATAGTGCTTTGAACAGCTACTCAAGAATGGATAAAGCTGTTAACAAGGATCCAAGTACTATTCTTATGGTTCATACTAGTTACATGTTTTTGACAAATAAAGGTGTTAATTATTTTTAAATTATGTCTGGATCATGTTTACACAATTGCACACACAACCATCCTGGTCAATCTTTTTTTTTTTTTTAATATCTATACCCATTGCATTCGATCCCTAAAAAGATCCTCTTTGACGTGAAACTTTCATTAGATGGCAAATCATCTTATTTTTAAATTTATGAATTTCATCTCTTTTTCTATGTTGCAACCAACCAATGGTCGTTTAAAGCAAATGTCAGCCATTAGTAGGTAAGATAATTATCGGGCATTCATTTGGGATGTAATGAGATGTCTTAGTTCTTGTTTAAGCTAACACATCCACATAGAAGTCAATATCACTCCTGCGTATACTTCAAGTTACTGTAATTGGCAAAGTGAAATATAATCATAAAATATTTAATTCTGATCATCATACACGTATCGATAGTAACTAAACAAAGAAGAAATATCTGAAAAATGTTACAGCAGACTAAGGACACTAAAACATTGGTACTGGTAGAAATTTTGTTCCTTCATGGTGATAAAGTAACTGGTGCAAAAAAAGGAGTTGTTGCACTTGCACGGGGTGACACCTATAAGGGGGTACCGGTAAAGTTCTTTGTGTGGCAAGACAAGTGTATTCAAATTTGCACAAGTTAAAAAGGATAAGCCATTATGCACCAATGATTTTTTTTTTTGAGAGGGTAACATAATCCTAACCGCACATAATATTTTTTAAAAAATTTTTTACCTTTACTATTTTAACTGTGAATAGACCTTGCTTTTAGTGATTTAACTGTACCGGTATACAATTTAGCTCCTGTTATATAAAGGGAGAGTAAGCCTTGAAGGATTACGGGCACGACATGGCCTAAATTGTGCCGATGTGCCTAAACTAACTCACAGCATCTCTAGCGATGCCTCTGCACAGAAGCACCTTATCTCCATTAGATCAAAGTAATCATACAAATTGTATCTTATGATCACGCCCACGTATAATTTTGCCAGAGCATAATGTGTTAAATATTTTTTTATTCTGGGTTAACTTATGAAACGTTTTTTTTTTCTAAATTATAATAATAAGTTCGTCCATCGTGGTTCGATGATGACCACTTTGTCATCCAGTGGGCTGAGGGCTTTGCACTGGGGTTTTGTGCCTCCTCATGTGGCTGGTGAGACCTATGCGAGCCTGGAATGTTCGGCCGCACTCTGGGCAGGTAATTCCAGCTGGAGCTAGTGTCGTTTGCCTTGCTTTCCTTCTCTGGCGTTTTTCTTTCGCAAGCGTTGTTCTTTTTTCCTCAGCAACCTGTGCGCCGGATCTCACACCGCGGCGCCATGAAACTCTGTCATGTGCCTCTGTCTCCCAGGTGCCTGGGTCAATGTTGAACTCTTTTAGAGAAGCTTTGAGGGTGTCTTTGTAGCGCTTTTTTTGACCACCTTGCGAGCGCTTGCCTTCTCTTAATTGGCCATACATGAGACGTTTTGGGATGCGGTGGTCCTCCATCCTGCACACGTGTCCTGCCTATCGCAGCTGGGACTGCATCAGGATTGTGTGGATGCTTTTCAAACCCGCTCTTTGAAGGACTTCAGTATCTGGCATTCTGTCTTGCCATTTGACATTTAGTATTTTTCTTAGACATGTCATGTGAAAGTGATTTAGTTTCTTGGCATGTCTTCTGTATACTGTCCATGTTTCTGAGGCATAGAGCAATGTAGGTAGGATGGCGGCTCGGTAGACCCCTAGCTTAGTGTTTGTGGTGATACCACGTCTGTTCCAAACATTGTTTGATAGTCTGCCATATGATGCACTGGCCTTGGCGATGCGAAGGTTGATTTCGTTATCGATGTTTCCATTTCTGGAGAGTGTGCTGCCAAGATATGTGAATTTGTCCACTGCATTTATATCGTGTCCATTTATAGTGATGCTTGGATCCGAGTAGGCTTTCCCAGGAGCAGGTAAATGTAAGACTTCAGTCTTATTTGTGTTAATGGTAAGGCCAAAGTCTGAGCATGCTCCTGAGAAGTCACTGACGATGCTTTGTAGATCGTCTTCAGAGCAGGCATTTAGGGCGCAGTCGTCAGCAAATAGCAAGTCTCTGATTACTGCTGAATTTGTTTTTGATTTTGCTTTGAGCCGCCTCGGGTTGAATAGGCCACCATCAAATCTGTATGTTATATTTATTCCTTTGTTTTCTCTATCTGTGAATGCATCTGTCAGCATAGCGGAGAACATGATACTGAACAGTGTAGGTGCTAGGACACAGCCTTGTTTTACCCCGTTTGATACTTCGAAGGGCTCTGATGGTTCACCACTTTCTTGGACACGGGCCTTCATGCCATCGTGGAATAGTCTCACCATGGTATGTATTGAGATGTAGCGCGATGTCAGTAAGAAAAGCAAGTCTAGTCTACTACCAGAAAGTCAGTGCGGCTTCAGAAAAGAGCGTGGAACCATTGACATGATCTTTGCGGCAAGGCAGCTCCAGGAAAAATGCCAAGAACAAAATGCTGACCTCTTCTCAATATATGTCGACCTAACGAAGGCATTCGACACTGTCAGCAGGGAAGGTCTCTGGAAGATTATGTCAAAGTATGGCTGTCCACGAAAATTCATTACCATGGTGAGACTATTCTAAATTATACCGTAATGCAAATGGTATACAAGGCAACTTTGTTATTAGTTGTTATGAACTAAAGCAAGGGTCTCAAACACGCGGGGCGCATGTGGCCCGCGAAACTATTTTGTGCGGCCCACGGTCACGTCCGCGAATTGAAAAATAATTAGATAAAATTTACAATGACCACATACAAGTCGTGAAATGATTTACAACTGCACAACATGCGCGACGTGTTTCAAGAACTGGAAGCTTGTATTGGCAGGTGTGGGCTACCGTGGGAAAAACTTGCTTCAATGGCTATGGATGATGCTCCAGCAATGTGTTAGAGAAGGTTGGTGTTTTTGGATTAATGGTAGAGAAACGGAATCAGCTCAGCTTGGCAGGACCTTTTGCAGCCATACACTGCATTCTGCACCAAGAAGCACTCTATGGCAAAAGTCTACAAATGAAGAACGTGATGGATGTTGTCGTGAAGACGGTGAACTTCATACATGCACGGGGTCTCAACCACAGACAGTTTGTGTCATTTCTAGATGATTTAGAAACGGAATACGGTGAGTTGCTGTGTGATACGGAAGTCAGATGGTTGAATCGTAGAAAAGTGCGCAGAGATTTTTTGAACTGAAACGGAAAATAGCATTGTTCATGGCAATGAAAAACAGAGACAAACCTCAGCTCAGTGACCCAATGTTTTTGTCGGATCTTGCTTTTCTTACTGACATCGCGCTACATCTCAATACACTCAATTTACAACTACAAGGCACAAAGCAGCCGATTACCGTGATGTTTGACGGCATCAAATCATTCAGATGTAGGCCTAAGCTGACTTTGTGAGTCACTCAGCAAGCAGATGTAAACCTGGCTCAGTTCTCTTTTCTACAGAGCATAACGGTTGAACCACAGCGCTTGAAAGACTACGTAGACATCCTCTCCAGACAACTGAAAGATTTTGAACACCGCTTTCAGCAATTCACTGCTCTCGAACCACAATTTTTCCTTGTTGCCACTCCGTTCGTAGTTGACGTGAAAAACGTTCCAGAGGAAGTCCAGATGTAACTACTGGACCTGCAGTGTGATACTGTTCTGAAGCAAAAATACGCTGATCTTGGCGTTCCAGATTTTTACCAGAGAGAAGTTTCCAAACTTATTCTGCGCAGCTGCTAGAATTCTAGCGATGTTTGGGAGTACGTACGTTTGCGAACAGTTTTTCTCCAGAATGAAGATCAACAAAACAGTATTACGTTCAAGACTGACTGATTAGCATCCGAGAGCAACCTTGCGGCTTGCCACTACACGCGACTTTAGGCGTCAATGGTCTGGTCTCTGCCAAACGCTCTCAGCTGTGTGGACAGAAACATGAGTGACGAACCATCTGCAGTAGGCCTTGTAATTATAGTTCCTTTTTATTAGTGACAAAGACAACGTCAACTTATTTTAGTAAACTAACATGCCTATGCATGCAATAAAATACACTAAATGTAATTGATAATTATAAAAACTTTATTTTAGCATTAACTGCAGTGACAGTAGTGTTCGTAACATTTAATGAAAAAAAAATCTATTTTCGTGGTGCGGCCCGCTGACTGGTTGTTACTTTCCACTGCGGCCCGCATGCTGATATGAGTTTGAGACCCCTGAACTAAAGTGTTTTGTTATTAATAGCTAATATTTAAATGCAAAATTATAAATAAATAGATTTTGATCTACATATAGTTCCTGGTGAAAAAAGAGAATGTCAAATATGTAGGCTATGTGTAGGCCTACTTTATTTATTTATTGCTTGATAAAGTGTAAGAGCTACACCAAGTGCCACGAAACTCAATTTTCTGTACCGGTAAAAAAAATTAATTAAAAGCACTTGCTTAACTTCTATTTAGTTTAGATTAAAAAAAAATGATTCATGATAATTTTTAATGAATGAAATTAAAGACATCAGTTTTCTAAAGCATTGATGATGATATTAAAAACCAATCTAGATCAAAACGTTTCTATATAGCTCGGTGAGGTCCGTTGTGTAAGTGGTACGGGTTGGGTTAAAGTCAACATTTAGACAATGTTTACGGATCGTAATCTCTTATAAATGCAAATACAATATCATATTCAATTAAAAAAAAACTCAATTTTTTCTTTTCTTTGAAACATAAGCATTTCTTCCAGGCAGAATATAAACATCTATTAAAGATTTCAAATTGAAGAATGAAGAATAAATTTTTAACTCGGTTGTCTAAAGTGGGAATATTCTGAATCTCGATCTTTAATGCTCTATCTTCCAACTTTGTCATCCCGACATCAACGTTCAGATACAGCTATATGACTATAAGTATATCATTGCATAAGTATTTGCACCTATATAATTATTGTTATAGAAGTAGGCCTAATGCTGAGGTTGACAATTGTAGTGAAACCGGATTTCCATTTGTTTGGACCTAATCAATAAACTCACCTTAAAATTTGAAGATAAGTTAGTTTTATATGCCATTATATTACTAAAGCATCAAATTGAAGGGTAAAGTGTCATTTTTTGTTTGCTATAGTTGTAGTCATCTGTAGGTGTTTGTTTTAACTTTGTTTATAATTATTCTATAGCAGAAGGCTGTGGGCCACCTGGGCCAAGAAAGAAAATAAAAAAGGCAATTTGACGTAGGAAACAGTTTGTCTCTGAAATTAGAGTTTAGAACAGCAAGCCAATAACACTGTTGCACTGATAGTGAAGATGCACTTAACACCATTCATTCTTTGAAATCATTAAAAAAGAATGTCCTATATGTACCGGTTTTTTTTAAAGATCCGCCTTAGGCATCGGAGGTGGAAGACATTCAGCTTTTTTTCCTGCCATGAGTATGTTGACCACGTTTCACTTCCGTATAGCAAGGTGCTCAATACACAGGTCCGGTAGACTAGAGCTTTAGTGCTGTTAGTCAGCAATATGTTGTCCCAGACTCTTTTCTGCAACCGTGACATGGTGGCCATTGCCTTGGCTATCCTGTTGTTAATGTCATTATCCAGTAGAGTGTTGTTGGATATGATGGAGCCAAGGTAACAAAAGTTGTCTAAGGTGGCAAGATAAGATAACCAACGAGGAAGTGTTACAAAGAGCAGGTTGCCAGGACATCCGCTCTGTTATCAGCAGCAGACGCCTTGGCTGGCTTGGCCACGTTCGTAGAATGCCAGTAGGTCGACTCCCACAGGATATTCTGTATGGCGATCTAATAGAAGGCAGAAGAGCCGCTGGTCGTCCACTCTTACGTTATACAGATGTATGCAAACGGGACATGAAGCTCTTTAAGATCGACACCAGCAACTGGGAAGAGGTGGCACAAGATAGATCCACTTGGAGAGAGAGCATAAAGAAGGGGTCTTTGATTGCAGATGCCATACACAACAGAAGCAGAAAGAAGGGTGAAAGTGCAACGGCGCCTGGTGACTACATATGCCCAACCTGCGATCGCAGCTGTGTATCAAGGATCGGCCTCTTTAGTCACACAAGAGCTTGCAAGGGGAAAAGATCGTCTCTAGAGACGTAAAATGCCACAGATATGTACCGGTACCGGAACTATTCGAGGTTACGAGATATGACTTAGGTCTTAGAATTTCTACTTCCAAGACATCATAGCTACATTCTAAATTACGCGATCTAAAGCAGTAGATCTACATACACACTGTCCCCAGTGTTAGTGATAGATCTACTGGAACTAATAATCACAATCACATATTATAAGAATCTTATCTTCTTATATGTTACAGACGTCACTTCAGAAAAGAAGATGATTACGTCCTACGCGTTTTGTAAGATATATATTCTCTCTTTTTTTGTGCTTGAACTGTAGCGATAAATTTGAACGAGTATTTATAGTAAATGTTCCAGCTTTTGTTTTGTTTACTTTGACGAATTTTATTTAGTGTTCACGCTGCATTGTGATCACGATGAAGTCACATCCCAAGGAAATAAAGGAATAAACAGGCAAATAAGTATTTATTTGCTAAAGGGAGAAAAGCGTTCATTTGCTGATATATTCATCAATATTGCAAGGATTATCTCCCCTTATCTAAGTACATTTTCCCCTGTTTTCCCATATATTGATAATTGAAAAAAAATGGTTGCAAATTTCAACTTTATCCGAGAATGGCAAGTGGGAGAAGGCACGCACGAAAGATTCTGCCCAGACAGATGGAGTGAGCTAAGATAAGCTTGTATACAAGAATCATCATGCTATAATTTTTTTATGCATGAAAACATCAAAAGTGTCAGAATTTTACGTTAATAATACAAAACAACAACACAAAACAATAACTTCAAATAGTAATGAGAAGATGCATATAGCTAGGAGAAATAGATGTATAAATCTTTATTTCCTAGCCATTACATATGATGTACCATTTCAAAATATAAACTTCATAATTCAAGTATCAGTGAGATAGTCTGACAAGGTAACATATTTTAAAATTGTATTTTTGTGTTTCCAATCTTAGAACATATTACACTTTCAATTGCTATGTATAGATCATCTTTCGTAAAATTAGTTTTAGATAGGCCTAGATTAAATTCTAGATTTTTATATTATATAACAACAATGGACAATTACATGTAGGAGGGTCAATCTCACTATTCCCTTTTAGAACAACAGTTATAAACTAAAGCAAATATACACACAATAGTTGAAATCATGAGGTAAAAATATAATCAAAAACAGATGAATATACGTGTGTACAAAATGTGTCTAACATTGTAATATAGTAACAAATAAACAATTTATTACAAAAATGTAACAATCACCGCGACACTAATCTGACTGGCCACATAATAAAAAACAAATATGATAAGAATAAATGCACACTCGCCTTCCATATTTAAGAAAATAAAAGGAAGTGGAGGCTGTTTGAGAATGTTTGCGCTAAGGTCTAAATGTTCGTCTATCTTATACTATTCATATCCAGTTCTGTTCCAAGGTACAGGGCTACACTCCCAGGTGGGAAAACATAAAAAGGGGGTGGGGGAGGTAGAGAACACTTAAAATTTAATTTTAGTTAACGGGAAGTAAAAATTGTGAATCTCTTATTTCCATTATCTGTGGTTAACATTGTAATAACAGAAAGAAACAATTTAATAAGACAGTAACAATGTTTTAGCTCTGAATAAATTATTTGTGCACTATTTAAGGCTCATATGACCATAGGAGGCTTGGAGCAGCCTACAAAGACTTGCTAATTCGGATGTTTTGTGAGTAACTAGATCTAAAAAACAAAATAAAAAAACTGTTCTTGTAGTATTTCTCATACTTTCAAACGAAGTTTTTTCGTACACATTTAAACCATCGCTCAACACACATATTTAGTCACATGATTATGCATACCCAGATTTCAAATTACAACTTTCTTAATGTCCAGACTTCGACTAATTATCTTAACCGGTACCACCAAAATAAAAAAAAATGTCAACAAAATGAACAATAATCATTAGAAAACAACAAAATATTGTCATCTTTAACTAGTGATAAAACATAGGTAGAAAAATGCTACTTTACTTTAATCTAAAGTTCAATTAGATAACTTTTTGTAGCCCTATTACTAGAACGAGAGGTAGCTCCTAGCTTAATATTTTTTTTAAGTCAAAAGAATATAGTCCTCAAAATAATTGCACATTAAATTCAGATATATATTGTTCTCGAATTGTTAAGAGGTAAGAGTATGGGTTATAGGCTCTACAAAAAGCAGTTCTGATTTAGTTTTAGGCTACTTATTTTATAGTGTAATGTTCACAAAAAGCTAGGCTGACTTGCCCTGATTCAATTTTTTTTAGGATAGAAAGTTTCAATGGTCAAAAACTTAATGAATAAAAGAAAGGTAATTACATTCATTATGACTTTTTAAGATTTCAATGCTGAAATAACCAAGAATGAATATTGTATTAAAGGACTTGTCTGATGATAAGAACAAGCTGTTTTTATCTTTTTTTTTAAAGCAAGGACTAAGTTTGATCAACTAGAGACTTGCAGATGGGATTTTTTTTAAGGTGGAATTTTATGAGGCGCTATACCATTATTGTAAAAATTATGGGACCCAATCAGAAATCCAATTTACTCGGTGGTCCGAAATTGCCTTTAAAAAAAACGTAGTCATCAGCTGGTCTGATGAATGATACTGTGTTGACGTCAGCATGTGTATGTGTTGACGTCAGCATGTGTATGTGTTGATGTTTGCATATGTATGTGTTGCTTGTTTCTTGCAGCTTGCCACGAATTCAAATGCCGTTTGTTAGGTAGTATTTCCGAGGAGGACATCCTGTACTATTGAAGTGATCTCTTGCTCTGTGTAGGATTGACATGTTACACTTATATTTCTGGTTCAAGATATCATACCGCGACACCTAAAGAAAATTAAATACTTGTATGTGAGGATGACACTCTCTCTCTTTCTTTCCTATATAGTATGCCGTGGTCCTTGGAATTTTCCATATTCTTTGCATATTGTCCCACACTTTTGATTAAATTACTGTGTGTCGAAGTTTGTGGCAAGCATTTACATCTAACAAATACAATTTATTGAATAGTTGCTTCATTTTGTATTTCTTTTCTAGAAGCTTTGAGTAAATAGAATTGAACTACATTCTTACATTATTACTTTTTTTCATCTTTACTTCATCACTCTATGACAAAATGACATAGCATTGACATAGGGTTCTTAGCTAGCAAGTTTCATTTGCACGCCTGCTAAGCTTTAAAAACAACCTTGATACTGCCATGTATATTCCTAACAGTAGGAATTCTTACTTTTATTGCACTTTTGTTATGAATAATTTTAAAACAGTTTTTTTTACACATTTACTAATAGAAAAAAAAACAACAGATATGAAAATGAATACAATCGATGTTTTATGCTAATGCAAAACTATACAAACCACAACAACGATCGTATAGTAGAAAGTTACTGATACATGGTGCGATAAGGTCGATGAATTTTATAATTAAAAAAATTAACAATTTTTCGATGAGTTTCACCCTGTTTTAAACTCACGGTGATAGACTTGTGTGTTTATTTCCATTGTATGTACAGACCAGCATTAACAACAATGAAAATATGTTTTACTCTGTTTATATTCCAATATGACTAGGATGTACTTTTACTAATAAATAAAGTGATTTGTAACAAGTACAGACATAAACACAAATAAAAAAAAATTAAATATATAAACAACAAAACAATTCATCAAAGTGACAGATTATTGATCAGTGAAGACATCAGTTCGGTCACGTGTTGTTTACAGGTAATTTTCATTTATCTCATCGATCACAAGCAATAAATGTTTCATAAATTAAAGTGTACCTTAGTTTCTTTTATGTTGAACCTCACACCATTCCGGAATAGTCACTCAAGATTGTCAACATAGTATGAATTTACAGAAACGAAATTCCAGAACCCAACAGAGAAGGAAGTTGTTCCTGACGCTTCTCTGTTATAAGCTGCTCCATGAGTGCGTCTGTTCTTCACTGTTGCAAAAAGTATATATCCATAAACCTATGTTCATGTTGTCTTTAATCAAGCAGACTCAGATATAAAAAAAAGAGGCTATTATTGAGTCAGCACAGCTCTGTCACCCCAACACATCGACTGTTAACTCTGGATTGCGAATGACTGTGAATCGTTCTGTTTCTTTGAGTATCCGCCATCTAGAACGGTGTTGGATTTAAACAATAATTTTTGTACATTCTCTGTTTTCTGCAAAGGCAAAATGTTTAACACTGAAGTGACAAATTGGATGACCAGGAGGTCACGAGGTATGTGCCAGAAGTGACGTTTGGTGTGTCCATAGCAACGCTAGAAGCGTCAGCAAAAGAGAGATTTTACTGACCATGATCGTAGCGGCTCCGTCCTTTTCCTGGTTTGTACCTAAACAAACGAAATAAAAGGACGATTAAAAAGGCTTACAAGGAAACGAAACAAAGCCTATTAATAATTGTAACTGAAAGTAATCAACCAATCAATCAACAAACCAATCAATGAGTCAATCTGTCTGTCTGTCTTGTGTGTGTCCATAGCAACGCTAGGAGAAGCGTCAGCAAAAAAGAAATTTTACTGGCTTCGGTCATAGAGGCTCCATTCTCTAAACTGGACATACTCTTGTGGGTCCCATGGTCACCCTGGTTTGTACCTAAATAAACAAAATAAAAGGAGAATAACAATGCTTACAAAGAAATAAGATATTAATATGAGTAAACTGATAAATTATCTTCTTATCTTATTACATGGGCGTAGCCGGATGGGTACCAGGGTTCATTCCCATCGAATTCCCCCCCCCCCCCCGACAAGGATTTAGGGTGTGTGGGTGGAATTTAGTGAATGCTGTTCTATTTTAACCTTTTTTTTAATTGGAGAGGAGATTTTAATGTTAAACCATCACTTGCCCTAGCGTTGCCAAGGTGGGTTTAGATGTTAAAATCCCCCTTCCTATATAAAAAGAAGCAAAGCTGCAGCGGCAGCCACTATATTCTATGAGCGTAGCCAAAAGAGGATTGAGGTTAAAACTCCCTCCAATAATTAATAACTAAAGGAAAACACAGTCAACAAATTCCATGAGCTTAGCCATGGAAGGTTTAGTTGTTAACCCCCTCCCGTTCCAATACAAAGAAAAGTAAATGTACAATCACTAAATTCCATGTGCGTAGCCAAAAGGTGTTTTATTATTCCCCCCCCCCCCCCGCCAATTAAAAAAAAACAATAAGTAGGACTATAGTAACCGTTTTAGCCTAGCGATGGAGTTTTACTGTCAGTCGCTGGAACCCATTAGTAAAGTAAATCTACAATGATTCCAGCAACAGATTTAAAAACTTAAGTCATTGGAGCTTCAATCCTACCCGAAATAAAACTTTTCACTCATTGATTTTGTTTCTACCAGTCATAAGTCATTGGAGCTTCAATCCTATCCGAAATAAAACTTTTCACTCATTGATTTTGTTTCTACCAGTCACTGGGATCTACCTATAACGTGCAGTGAAGAGCAGATTTGATATTTAATCTACACATTTTCAATAGAAGAATAGCGGGATATATTGTACGTCTGGTCTGCGAGCCATTTCTATTTCCCAACAATCGTGTCGCGGGCCATATCAACGCCCATGTATTATAAACAACCAACGTTCCTTTAAATAGAAGATAACCACGTCTTACACGCATCCATGTGTTAATTTAATCGAGCATGCTAGAGGGAAACTCATTGAGACGTTAGGAGCATAGGTTTGTCTGAAATCACTTAGAAATGTTCTGTTCACAGAACTAAATGTATAATGCTTACAAAGAAACGAAATATAGAAATATGTGTAACTGAAATCCATTAGTCATTCAGTCAGTTAGTCCGCCAAACTATCAACCAATCAATCAATAAATTAATCATATTCAATCAATCATATTCATATTCAATCAATCATATCTCATCCATCCATCCCACCCACCCACCCATCCATCCATCCACCCACCCATCCATCCACCCACCCATCCATCCATCCACCCACCCATCCATCCAACCAACCATCCATCCATCCACCCACCCATCCACCCACCCACCCATTCACCCACCCACCCACCCACCCATCCATCCATCCATCCAAACACCCATCCATCCAACCACCCATCCATCCATCCACCCACCCATCCATCCATCCACCCATCATCCACCCATCCATCCACCCACCCACCTATTCACCCATCCATCCACTCATCCATCCAACCATCCATCCACTCATCCATCCATCCACCCATCCATCCACCCACCCACCCATCCACCCACCCATCCATCTATCCATCCACCCACCCATCTACCCATCCACCCACCCATCCACCCACCCACCCACCCATCCACCCACCCATCCATCCATCCATCCATCCATCTATCTATCTATCTATCTTTCTATCTATTTATCTATCAACTGTTGCATATAGGTAAATCCAGCACTTGGCGCAATCTACATTCAATAAAATACACAATTATTCATTAACATCCTTACCTCTTCTTTTGTTTGCAGATTCCGCTGAAATATATAAACAAACATGTCTCAAAAACCAGATCGCAGAACAATGCGTAAACACTAAGCAGTTTATACATGTGAAATGTCTAACGTTATGTCTCTGTTATGAATGTAAAAATATTCTGTTGGACCAGCCCCATATGAAATTTCATTAGTAAGCTGTTGGGTAATTTAAAAAAAAAAGTTTTTCTATTCTACAGTTCACATAGTACCAACAGAAATATATGCTACTGAAGAAGGGTGGCCTTGACCTTTATTTACTCCCGACTCTAACGACAATGAACTCTCACCATGCAATACCGTGACCTTCAGGTTGGCGATGTCGTCGGTACTACTGCGACAGATGTAGTCGCCCGTGTCCGCCAGGCTGCTGTGTTCTATGGTCAGCTCTGAGACAAAGTATTTCTCAGCATGAGACTGAATCTTGTAGATTTGGACGTGTCTGCAAGATAGACCAAGAGAAACAATCAAGATTACCGGTCCTAACAACGGAAAACACAATGAGAATATTGGTTAGTCACTAGTAGATTGACAAAAGTAGACATACGTATTTGAAAACTAAACTCCACTTAGTAGTCCCTTATTTCAAATACTCAACTCCCTCAAAAACAGCCAGAAGTCTACATTTAGTGGGAGGCGGGGTGGCTGGTAAAACGCTTGTCTTCCGAAACGAGGGGGTCCAGGATTCGAATCCCGGTGAAGATTGTGATTTCGGGATCTTTAGGGCGCCTCTGACTCCACCAAAGCTCTAATGGGTACCTGACTTTTAGTTGTAGAAAAGTGAAGACAGTTGGTCGTTATGCTGGCCGCATTACACCCTCGTTAACAGTAGGCCACAGAATCGGATGAACTCATCATCAGCCCTATAGATTGTAAGTTGTACTATGGAAATTCCACTGTTTATTACTTGTTCACTTACTTGTATTTATTCTCGTCGATTTTATCGCCTCCCTTGAACCAGTCCATCTCGTCAGGAACTCTGGCACCTCCTGATGCGTTACACCGTAAGAAAATCTTTTCTCCCTGATCGACATACCTCCTACCAGTTATCGATATAGCTGGTGCCAAAAAAATACACATAAAAGAGAACAATTAGACAATATTTCAATAGTATACAAAATGAAACAAAGAATGGCAGAGTTTGTCTAGTAGCTTATTTAAAGACAAACCTAGGTAGCTAGGTTACCAATGTCTATAATGAAAAATCGAACTTTCATAATATTTAATAGGCTATAAAGATCTAAGCCTATAGATCAACTATTTCCGGCATCTATATATACTAATATACTCAAGCAGAAGCAGAAAAAATTCGTTTCTTATACAATTTAAGTTCATGTCTGTTTGACGAAAACCAGAGTTTAGCTCTTTTAGGATAATACCATACAATATTATATAAATGGCAGCGTCTAGTCTGAGGGGATGGGTATAAAAAGTACACTAGTCTGTCAAGTGTTCTTATAGGGCTGTTACGGGAAATTTAGCTATAAATAGATACAAAGTGATATTTACAGTTGACTCTTGCTAGTCCGACCGTTTACGGGACCTGTGGGGAGGGGGTGGGTGGTAAAAAAAAGGGGGGGGGGTCAGATTACCGAAAACGTCGGATTAATAAGGGATAGCAAATTCAAACTTATGTGTCAAGAAAATTCTAGATTTATTTATGATGTAATAAGATATTCTTGTAAACTTTCAAAAGTATAAAATAAATAAAAGACGAAGAAGAAAAATGTTCAGAGCTAAAAGTACAATATATGAACATATGAGTTCAGCTTTCAATGTAGCATAATTACAATCTACATTTTTTAAATATGCGCACTGTATAAAATTCCATGAATTATATCGCACGTGTGTTATAAAACTCGTTTATGTTCTTTTCTTTTTTTTTTCCTTCGCAAACAATCAGTCACGTGACTTTTTCTTTACTGTCTTTCAACATTCACGCGCAGCTGATGTATGCATCGTCGCCACGTCGTATTATCAAGAGTCAACTGTACTTTCACGTTTTCTGAACGATTTAAAGGGTAAAAATACTGGCGTTATAGGCCAAGTACTTAATAGTCCTTTACAAGAGATTTCCTCTGCAACTTGTTAATCAAATGAAAGCCCATTTTTGTGGGACACTGGGGTTACGTGGGGGTAATTTAACCTTTAGCCTACCTTTGTAATAATTAATTTTAACATATACTCATTACAAATTAAACTGATAATCTCTCTCTCTCTCACACACACACACACACACACACACACACACACACACACATACACACACACACACACACGTTCAATGTAAATAAATAAATGGCAATCAATTAGTTAAAAAAAAGTGCTTTGACCTAGTGAACTGAAGAATAAACTGAAAACTTTCTTTTTAAGTAAAAAAAAATCGAAATCAAAATGAAGCAGTCTAATGAAAAAAAAAAGACATATTATTGAGTAGGAGGACTACAAAACAAGTTCTCATCAAGGAAACAAATGTTCACAAACAATGAACTGAGTTTGTTATTCCTAAATTAGTGTGTTAAAACGTTGAGACTCATGCCTATAATGACTATAGTTGTATAAATCTTCAGTGCTTTGAGATGATAGCAAATTAAATTGACATTTTCTCAGCTGCTTTAATTACCTTCTAACATCTCCTATTCTAAAAGCACGCGAGATTTTAAAATTAACGACACCACAGATAAACAAAACAACAATAGCTATTGTCTATAAAATCTGGAGGTGTCAAGCTATATATAGAATCATCCAGATGTGAGCACTTCCTTTACATTATTTTTATTTCAAGATTTAAAAAAATATCTGCCCACTTTTGTTAATTAGATCTACATCATAGACGTTGAAATATAAATTGAAATATATAGACCTTGTGATCTAGATTTATGCACTACATTTGTCTTTTTCGCCATCTTACTGTCGTGAAATGCTAGTAGCATACAATAATATCAACTACAGTTGAATGAACTAATAGAATTAAAGGACTTCCTTGTTTATTCAAACTTATGATCTTTTTTTATAGACGGATTTCAAAGAGACAGGAAATAAAGTTGAAATAAGAAGACAAATCTTTCTTTAGATGAAATAGGAAACCATACAGTAATAAGAGACAATAGCTTTGAACTGCAGAATCCATGGCGCAATGTTTTAAAACTCCATTAGGGTTACGTGCAGTAGGAGCTTTGCTGAAGAAGGTGGGTGAAAAAGATAACTTTACAGAGAGAGATAGAGATAGAGAAAGAGAGAGAGAGAGAGGAGGAGAAGATGGATAATGCACAAGAAAGAGAGAGAGAGAGTGAGAGAGAAAGAGAGAGATAGAGAGAGAGAAAGAGAGAGGAGGAGAAGATGGATAATGCACAAGAAAGAGAGAGTGAGAGAGAAAGAGAGAGAGATAGAGAGAGAGAAAGAGAGAGGAGGAGAAGATGGATAATGCACAAGAAAAAGAGAGAGAGAGAGAGAGAGAGAGAGAAAGAGAGAGAGAGAGTGAGAAAGAGAGAGAGAGAGAGAGATCAACTTTGTCCAGACGAAGCTCATCAGCTTAACAATACTAACCAATAAGCTCGTTATCGCCCCTGCTTAGTTTGTCCCGAAACATTCTCTCTGTCCTACTGAATATTTGATAATGTTGAAATACAATCTAACTAGAAGATTTAATGGCAATCTGTTCATTGGTCTGCCTCATAATCGCTTGACTCCCGGGCTTCAAGGTCTCCTCACACAAACTGTGCTCGGACTTTTTAGGCAATAGTTGTATGGGACACACATCTTTAGAATTTCTTAGGCATAAATGACTGTCTTAATGTGCTGAAACTCACAGGCCTATTAGGCTTTCTGTCAATGCAAAAACTATTGCGTAGTTCGAAGCAAGATCTGCAAGGCTAATCTATATATATAATCCTCAAAAGACAAGTTCAAACGAGTAAAGTTCAAACAACAAGTAAATGGGAAGACCCCATGGCGCAGCACGGTGTGAATGGAACCTGGTGCATCCCAATCCGCACTATTTTCATTCACGAAATAGCATATCATACACGAGAAAATGGCGACCGCCTCACATATATTTCGTGGAGTCAACTAGAACAACAATACACAGATAGAGTCTACTCTCAGGTTTGACTTTAGAAGTACTTTAATTAATAATATCACAAATTACGCATGATTACGAAAGGTAACTCATCTCTCTATTCCTAGATCTAGATCTAAAACTCGAATTCAACTCTAAGTCTAAGATTATAGAATTTTAGAACTTCTCTTCGCAAAGATAGTTTTATGCTATAGCACATGAACATAGTAATTATAGTCCATTCATTTCATATTTTAATCAAATTAACATTAAAAATTGTTTTTCAAAAGCATTGTTACATGAGTGCAATTCTATTCTTAATATCGCGTAAATTAAGGTCAATTAGCCGTTTTTATCTACATTCATAGAATTTTTTATTCATGTATTGACGCATTCGCTTTACTTATAACAAGTAAATGGGAAGATCCCATGGCGCAGCATGGTGTGAATGGAAAATAATATATATATATCCAAATCCGCACTATTTTCATTCACGAAATAGCATAGCATATTTTTTTAAAAATAATTTCCGGAGATTTCCAGGACTTTTTCGTAGGCCTATAATTATTTTGCAATTTCAGGAGATTTCCTGGGGCTCCTGGTAAATCAAGAGACCGCGGGAAATCTTTATATGTTATAAAATGGTTTAATTTAATAATTTATACACCTAAAAATTAGCACGGGTCCAAAGAAAGAAACCCACTGCGGTCGCATATGTTGCAGTGCCTAAGGCCTGCCCTAGCGGCGTATGCTATGCCGCCGGTCGACTAGTAACTAATAAGTGCCAAAGACATTAACAAGACCTTATCATCTAAGGAATAAGACCTACTCATAGTCTTCTTGCCCTCCCCCCCAAAAAAAAAAACAACCTTAGTGCTCAAATACTTGTCTAGATTTTTTAAATTGTGTGTTCAGAACAAAATATATTTAACATA
>JADKLZ010000003.1:19096402-19108330 GCA_021533235.1 Biomphalaria straminea
AGATGATTGTTACAAACTCTCAATAACTGCACGAATACGTTAGATGAATGTTTAAACAAGAACTAGAGTATACGTACGTTTATATTTGACAAACGCCGACTGGCGATGAAAATGTTGAAGGGTTGAAAATAAAAAGCTTCAATGTGAACAATTGAAATTTTATGACATTTTCAGGTCATGTAATAAAATTCTTGTCTGAACATACAAAAATTGTATCATTGAAATCACTTATGTTTGTAATTGGAAGAGACATTATCGATAACACGGCAGTTTATTGCCTGCGAATGAAACATTGTAATAACTGTCTGGGTTCACCAAACCTTGAAAGTGGCTCTATTTTGAACACGTTAAGTTTATCTTTGATTGAGTAATTTGGTTTTTGTCAGTGTTGTGTTTTTCCGCAGAACGCAATATCTATTGGCAGGAGCGTTCAGAGAAATGTTCAGTTCTTGTCAGCGTCCCTGAGTGAAATTATGTCGGCCCGTCACGTCTGCTTCACTTAAGGCGCAGGCTGATACAAGCAGACGATACTTTGTCGCTATTTGAATGTGATCAACACAAAGGCAGTCCAGTCTGACAGGAGCGATAATCAGCTTACAAAGAAACTGACATTAGTTGCAGACGACAAGAAACTTCTGGAAAGCATCAGCAAATGACCTACGTAGTATCCGAAGGTGGCTTTTATTTCAATGTACATAATATTATGTGTTCGTGCGTGCATGTGTGTGTGTTTACGTACTATACTGACTTGTGGAGGTAAACTTTTGATAAGAAGAAGAACTTTGCCAAGCAATACATTATAATAGCACCTATTTGGCTAAGCCGATAAGGTATTAGTCTTTCCAACATCCGACTGCCGGTTAACGCGAAAAGGAAATCTTTTCCAGGGCCAAGTCTGTTGGCGTGAAATTGTGAACGAACCATCATTGGTACCAGAAGGAGTTTGAAACAAATATTCTTTTAAATTTTTTAAAAATATTTTATTATAAGTTGTATAATGGGGATATTGCGTTAAAAATGAATGTTTGCAATGTTTTTCTTGTATAACTCTTTCTATAATTTAAAATAACAGCTTATATTGAGTGAAATTGCTTCAGTTTTTTTTACTAAACAAATGTTAAATGTTTATCTACACAAGCAAAGTGCTTCAAAAAAACAAACAAACAAACAAAAAAAACAAAACAACAACAACAACAACTATAAATTCTGTGGCCCCTCCCCCCTCCATTCGCTTTCTTATGTGAACAGCAAGAGGCCGATACCGATTGCGGTGGGTCACCACAGAATCCACAATTAGACTAGATCTAGATTCCAATTTGTTTTGTTAGGCACTCATTGCACATTAGAAGACGCTGTAAATATGGGATTTTAAAAACAAAACTCTGCTAATAACCTTGTCACATGACAACATCAACAGACACATGATCTGATGTCAAATGTGAAGTAGCCATTTCTCCCATAACTCCACCATAAAGATGTACGATTAAAATTAGCTGCCATTCAGTTTGACCGAAACAGACTTCCGTTTCGCAAAAATTGTCTTAAAATGGCGGGAAAGGGGAGGTAAGAAGTAAAGTGTTGACTAGATCTTCTGCACCATTCGCGCGAGGAATAAGAACAATTTTATGGCTTTACTGTCAGATATTTCCTCTTGGCCTGTTAACGGATAATTCATCTTCATTGCCGGTCTCGTTAAGGCTGAAGCCAACACCTGGACAGAGAAGAGTTAACGAAGGAAAGTAAAATGGAAGAGGAAGCGATGACCAGTGCTCGGAGTGTGAGGGAGTGTATGTCTCGCTCAGCAGGTTCTATACTCAGGGAGGTAGATCGTGATATATTGATCCAGAATCTACGTACATCTAGAGGCAGAGGGGTAAAGGCTGCAGGTGGTGGTGGGGGGGTATGCTAAGAAAACTTGGGCTGTGGGTGTTTGTGTGCTAGCTTTAAAATACAGTGCAGGGAGGGCTCGGAAATACGTTTGATTTAGTTTATTAATAACATAGTAAACGTACACAAGGAGCAAGCGAGACAAGACAGAGAGATAGAGATATGTAGATCTAGAGAAAGAGAGACTAAGAGAAAGAGAGATTGAGATCGAGAGAGAGAGGAGATAGCAAGAGATAAAGATAGATAGAGATAGAGACAGAGTGAGAGAGAAAGAGAGCGAGAGAGAGAGATCTATAGAAAGAAAAACAAAGAGAAAGTGAAATTTAGATGGAGCGATCGAGAGAGAGAGAGAGAGCGAATGAGAGAGAGAGGGAGAGAAAGAAGCAGCTATATTAAAAGGATCAGATTTAGGAAAACATCAAGCAGTATGACTATACAAGTGCAGAGAATGGAATATAAGTGACACCATAGCGTTAAAGCCTAAAGCCATCATATTAGAGTCTTAAAAGTCTTGTATATATATATATATATATATATATATATATATATATATATATATATGTATATGTATATATATATATATGTGTGTGTGTGTGTGTATGTATTGTATTTGTTGGTTTGGGTGACAAATAGTTTTCATCATAGCAACAACTTCCATTATATTATTAAAGATTGCCACTCACTAAGATTTTGATTGCAAACAAATGAATTGGACACTACAAAACATTAGGAAGTAGACAGAATCAAACACACACGCATGTTCTAATTTCTAACCAATACAGGTTTAAGATTTCCATTAATGCATTTGATACTCTATCCATCTATCCACTCTTATAACGTATTGGATAGAAGTAAGAGTACTATTATCAGTACTAAATGAAGTACTACAACTATTTGTAGTAAAGATTTTATAGTTCCCCTTTCAGACCTTGTGGTCTATAGGGCAGCTGATGTAAAGGTCATCTGATTCTGAGGCCTACGGTTAACGAGGGTGTCATGTGGCCAGAACAACGACCAACCGCCTTTATTTTACTTTTCCCCAAGTAATGTCAGCTACCCTTTAGAGCTCAGAGGCGCCCAAGGATCCCGAAATAAAAATTCTCTAGGATTCGAACCCGGGACCCCCGGTTCAGAAGCCAAGCGCTTTACCGCTCAGCCACCGCACATCCAAAGAATCTATACTAAGTAATAAAAGACATTTATTTATCAATTCTGAATGTCTCTTTGTAACCCAATAGACAATCTGATATAATCACGTTTTTTTTTCCTCAACACGATTCACACTCACCCCTGGAATGAATCGGCTAAAAATGTTCTAAAGGAAAAAAAAAAAGTCTTTTTTAAGCATAAAGGAAGGGTGAGTGTATATATATATATTTATGTATATGTGTGTCTGTTGGGGTAAGGGGAGAATCCCCTTGGGTACAAATGGGTAATGTGAAAATAAAAGATGCAAATACAGATATGAGAGAGATGCGTGAGAGAGAAGCGAATGTAAATAGTGACAAAGAGATAGAAGATCTTAAGAACAAAATTAACGATAAAAAACTAAAAACAGGAAATAATTGTTTCCTTTTAATATTATGTAAATAGAGAAAACCAATAAGGATCTAGATATTTTCAATACATAAGAGCCAAAGATTACAGAAAGACGGCACATACATATACATATGAAACAGGTTCAACACAACAAGTAAAATGTAAAAGATACTTTAAAAAATACAAAGCTTATATTGGATGACATGGCACCAATTATCTTGAATCAAATCATGTACTTATTTGTGTACGATACCTCTATTCAAGTCACACCTTCATGGAGGCTGGGCGGACTCAAAAATACCGATAGAATAATGACGTGTCTAGCATTGAGCTATCAAGTTCTTATAAAAATAAGTTTCATAGTCTTTTGTTATTTAAAAACGAAATCAATTAATTAGCACTAATTTATTAAATTTATTGATTTGGTTAATAGTTTTATTGATTCACTTGCTGTCATTGACAATAAATAACCGTGCAAAGATTTCAACCTGATCCGAGATTGTGAAGTGGGAGAGATAACGTGTACAAGATCCTACCCATGCAGACAGACGGAGTGACTTAATATTCGTCTTGTACAAATGTAACAGAGCCTTAGTGAGGTATTCACAGAGTAACTAATTGTCTTACAATGTTTAAAAATTATCTCAAATTAAATTAGGGTAACATTGACATTGTCTATGTAGTTCCTAGTTGAGAAAAAAATTGAGCGACTAATTCCAGCTTATAGGATAATGAAGACAATTTGTTTCAAACATATCCGCAAGCAATTGATTTCTGTGTCGTTCTCTACAAGGTCCTAGTCACAAGAGACGTTCAGCAAACAAGATATTAAGTTATTTTTTTTCCCAATCATAAAATTATATAAATGTGTGATATCTATTAATTAAAAGAGTAAATAAAATAAAATAAAAAAGTATGCTAGTAATGGGACGGACTGTGTGGTAAAGTTAAATTTTGACATTGAAATAGAGTGATGCAGATATTTTGACCTCAAAGGACTGAGTAATGTCTTCTTTTTTTAAATAAAGTCATAAGTCACTTATAATATCTACTTAGGAGTTAGGAGCAAAAAATGCAACTTTCTCTTTTTCCAAGACTCAAACTTTAAAGTAAAGAAAAGTTCCGCTTTCAGACCTTGCGATCCATAACCCATCCGTTTTATATGGCCCAAGGGTGTTATATGGTCAGCACAACGACCAACCGCCTTTACTTTTCCCTCACTAGTCAGGTACCCATTAGTCCTGGGCAGTGCTCTCAAAATCCCGAAATTAAAATCCCAGTCTTCACCAGGACTCGAGCCAGGGACTTTTGAGCCAAGCGCTTTACCGCTCAGCCACCTCGCCTACCAAACTTTAAAAGGTAACTAAATATTGTCCAGCAAGAGATGAACAGTTGACGAAGTGTCTAGCAAGTAGACCACCTCCCCTACCAAACTTTAAAAGGTAACTAAATATTGTCCAGCAAGAGATGGACAGTTTACGAAGTGTCTAGCAAGTAGACCACCTCCCCTCCCCCAATACTATGAGATGAATAAATCCGAAACCATAGTCTCCCAAGACTCATAGTCTGATAGCTCTGTCTCGTATTAAATCAATCCCACATACATGCGTATCTTTGCCTTGATCTTGTATTGGTTAGTTTTGACCAGGGAGCAAGAAAGATGTGGGAGAATGAATTGACTGTCACCTTTGGTGATTGCAGTGTCCATCGACTGGAGACACTGGGAATGTGTTCCTGCTTGATAGACAGCTGCAATAATGATATGACCGAGTTGACGTCTTTGGAATCAGCTCTTTCACTAACTTGTAATTACTTAATGTTACTTCTGTCGTCTGACGAGGAGGTGTCGCGGGCAGATGTAGCAGACGGTCTGTGTGCAAGGTGTGAGGCCTATGTATGAAGTATTAATTACGGAAACTGAGGGAAATGTCTATTAACTTTATTTGTAAAGTTTGCTGTGGATAAAAATGTGCTCACATTAAGTCAGAAATATTCTTGACATGGGGGGGGTAAGGGTGAAGAGTCCTATATATGCTTAGGAATATTCTTGCAATAAGACAAAGAAAAGTACCGCTTAACACGTGGCACGAGGCACGTGGACACAGTAGAGGACACTACAACACATCCTGTTTTCTCCGTGGCGTAGCTAGGATGGGGAAAGGCGTCAAAATGTTGAAACTCTACCCCCGTCCAAACTTGAGGGGTGGCCCCCGAATGAGTGTCCGCAATTTGTTTTTACATTAAATATTACGCCATTTTCTCATGCCATTATGTCGAATGCCAAATTCATGGGCCCCTTTAAAAGGTCAAGTCCCCCTGACCCCCCTTAACCCTAGCTATGTCACTGTGTTTTCCCCTTAGAAATCTGGATTCTGGCAATGCCTTTCATAGAAGAAAGGGAAGTAACCCTAAAAAATATGATAATAATGATAGCTTTTGTAACGCTTTTCCTGTCTGGTCTTTTACATGACTCTTTAATTAGCCGATATTTTTTTTTTGATCGTTCTGTGCCAATGAAAATAATTTGGTGAGCCAAATCTGACTGGAATGTTTTGGATAGCGGTGCACTGTGGAGACCGATCTATTTAGTATTATTTACAATCTGTAATAATCTGAAACGAATACAGTTTGACTTATCTCGAACTAAAATGTTCACATGATGTTCTTGTAATTACGCACAGTCATGACGTAATTCTTATCCTCAATGGAGCAGAAACTCTCTAAGGTTACGTCTGCTGTTATGTCAGGCTGAAAACGAAGGGATCACTTTCCCGCGCAAATTGTTTCCAATAAGCTCATGAAATGACTGGAAACACACGGAAGTCAGAAAGAGTTGTGTTCCTTGACTTTATTCGGTCACCAGACGGCAGAATGAGCGTGTAACAAAGAGGCAGAAGTAAGAAGGGAAAGTAAACTGTCAGTTCAGGGAGAGTTAGCTCCTTTCAGAATCATTCAAGTAAGAAACTGAATTAGTCTGTACAGACTCCAAAAAGCCACGAGCCGGCACGTAACACACAAGGCCGTAAGAAAAAAAAAAAAACCAAGACATTTATCTTGACGTAGATTGGATACGGCTGTGATAGCAATAGGTTCGAGTTTGGAAAAATAAACTTAGAATATAAATAGTTGTAAAAACTAATAACCTGTCAGTACAGCAACTAGGAGAAAAGCAATGCCCCGGACATTTCATTGCCGAGATAGCCCGAGATTGAATGGCAGACACTAAGAATATTAGAATATACAGACATGAACACGTTGATATATATGTAAACACGTCTAAGGACTAGCTATTAGAAAAGAGTTCGATATAAAGGGAAATAGCTTCGAAAAAAACAACAACAATAAATTGGATATATTGAAAAATAATAAAACAAAAGGAGCATGGCACTCATCCCTCCTTACTTCACTCACTTCTCTCTCTCCCTTCCTCCTCCTCCCTACTCTTATTCCTCTATATCCCCCATCCCTCCAGTCACTTCTATCTATCCCCTCCCTCCCTCCAATAAGATCTCTCTCTTCTCTCCCACTGACCCTATTAACTCCTCTCTCCCACTAATTCCTCTCGCTTCTCTCCTCTCCACTAATTCCCCTCTCTCTCTTTTTTTCCAGTAAGATCTCTCTCTTTTCTTCTCCCCTACATTAACTCCTCCCTCCCTCTCTGAATTCCTCTCTCCCCTCACCTCTCCTCATCACTTCTTCTCTCCACTCCTCCCTCCCACATCCACTGACCCTTCAAACAGCTGTCATAATTTAAAATAAAATAAAACCCAGAGCTAGGTTTTCATTTACTGACAATTTAGTTTTGTTATTTTACAAACGATGCAAAATTTTTTTCGCAAAGCGCAACGAAGCAAAAGAGAATAATAGAATTACTTAGTCCGACAAGAAGTGTTGACTGAAAGCCATATTGTGTTTAGAAAGTAAACCAGCCCATTGATTTGTGCAGTAATGAATCTTAGATGACTCATTGACCTCTTGACTCCAGACAAAACAGAAGAAACGTGCATACTGTACGATCCTATTGGTCACATCTTCGCGCCACGTCTACTATTTCATCTCATTATTGAACGCCTCGAGGCTGACATGAAGTGCTCACCATCGCCTCGAGGCTGACGTGAAGTACTCACCAACAAAAAGCACGTGAGAAATATTCCCTGTGACTCATTTAACTTGTCCCTCTCTCTCCACTTGTTTGAGATGGGGGGGAGGGGGAGATATAATTATCATGCGCTCATCATTGATCAACAGACTGAGATTTTTTTCAATAGAGTCCACCTCTTCCTCCATTCGAGTGGACAATCGCTTCCTGCATTCAGGAGCTATTAATGATAACCACAGAAAATTTTGGTCAGGGTTATCCACCGCTCAGGTCAAGTGCCTAGAGGATGACCCTTTGACCAGACTATAGCAGTTTAATGACATTTAATCTGAGCTCTAGAGCCTGATAACGTGCTTTGTAGAACTGTATAATGATTGACTCCTGACACCAATTTAACATGATGGTAAGATCTAATGAAAAGAACGTTTATGCAAGTATATATATATATATATATATATATATATAAAGAAACGAAATAATTTATTAGATTTTTATTATTTTAAAGTTTTTACTCTGTTTCTTTTCCGATTATGAAATGAATATGGACGGGCCTACCATTGAAAGAGGTTCTAAACAGGGCAAATAATATAGAGGAATGGAAGAAAGCTGTCTACAAGTCTTGCTTGGTTCCCTCCACAGACTAAGGGGATGGTGAAACTGTTTTGTTGTACTTTTGAAACAATATGTTTAAACAAAGTTGATTGCCTGTGTCGAATGTGCTGGATACCTTGAGTGTGATACATTTCATGACGCTTGTATTGGGTCTGTTTGGGAGCACTTTATGAATGCTTGAACTATTGATTATTTAGTTTAAACACAGTCATAACAATGTTTGAGACATTTGGTTTCAGATATTCCGTAAATTTTATGCATGTCCCATAAGAATAGAATTTGTTTTTCAAACAGCAGTCCTGTGTACAGAATTACACGTTTTTAACCAAAAAGTAAAAAAAAAATTCATGCTCACATACTCTAATTCAGATTTATTTGAAAAAATGAGAAGTTAAGAAAAGTTCAAAATATTTGTAAGATTTGACCAGTCAAAAAATAGTATGAAATTTAGATAAGATCTCAAAATAATACGAATTGATTACATCTAACACATTAAGAAGTGTAGATTTAATGTATATTTAGTGTAGATTAAATAATAAGAGGCTCAGATTATGTCTTAAAACTGTTTGTTAATGGAACACATTGATACACCAGAGGAACATTTGTAAAAAAACATCTCTGAACAAAAAGAAAGCAATTAAATTACAACATTCTCTGTAATATAGTTTCTTGACTATTCTGTATGTTGTTGTTTATTCAGAGCGAGCTCCAAAAGACACACTCAAGAAAGGCAGAGAACAAAACAAGCTATTAATTTTTAAAACTTTGTTCTACGTTTCTTCCTTGTCGCCAATCCTCTGGCCATATCTCTCCAATGGGATCGGACATTTGAGTTTCTAATCGAGAAATCAAGCTTTAAATAGAACAGACTGTTTGTTGAAATTTAAAGTCGGGGATGACTAGTTAATGCATTTTATTGTCAAGTACTTAGAAACAAATATATCAAATTTGGAAACATAACTGAAATTATGATGTCACACAACTGGGTCATAATTCCTTTCTGATGTAATAATTTTAGATAGTAAAGAAAGTACAAGTCTAATTATCAACTGTCTGTATTTTGAGTTAACAAAACTGAGTTCTATAAACCACGGGAAAGGTAACAACCGCACAATCAAAATATTGTTTCATTTCAATGGAAATGATCTACAAGAAAACAATTGAAGTCTGTAAGAGATTTAAGTTGTACATTTTCCACGTCTCTCAAGGCACATCATCAGAGTTTCAAAGGTGTTCGTCTTGAAAACAATAAAGCTGGTGTATGTCGGGGTCTTACCATGTACGGAGACAGGGAAATCCTGAAGAACATTGCCATATACCTGGACCATGCTACGAGGAAACAATACCAGCACGGGGGACTTAGTACATATTGAATTGAAACTATTGTGTTGAGATGATCAGATCTGTTGTTTACAGATTAAAGCAACCTTAGCTTAACACTCACCTTGGTATAAAACACACTTTTAGCTGTAATGTTTTCATTCGTCACTAAACAAACACTTCAATTACTATTTGTATTTCTAAGCTTTACATTGATTAAGATTATATCTCTAAAGTGTTTCGCTTGTATCTCCTAACAAATTATCTGGGATCTTTTCCGATGGTTGCATAGTTAAAAAAAGGAATATCCAATTAAATTGTCGTGTTTTCTAAGGCGATTTGAGCTTGCATTTTTACATTGCATTTGAACTATAAAGTGAATCTGTGGCATGATGGAAGCTAAAACGGTTCTCAACATATTCCAAAAGTTCCCCATTCCCTCATTTCTAAGACTTAATGAGTCGTTGAACAATAAATAGAAACTCAAGCCTACAGCTGCCAGGGACGAGTCACAGCAGACGTTTCGGTTGAAGAGATCTAGACATACAGGTATGTCAGCACTGATGACCGAGTCAACTGTAACTAACATAGTAAGTGCAGCAGAATGCAGAAACACTTAGAAATTACTAAAGAACTAAATTAAAGTGTTTTTTTTTAAAGTTACAAAGTGGTGCACATGTTTTCAACATTGATCGAACTTTTTTTTCTTAAAGACGTTTTGAGCACTATCCACCCTCTGCCCCAGCCTTCTCCCTAACAATTTGTCAGTAAAAGCACGAAGTAAGATGGTAGTTTGGCGACGTACGTCCTTGTTAGACCGTTGTCTGGGAAATGTCAGACAGGTCTGATGTCTGTGTTAAGTTGAGTTTTGATGGAAGTGAGTTTTGACACGAATACGCACAGAGTTCTCTTTGAATACGGAGACATCATCGCGCTTTGAGCTTGACCAAATGGCAGCCGCCGTGTACAATAATAAATAGATCTACCCCGAGCAAGGGAGGACAGAGAGAGAAAGAAAGAAAGAACAAAAAAATCACATGCATACACACACGCACAAGACAAAGTTAGGGAGAGGAGGAAGAAATATGTATGAGAGAGAGAGAGAGAGAGAGAGTGAGAGAGAGAGAGAGAGAGAGAGAGTGAGAGAGAGAGAGAGAGAGTGAGAGAGAGAGAGAGAGAGAGAGAGTGTGAGAGAGAGAGAGAGAGAGAGAGAGAGAGAGAGAGAGTTATTAAACCCTGTAGTTCCGTCTGTCAGTAAGATACACCATAAACATCTGTAGGACTGTCTGTAAGTACACGCCTATCATTAGTTGCTATATATGTCACAGAGAGAGATCAACATCTCTACATTCTAGACTTAACACTTGTTTATTTATAGTACCTACATGAGTGTCTACTGAGCCTAACCCCTCCCTCCATCCCCCAAACTACCTGAGATCTACTCACCTGTTTCGTGCCCAGATTTTTGACTGAGCAGGGTAGCATGGCCGCGTCGCCTTCTCGCACTGTTACATTCGATGTTCCCGGAAGGAACTCTGGAACGGGAACGTGTTCCCCGAGAATATCATCGTGGACACTAGGGGCTGCCAGAGCTGAGGAGAATTAGAAAACAAAATATTAGTGAAATATATTTTATAGTGAACCTCATTAATTAATAAGCACCCTTCACAGTAAACGTGATAGTGAAATATTAGTTATAGTGAACGAGACTTTGCATTGAAATACCTTACAGTGAACCTGATTGTATAATACTATGATCAACAGAGAAACAGATACGCTATAAAGTGAACCAGTGAGCTGATATGCTTTACAGTGAACCTGATAAGATTAAATACGTTTAGCAGTGAACATGGATGTGAACTAATAAGCTTAAAGGTAATTGTGATTAGAAAGCATTTTGTTTCATTGTAAAAGTAGTGTACGCTTTACAGATAAACGGATTGGTGAATGACCACACTTTACATTGAAACAGCAGTTAGCGATCTTTATGTTGGGCCTTACAAGTGCTTTACAGTGAAACTGATAAATTATGTGAGGCAGTGAAGTAGTGAAGTACTAAAGTTTGCGTGCATCGTATAACGAACTTTCCCCACACTCATGGGGCAAGTACGTCTCTGTTTTACACTTTGACAGTGAACACCACACACTCCCTGGCCAAGTACGAACTTGCTTTACAGTGATCCTTCCCACTTACAGGTCAAGTACGCCCCTGCTTTACAGTGATCCCTCACACTCATAGACCAAGTACGCCCCTGCTTTACACCGATTCCCCACACAGGCCAAGAACGCTCTTGCTTTACAGTGATCCTTCCCACTTAAAGGACAAGTACGCACCTGCTTTAGAGCGATTCTCCACATTTACAGGTCTAGTAAGCCCCTGCTTTACAGCTATTCTCCACATTTACAAGCCTAGTACACCCCTGGTTTACAGCGATTCCTCACATTTACAAGCCTAGTACGCCCCTGCTTTA
>JADKLZ010000003.1:19276612-19291017 GCA_021533235.1 Biomphalaria straminea
AACATTTACTTATCAAGTCCAGTGAAACAATTTGGTAGCGATGTCCTTGATAACCATGGCCTTAGTGAAGTCCTAATAACATTTACTTATCAAGTCCAGTGAAACCAATGTCCTTGTGATGACCAGCAAAAGAAACAGGAACAGCAGATAATTGTGAAGCCTATTTTGTTTAATTAAAAATAAAGTCTATTCGTCCAGTCACATTTCCATATCGAGCTAATGAGGTCAATACGAAGGTTTTTGAAACACTCGTCTTACTGGACTCTGTGAGACGTCTTTCAATATTGACCCTCACTGTCACTTAAGTCTTACTTAATTAAATCCAAATCTAAACCCGCATTGGTTTCAGAGTTTTAGATCTAGTCTCAAACAAACAGAAAAAAAAAGCGTTTGTCCTTTTGTCTGGCGAGGGACATTACACGTAAATGTTTCAAATGTTAAGAGTGATGCTTTGGTTAGGCAAATGTTTCAAATTTGATAAGAGTGATGCCTGGATCAAAAATCCTCTTTTAGAATTCGTTAACAATTTATGCCTAAAAATACATGTTCATACAGGTTTGAATACATTCTAAAAATGTTTTGAATAGCCAAGAGGTATGACACGATGTCTAAGCTTTTCACATCTATTTTCATTAAAACAATCGTTTGACATCCCCTTTGTGTGGGGTACATTGAGTTAATCGTTTGACATCCCCTTTGTGTGGGGAACATTGAGTTAATCGTTTGACATCCCCTATGTGCGGGGATTATTGAGTTAATCGTTTGACATCCCTTTGTGTGTTGGGAACATTGAGTAAATTGTTTGACATCCCCGTTGTGTTGGGAACATTAAGTCAATCGTTTGACATCCCCTTTGTGTGGGAAACTTTAAGTCAATCGTTTGACATCCTGCTGTGGAATGGAATGTGTGTGGGGAACATTAAGTCAATCGTTTGACATCCCGGTTTTGGGAACATATAGTTAATCGTTTGACTTCCTAGTTATGTGAGGAACATTGTATCGTTGGACATCCCCATTGTGTGGGGAACATTAAGTCAATCGTTTGACATCATCGTTGTGTGTGGAACATTGTTTGAGTTAATCGTTTGACTTCTTCGTTGTGTGGGGAACATTGAATCGTTAGACTGTGTGGAACATTCTTTGAGTCCATCGTTTGACTTCCCCATGTGTGAGGGACATTGTTAGAGTAAATCGTTTGACAACCCTGTTGTGTGTGGAACATTAAGTCAATTGTTTGACATCCCCGTTGTGTGGGGAACATAAAATCAATTGTTTGACATCCACGTTTTGTGGGAAACATTGTTTGAGTTAATCGTTTGACTGTGGGGAACATTGTTTGAGTTAATCGTTTGACTTCCGCATTGTGTGGGGAACATTGGTTAAGTTAATTGTTTGACTTCCTCGTTGTGTGGGGAAAATTGAATCGTTGGACATCCCCTTTGTGTGGGGAACATTAAGTCAATCGTTTGACATCCCCATTGTGTGGGGAACATTGAATCGTACATTGAACATTATTGAGTCCATAGTTATACTTCCCCATGTGTGGTGGACATTGTTAGAGTAATCTTTTGACATCCGCGTTGTGTGTGGAACACTGTTAGATTCAATCGCTTAACTTCCCCGTTGTGTGGGGAACATTATTTAAGTCAATCGTTTGACAGCCCCATTGTGTGGGGAATATTATTTATGTCAATCGTTTGACATCCCCGTTTGTGGGGAACATTATTTAAGTCAATCGTTTAACTTCTCTGTTGTGCGAGGAGCATTGTTTGAGTCTATCGTTTGACTTCTCCATTGTGTGGGGAACATTGAAACATTCAATCGCTTGACTTCACCGTTGTGTTGGGAACATTGTTTAAGTTCAACTTACGAGCCTAATAAAAAAAAACTAAACTTGATTGAAAATCAATATCCACTGTAGAATACATTTATCACACCTGAGGTGTTCTGTCCCTGAAGCAACATATGGTCGCATGATCAGAGCATAAGGTGTGAGGTGGGCCAACATGTGGCACCATTTTCACAGCGGCAGCCTCCCCCAAATTTGTGTGTTTCTCAAGGACAAACTGTATCTCCGACAACAGATGGCGTTACTAGACAGAACAGTGATTCCAAATATTAAACTACACTAGCGATACAATAGGATCATGAAACAGTGTTGTTTGATTGGTCTTTTTTTATCAGGGATTCTTAACCAGTTGAGACTTGAGGACAAATCAGATGTAGCGGCTTGGTCGAGGACAATACAATAATATAATAATTCATTTAAGACAATACACAAAGTATAGGCAATCGAAGAACCGTTGAAAAATAGTAGTAGTAAAGATGTTTTCCGTTGGGGGGGGGGGAATAGAAGGTAAACATTCTTATAAACACTTTCAATTTAGGAAATACATTTTCATTACAGCTAGCCTGTTCACTTTGAATGTTCATTACAACTAGTCTGTTCAGTTTGAATATTTATTACAAAAAGTTATTTTTTTTTTGTTCGTTTTTTTTTTTGAAGGTAAGGTTTTTCCCTGTAATCCGAGCTTCAAAAATGTATAACCAATATACTATATCTATTTGCTTTACAATTTTAAAATAATACCTTATATAGTACAATATAATAATCTGATTTAGTTTGATACAGAATAGTAGATTTAAGAATAAAATAGTATTATAAAATTTTAATTACCTTTTCCTCATTGTTACCGTAATTATATTTTTTTTAATATAAAATAAATACAAATAGCGGATTTATAGTTGCACAATTAGAATGTATGTTCGTTAGCCTCTATAATATGTTCCTTGTGATGCTGTGATCTAGTTCAGTGCTGTACGAAATGCAAACATAATCTTTTGGACTTCTCAAGCTGGAGAACTAGCCAGCTAAAATATATAGGTTAGGCTTTACCCTAGTTTTCGTTAGCAATAAAATAGAAAGCTGCAAGTGTTTATAAAACATACATTTTGTGCTTTGATTGTTTTGGTCTTGAGTTGATCTGCGTCTCAACTTCAACGTCTCAGTGAGATGGTCATGACGGCATAGTGTGTCAAAATTGATTTGTCTCTAGAAATACAAATTGTTTTCTGTTGTAGCTCTCGCATCTTAGGAAAGCAATTTTCCTGTTCACGCGTTATATTGGAGTGTTTACACTTGGTAAGGAATTACACATCTTACCTTCCGACTAAAAGGAAAGGGCTGATGCACTGGTTCTTTCGCTCGATCCCTGAACATCTCTGTCTTACTTTATGGTCACGTGTTAACGTTATAAACATCAGAGGATTTAGGGAGAGAGAGAAAAGCAAAGAAAGAAACATTGAGAATCAAAGGCACGGGAAAGAAAGAAAAAGAGAGAGAGAGAAATAATACTAATAGAAAGAAGGGGAAAAGTTTTTTGGAATAATGACGAAAAAAAAATTAAAACATTTCATTGATCTAAATGTTTCTTTAACTTAAAAATACATAAAAGTTGACGAGAATCATAGCTCAAACTATTTATGGGAATTACGTAAACCAATTATTTCCAGGATAGGTGACAAATAAAATAGACTAAGTCTCTAAATGCATGGAGAGAGAGAGATTGGTGGGAGAGGGGGGGAGAGAAGGAAAGTTAAAGCGGTAGAGAAAGGAAAGGAGAGAAGGGAAAAAAAGTAAAGGAAGAGAGCGGGAAATATAAAGCGAGAGAACTGGGAGAGTGTTGAACGGAAAGATGTGGAGAGGAAAAGAAAGAGAGAGGTGGTCGATTAAAAAAAAAGAATCAAAGGCAGAAAAAGAAAAAAGTCAGACTGAGACACACACCTACACAGAGATTTTAAAAAGAGTTTAATAAAAATGAATCAATAGGTTAAAGAAGAGAGAGAGAGAGAAATCTTATGAGAGACTGTGTGTAAGCGAAGGAGTACAATAACCAATTCTCTCATTTCTCTATTAGTTCCAACTGATACTCTCCCCAAGATACTACAGCTTCATTTCAGTAAGCCAAACACAAAAAAAAAAGTAAAAAACTAATAATAAATTGGCCTCATCCACAGGTAGACCTTTCACGGTTTATTTCTCTCTACAACTTGTATATTTGTCCCTCCAGTTCTGAGAGCCCCCCTGGGGTCAGGATGCAGTCACCTTTCAGGTGTTTTTATGTTGCGTTCTTCGGGAAATACGCCAATAAATGAATGATGATGTTCGACGTAAGGCTGCCCACCTACTCAATAACCCCTGCTACTGACTGGGAACACAAATAGGTTTTTAGGACACAAAAACTTGAAGAAACAGTTTGGAAACAATAACAAGTCAGAATATTTGTTTTTAAGTCGGATGGAGAAATGGAACATTTGGCTTTAAGAGTGACTATACGAATGTGTGTTTGTGTGTAAATTCAATAATAAATGAAATGATCTTTTCAAAAATCGAATGCAATGTGTTATGACCCATTTTCAATTTCTCCTTCTCGTATGATTAAAATATAAAGAACAAAACAACATTTGTCAGTATAGGGATCGAACCCTCGACACTCGCTTTATTAGCACGATATTCAAGCAGCTTGGCTAACTAGCAATAATTTCTATATTCCAAGTTCCTGTTTGAAATAGATTATTCTTTTTTTTTTAATTTACTTGTGGTTTTGATTTTTTTTCCTTCTGGTGTTAAGTTTTTGACTATGTCGAAAGAGTTAGCTAATAGTAAACAATTTAAAAAGTATTGTTAATATTTTATTTATTTATTTTTTAAAGTTTTGTTTGTCCACATTGTGGACGTACCTTCCAATTCTTCTACCACCTGGCCCAAAGCAGTAAGGGAAGGGGTGGTGGCGGCACGGCTCGAACATGAGACTACGGTGACGACAGTTTGAAACACATACTCAAATATCAGGCAGTTATTCGACTTTGCTCTACTACCAATAATACTATAATAATTTTTTGTTTATGTCTAAAGGCTTGTTTTGATTTATTTTGTCTAGCCTTAGCAGAAGCCATTAGCCTAGTTCCGGTCATGCGCAAAGACTGACTTTTATGTGCAAGGTAAGCTGCTATGAAACCTCGGCTCGATAAATCTGAGCTGGTGGAATTTCGGAATTGTGGCTTGTGTTTACCGCTTGGCAGATGGCGGCATACATTGGTACAGCATTACGTAAGGGAATAAATAGGGCCCAAACACTTTGCACATATTTCTTTAGGCGGGGTCCACAAAAAAAAAAGGAGAGGAGAATAAAACATTCCTGCAGCAGACGTGAGCAGTAGTGGGCGGGAAACATCTCCATAAGACGTGTAAACAGATCCTACGTCTGCTTCTATTGTGTGAAATAAGGAAAGGTGATGTACCGCAGTGAACAAAGCAAAACTAGACTTTGAAATTTGGAGACTAGACATTAAGTAGCCTAGTCTTCCAAGCCCGAAGATTAAGGAAGGATGCAGTATGTCACTTGACTTAGTCGTGACCTGTATGTTGTCCGCTTGTTGTTTTTAAAGTTTTCTTTTCGCCATCTGCATTCAGCAAGAGCTTTACTGAGGGTCTCAAATGTGAATTCCTCGTGACATACATATTTAGATAAGACATAAACGTTGATACCCCGAAAGATCAATAGTTAACGTCTAAATTGGCCGAATAGATTTACGTACGCGATGCTATCCATCATCTCCTTACGTTATTTTATTTTTCGATTCGTTTGGTTTCGATAGCTCTATAGATTGTAGAAATGATTTATATTCATTTACTTCCCAAAAAAAAAATTGCCTATTCGATTAAAAAGTAGTTCCATCGAACATGCGCAGTCAACGTTTTTCACCTTCCCACTCCCTCCGCCATGAAAAAAGAAATAAATCCAATTGATCATAATTATTGCTAAATAAATTGAAAAATTAAAAGCAAATATTATCGAGGACCTAAACAGACGAGATCTATCTATACATTTCATTTACAAATTAAGCCTAAGACTCTGTCTATCGGTATCAAAATGGCCATACCCAAAGAAGTAAGAGAGGAGCTCTAGACCAAATTTGAAGCACTAACACTCAGAATTTTTATTATATTTTTGTTTATTTTCGAATGTAACTAATAAGCTACACCAACGAGATAGATATGTAATATTTCTAGTGCTCTCCGCCCAGCACATTTCCACGATACTCTTCGTTTAGGCCTAAATCTACAGTTGACATCGTCTTGTTATATATTCCAACTCAGGCCACAGAACGTCAGAAGTGAATGTTACTCAATAAATAAATGTTGATTAAAAAAGCGAAATAATTATTTCAGTTTGTTTCCTCAACCATCTTCAGTTGGACTAAAAGACAGTGGCGCTGTATGAGTCCGCAGACGTGATGTGGACAGTGGACTTATTATCAAACCACTCACATTTAGACTACACCCACTCTAAGCCATGTTGACTGACTGTCTGAGTGTTTTACTACATTACAAGACCCTCTTGAGTTTATCCTCGTGGAATAAAATACTCGAGTCAATCGCCATATGAATGCCGGCCCTTATAATGTGGAGGTTGGTTGAAGAAATTAGCTGCCAGAGAGACCAACTGTTGACTGGACAGAATCGTTTATTTAATGTAATAAGCGTCCAACAAACTCTTCTCCGGTTGTATAACATTGTAGCGTGTTTCTTTGGACGACCATTTCAAATATCGTTTTACTAAAAGTTTAGTATTTTTAAAAGTCTAACAAAATATGTGTACTTTGAATTATGTCAGTTAATTAGATCTATGGGTTACTAATAAGTACTTAATTAGCTTAGAGGTTAGCACGTCGGCCTCTCACCCTGAAGGCTTGAGACCGCGGCATTCCAGTACCATCCAATCCGGGTTATTAAGGTGGCCAAGTGTACTGATTGAATGAGCCAACAGAGAGTGTACAATGACATTCAAAAAGGGATATATCCAGCCTTATAGTGTCCTGGCGAAACAAGGACTAGGAGATCCCGGGTTACCTGAATAGCGGATAGCGCCGGATACCAGCTCAAATGTTGGTCGGGATCTCTTGGGTCTTGGCAGATTCGCGGACTTTCTCTGGTGGTTCTTTTTGCGCTCAAGCACTAGGCTCTAAGTTGTCTCTAACTAGTTCGATACCCGAAGCGGTTGTAGAGGAATTCAACGCAATAAATGGTAATATCGTTACTAGGAATGTCAGACAACGTGCGCCAGACCCTCCCCTGTCCCTGCAGAAGACTATTTTTGGACTAACGGTGGTAGTTACTTTTGAGGCAGGACCTCACTACTCTCCGACACAAGAATAGGCCAAGCACATAGCCGCTCAAAAGCTGCTGTAGTAAACTAATGAAAAACAACTAGAAGACGTGTCTTGATCCTAGGCTTTATTGAACAAGAATGACAAAACAGTTTACGTTAACACATTACACACACACAAGCTGACCTGGACACCAAGACATCTTGACACTTAAGAACGGATCAGTTCACACTACACAAAAAGAAAGATAAATACAGCCGGAAATGACGTTAACCATACAGACACGTTTAGATACGAGAAAAAGCGGGAACGATCAGACCCGAACAAGCTTCGCGATCAAAGTAGTGGGCTTCAGGCTCAGGAAAGAATAACCCTCGACTAGGTGCCTCGCAGCCTCGACTTCAGGGAACATGTCAGGCGTGACAAGAAGAGTAATGTTCCAAGTCCTCTTCTCAACGAACAGTGCATTCTTACCTCCTTTGAGGGAACGCCTCGGAACATGGTGACGGTCGTCAGAACAAACTATTGGCGATCATGTTACGCAGTCTCAACTGACTGAAGGCGAAATTGAAAATACAACCCTATTGTGCACATAGCTAAAAGAGGGCTAAAACCCCAGACCATCTAGAAGACAGTCCAGAGCGCATACTACCAGGCAGCCATAGATGATGTACCATGTAATGCTCTATGTAATGCTCTAGTGCAGGGCGCGCCGGAACCTTTTTATGCGACCCGTGGAAACATGTGTATTCTCACAGATTATACATATAAAAACGCATATATATTGAAAATAAATAATTTAAATCTAAATTATGAAGCTTTTGATTCTTTATGATGAAGAGGCTAAAGAAACATTATCTATAGATGCCATTCTAAAAAAAAAAGTTGAAAGTAAAAGAAAATGATTTTAATTGGTATTAATATGTTGAAGTGTTCAGTCGAGGACGCAACCCCAGGTGAAAAGCTGAAACTATATCAAGTGAAATGGTTTAAAAGTCAGTTCACCATTTAGTAAAACTAATTCAACTACACAAAATATAGCTCCAAGCAAATTAGGGCATGAAGTCAAAGTCAATTCTTCCACGGGAGCATTATGCCACAAGCTTAATTTCCACGCTTAGAAAACTGTGCTTCTTAAGTTTCACATTATCTGGGTCAACAAAAATCTGCGAAAAGTATTTTCATGTTTGAAAATAAACAAGTATAAGAACACAGGGGGCGTAGCTAGACATTTTCCATCATTTGGGGGCCCTGGGGGCTTGACCTCTTTGGGGCCCCTGATTTTTCAGTAATATTTAATTTGTTATGTAAAAAAACAGTCATTTGTAAAAAAAAATATTAGTACACTAGTTTAAGAAATCGCCAACTCTTTTCGTAATTCCTCAATCGGAAGCGGAAAAAATTGTTAATGTACAATAGAAGATAATTGTGAATTAAAAGACACTATACATTGCTAGCTATGCTGTTTTTTTTCGCGGCCCCGAAAGTGAAAACGATGTTATTTTTGTGTGGAATGTCTGTCCATGTGTCCTTCCGTGCCGTTTAGATATCGTAAACTAGAAAAGTGACATTTTAGACCATTCAAAGTTCTGATGCAGCGGCTACTTTTTTCTTTTCTGAAAGCGTAAAATCTAATTTCTTCAATCACTTATGCAAGCAATTTTTTTTGTCATGAAAATACATCACTTTTACAACTATTCACTATTAAAAGTAACAAACACGTGAAACTCTTAGAAGGGGAATTCCCATTTAACATTTTGTAAACACATGTATGCAAAAAGTTTACTTTTTTTTTTCACATTTGTACTGTTAAATTATGCAAGCTCTGTCACACAAACTAATACATGTACAACAAAAAAATGTTTACTTTTTTTTTAAAGAGAAAAAAATTCTGTCATAGCATGCATATAAGTTGGACATAATTTAAAACAACAATTAAAAAGTAATTGTTTTTTCCTTTTTAACCTTTATCCAAGCGCCACAGAGGTACCGTTCATACCCAAAGTACATAAATATATCCAGTCCAATAGAACTGCTACTCTGCGGCTTTATTATGTACTGTTGGAAGAGGTCTCCGAGGGCCTAATTTGGTCCGCAGGCCACATTTTGGGCTTCACTGCTAAAGTGCATTGCTTTGAATAAAATGTGCTCGTCAAATTTTCATTTTTCATCCACATTTCTTTCCCACCAAACATATCAAGCTCTCACCGGTTTGTTCTTTAACTCTTTGTTCTTTAACTTAAACTCTTTGTTCTTTAACTTTAACTCTATCACATTTGAGCCACTACATATTTTTTGAGAAATGAAAATAAATCTTCAAAATATGGATGCCATTGTTCAGCAGATTATTTTAAAATACAATTCGTGCTGTCCTCTGCTATAAATACACGAACCTTTCCCAACGTCAATCATTTTCCTTATTTTATTTTCAATCTATCTATTAAGCATCTGAAGACAGATTGATTCTTAAAACGTGTGTGACTCTCTAGACCTACAAGCATCCAAGCTAAGGATTTATTTCATACCCTCACGAACTCTGGCCCCCGTGTGGTCTCAGAGACTTAGATTTCAAATCCCAATGGTCTTGTAGTGAAGCTAAGGAATATCTTCATTGTCCAGTAAACATTATCCACTCCACACAATGTAGATCAGGCAAAGCGCGTGCCTCCAACTCGGTTATAGTACCATTTAGAACACAATATTTACGTTGATAGGAATCAAGTCTCAACCTATTACAAAATGAATAACAAAAAATATTACTTTTGTTTTACTTAGATTAATGAAGGAATTTTATAAATGAATTTTATGAAAGTATTTGCTACTATCCGGTGAACAGAAATATTGATAGCTATGTGTTTTGAACATAGGAAATAAATTGTGTGCTTTTACAAATCTGTACAAATGCTCTTTCTTCCATAGTGCCATTCGAGCATGGAATGGGTTGCCTGAGCTAGCTAGCAAGTCACTGGTTAATATGCATGACTGAATGCATGACGCGTCGGACGTAATCATCTTCTTTTTTGAAGGAACGTCCGTATTATATAAGATAAGAAAATAAATCTAGACCGCCAATTAGTTGATTTTCATCGGGTCATTTGATTATGCTATCAAAATTTATAGTGAGCTACATGAAACAGTTCAACACTATATGGATTCGCTGTACACCCAAAACTTATGATCTGTTGTGAGAATTTTAATAAAACTGTTACTGATCAAAGAATCAAAAAGATGCAATGAATTTTGTGAATTGCCTTTTTTATGACATTGGTTCTAATTGTTAGATCTAGATTTAGTCCCATGCTGTGAGTGCAAACGTAAATTTTTCAGGGCTTTCCTTTACTTTTTACCTATCCCTGAGTCTGTTGGACCGTTGGGGCACCATGCAAGATCTCTCCACCGTCTTTCTAATGTCGCGGTTTGTGATGCAGTCTTTAAATGTGATACCTAGGAGCCTTCATTCAGGGCTAAGAAAGGAAAGATAAATTAACTTTGGAGTTTGAGCAGCAGACAGTCAAAGATTCAAAGGAAGATTGTGTACTCATGCTGCATTCTGAATATGAATCTAGAACTGCTGTGTAAGAAACATATGGCATCTTTACCTTTCCAAGTGATTAGATCACAGACCTATATATACTAAATATATATAGGACTGTATATGTGATCTACTTTCTTTAGCCATTGTTCAATTAAAAACGTATTTTTAAAGAGCGAGAACTTTGTTGTACGCTTCAAGACGTAAAGTACCATGTTTATTTATTTATTTTGAATTATTCTGTGCTTGTACTAGCGTCTACTTGAGTGGAACAATATGTCAAAGATTCTGCAGTACATCGTAGTCGAGTATCAAGGTAAATGTATCAAGGTAAGCGAGACATGACGTAGGCAGTAATGTTCCTAACATCGGTACGGCAGTGTTGCGGAAATGAATTCAATTAGTCCCACACTCACTGACTTAGGGCGGTGTCAGCCTGATGCAAGCAGAGCAATGTATACATTCTTGCAGTTTAAAAAAAAAGTCATTTCGTTACCCTGCTTACTAGTTTGAAAGTTTGACTGGCTGATAATGTTATAACTGACTGACAATGGTATGACTGACAATGGTATGACTGACTGACTGACAATGGTATAGCTGACTGACAATGGTATGATTGGCAATGGTACGACTGACAATGATATGACTGACAATGGTATGCATGTTTTTATTTTCTTCTTGGGTATAATCATATTTTCACAGACCTGGATATACCATAGAAGGTTGTGGTAAGTTCAACTTTGTTATAGAGAGGTTGTTTACAAACAAGTTTCAGTCTGTCTGCTTGAGACCACTCTACTCTATGTAATGTCGTCAAAACCATGATTCGGCGGACGATAACTCTTGTCTAGATTTTAGAAATGGTTTATAAGTATAATAATCCAAAAAAAAAAAAACAACAATAACATACTTTTTTACGGTGTCAAATGGTCGCTTGCAAAATTAGGTCCAGTTTATAATATGCGAGGCAAAAGAATCTTAGAAGCTGCATATGTCTTCGCATATAAAGACTATGCTCTAAGAAAGTTTGTCTAAAGAAAAGTTGGCTGGACAGTGTGAAAGAATGAACCGTCCTCTCTCTTGAGAGGGACAGCCGCTGACCAAGTAGAGTGGAAGCATTTGTTTGAGTGAAACGTCACAGCATCCTACATCACAAGTCACGGGAACGTTCATGATGATCTTAGTGCATAGATCAGGCATGTCAAACTGGGCGTTCGGGGGCCGCATGCGGCCCGCGACCACCTTGCATGCGGCTCGCTTGGCCACCTAAAAAATTATAAAAATAATGTTAAACTATTACGCTGGAAAACAAGAGATGACAAGCTACTTGAATTGAAAAATAGTATTTATTTAACTGAACAACGAGGGTGAGTCTGCATTGAAAGCATGCTAAATTTTGTCAAACTTCATTGCAAATCATTTAATAAATGGGATTTTATGAAGGAATGTGTTGTTAAAGCTGAAGTAATTTGTCCAGAAAAGGTGAAAGCATTAAAAAAAAAGCATTAACTAGTAACACTGTGGTTGGTCATAGAATAAATGACATGTCAGTCAGACGTTGTTTTAATGCTCGTCAATTTTCAATGTTTCTGGATGACATTGGACATGAATTTGATTGTGTTCCCTACTACACAGAAATCCGCTGGCTCTCACGTCATTAAGTTTTGAAGATATTTTTTGCACTGCGTGAGGAAATTGTATTGTTTCTGAACATGAAATGTGAACCTGTTGAACATTACAAAACTGACGAATGGACTCGGGATTTGGCATTTGCAGTTGATCTCACTGGTCACCTGTAAGACTTGAATTTGAAACTTTAAAGTAAAGACAAAATTGTCACAACTGCGTGTGATCATGTGAAATAGGCCTACTTTCAAGCAAAATTACGACTGTGGATAAACCAAATATGAAGAGAAAATCTTGTTCACTTCTCAACGTGTCAGGAACTAAAAAGATTAAATACGGTTGCGACATTTAGTGAATGTCTTACACATAGAATCATTAGTAGATGCTTTCAATGGCAGTTTTTGTGACTTCGTTTTACAAGAGCAAGAAGTTTCGTGGTTTGTATCTCCATTCTCATCTGATTGCTGTTGGAAATGTGCAACCAGAGCTGATAGAATAGCTGTCAGATTCTTAGTTGAAATCGAAGTATATTGAATTGGCTATGCTGAAATTGTACAGTTATTTATCCTGAACGGAAATCTGCAGCCAGAATATTCTAGCTATGTTTGCGTGCACTGGTCTCTTTGAGCAGTTCTTTCCCATAAAAGCTAAGAAAAAAAAACACCTCCCTTTCGAGATTATCTGATCAAAATTTGTCATCTGTGATGAAAGCGTCAGTGGCAAACAAGCTTCAACTTGACATTAATAAAATAGTATCCCAGAAAAGATGTCAAGCATCAGGACAAAGAAAATAATGTGTAATTATAGTAATTTTTAATTAGCCATTACTACTACAAATTTAGCTATCTAAGGGACAGGTATGCCATTAATTAATGTATTCTATTGTATTATTTCTAATTTACATAAAACTAGTAGGCTGTTTTGCAACTGCTTTTTTGCTGCGGCCCCTCAGGTCATAGTAAGTTTTCAATGCGGCCCATACACCTTTAATGAGTTTGACATGCCTGGCATAGATTTAGTATAAAACTTTGATTTAAAAGTACATACAATCTCAGTTACATAACAGATCACTCAATTGAGTATTAGTTATAATTTAGTGAAATGAAAAATAGGTAGCTAGTAATTAGCCTTTTCTTTTCTTCTTTATCAATATTTACACTTATTTTTTCTTCATTATTTCTACAGGAAAAAAAAGGTCATAGCTTCAGGTTTAGATGTGTACATTTACCTTTAGCAGAGATTTGTGTTATGAAACTTAATTCTACTGCTGCTGATGGTTCGCTTGTTCAGACAGAAATACATTGCCTCTGATACTTTCAACACTGGCGCTGTTTTTGCTCAATTAACATTAAAAAAGTAGGTCAGATGGAAAAGGGAGTATTCATTATAAGATGCTGAAGAGACTCGCCATTGAATTCAATAATCTAAATCTTTACCTACTGAACTTCTACACAAATATATTACTGTTTAGGTCAACGACTCAGTGTATATCTTCTAAACACTAACTTTTAGTTATAAATAGGTTAAAGGGTGGGAAAAAAAAATCAAATAGCGAATGTAAAGAAAAAAAAATCTTCACAGATCAACATATCGACAACATAACAAACATGTTCCACCCTGGTACCTACTTATAGCATTGAAATGGAAAGGTGCTGTTGACATGATACGAACCGGGGATCAGGTGGGAAGCACTCTCTCTGCGCCCGAGGCGAGGGGCGCCTTCGTTGTAAATGGCCTTACTTTTAGCCCCCTTCACTTGGAATCATTCTCAACCGAATACTTCTCAGCCTACGCAGGCTATGGGTATGTACTCACTGCATTACCAACTGCTGACTAGGGAAAGTAAGTTAATTTTAGGTTTAGTGGATTAGTTAAAAGCAAAGCAAAAAGACAGAGCAAATGGGAGATGTTTTTCTTAGAAGAAGAATTAAACTGACACAGAGAGAGAGAGAGAGAGAGAGAGAGAGAGAAAGTGAGGTAGAAAAGAGAAAGAGATTGAGAAGGAGAGAGTACGAAACAGAAAGTAGAATGATAGATAGATAGATAGATAGATAGATAGATAGATAGATAGATAGAT
>JADKLZ010000003.1:19294426-19323478 GCA_021533235.1 Biomphalaria straminea
TAATTCATTGACTTTAATAATTGACTAAATAATTCATTGACTTTAATGAACGAAATAAACAAACACATTTTTCCTTGCTTAACACATTTGTTAGCAGAGTTCACCCAACTTTAACTCTTTCTCTCCGTAATTATTTATCACATTCTGGTGGAATCAACGTTGGTATCGTCAGTTAGGAGAGAAAGAGTTAATGAGTACCTGACTTAAGTTGGGAAAAGTAAAGGCGGTTGGTCGTTGTGATGACCTCATGACACCCTGCTCGTAAGCCGTTGGCCAAAGAAACAGATGACCTTAAGATCATCTGTCCCATGAATCGCAAGGTCTGAAAGAGGAACACGTTTGAAAATGTTATACCTCTAATTTTAAACTTTTAAAAATGGAATATAAATATATAAAATCTAAATATAACAAATGTTGGGGGCTAATGATAGATTCTATAAAGAGTACGCTCTGAAAAACTAAAACTAAATTTTCCGAGAATCTCCGAGAATAGGTACAGGCATCGGGAATTTCCACATTTTAAAAACTAATCCTACACGATAGCAATTGTCACACTTTCGTGGAAAATCCAATACTTAATAGATCTCAACAGTCTGTATTGGAATGATAGGGAAAAGATTCTAGTGAAGTGAAAAATCGAGCACTTAGATGTTTAACTTGAGACTACGTCAGTTAATTTTAGATCATTTAACAAAGATCATGTGATAAGGAAAGATGATATCAAATTTAACATTTTGAAGTTGATGCGAGAGGAACGGGGCACCTCTACCCATTCTACGTTCCATTCTTCAAGTCAATCCAAGTTAGAGTTGTATTTGAACTTGAACTAAATAACACCACAAAGTGATGAATGCAAGTCAATTTTAAATGTAAGGAAAACAGATTACAATAAAAAACACCTTTAATCATTTGAAAATTACTTTGAATATTCAAAAGTTTTTAGCAAAATATTGTAAGATGTCTCTGCATATTTTTTAAAACAACAAACAGTACGTTCAGCTATCTAACAATCTATTGACATGATCTTCACACAACTATCTAAATATATTAGATCTTAAACATTCCAGGACAGAAGACCTATAAAGTAAATTGGCAAGCAATAATACTAAATTACTAAACCAGAACTTCCAAATTCAAAACCGAAGTTAATAAAATTCAAAGGGAAGAACACCGAATTATTATCCCCAATCCCATATATTGGGTCAAATTAATACGTCTTTTCTTTCTTTCAAATATTGTAAGAATATGGTTCATGTGACTTGAATCTCGAAAGAAAACCAATGACTTAGTAATTTTTTTGCCTCCAAATAACTTATCTGACTTGGTTAACATACGGATTCACTTAGAAAATTATAATATACTTTATTGAAGGAACGACTCTAGTTTATAAGATATAAATTGTCTTCAATTTTATCACATTAAGTTTATAGTTTTCAGTTATTGCTCGAGATATTCTTAATTTGATGAAGTGCGTAGATAATTTCAAATCAGTTTTCTTATCAACATCTATAATCAAAGCTAAATTATGTTTTCCGTTTTATTTTCGAATTCATCCAACATCTCTAATGAAAACCGTGTTTTTGTGTTATGAGTTTGATGCTGTGAGTTCATCCAAGATTTCTATTCAAAGCCGTGTTCATTGTGTCTTTAGCTTGATACTGTGGGTTAATCCAACTTCTCTGTTCAAAGCCGTGTTTTTGATGTTGCTAATATTTGAACATGACACTTTGGACAGTGAGAGCATTTCTCTGCACATGTCGAGCATAGGATGAAATGACCACAGGGCATCAGTAGTGAGTTTCTCTCTGCAGTCAAGCACTGCAGGCACATGATTTGTTGAACCAAAAGACGGTTCTCGTGCTGCAGAACTTCGACCTGGACATGAATGCTGAGCGCATTGTCTATGACATTTGGGGTACTTGGCACACTGTTGGAGAGACCGTCGTTTGAATTTCCACCGCTTGCTTCCATAGGGGCTGCATGGTTATTTGGTTCAGTAGGTTGGTGTGACACGGCTTGACTGATATCTAAGTTAAGTAAGTTGTTGTCAACGTTGGCTTTTTTCACATTGTTGCTGAAACCTTTGCTTGGCACATTTTTATTTAAAGTTGGCACATCTTGCATTGCATCAAAATTTGGCACATTGTTAAGAGCATTTAAATTTGGCATATTGTTAAGAGCATTTAAAGTTGGCACATTGTTAAGAGCATTTAAATTTGGCACAAGGACATCAACATTAAATTTTGGCAAATTGGCATCAACGTTTCCCTCAGGCACATTGTCATTAACATTTCCATGAGGCACATTGTCATTGCCATTTAAATTTGGCACATTGTCATTGATGCTTAAATTTGTCACATTGTCACTGATATTCAGATTTGGCACATTGACATCAACACTGACATTTGGCTTATTATTACTGATAGTTACACTACATGCAGTGTCGCCGGGCGTGTTATTAAGCAGCTCTACACTGTTCAGATTGTCTACCGTTTCATCATGTCCTCGGCTACTGTCACAATCCTCATAATTCTTGTGGGACTTCCTGTCTGTGGCATGACTTTGGCTCAAGACCCCTAGCTCCAGGGGAGTATTCTCACATTCGTCCACTATAGAAGCGATATTGTCTCGAATGTCTCTTCCCTGTTTCAGTGCGTAAAGTATATGTTTCTGTATTCTGTCTACCTCCAGGTCAAGGCTGAAAGCAATGGCCTCTATTTTTGCTTGTAATAAGTTGTCCTTAAGAGCTTCAAAATCTTCAGTGAGGTCCATTGTGGAAGTAGCTGGCAATAGAAATAGAAATAATTTTAACTAAGAACAGTTAATATCTGAGACCTGTAAATAATCATATTAAACAATTTGATGACTATCGAATAAATCAAATATAAATTTAGAAATACAAACATAATTTTTAACAGTTTCTATAACTATAACATATAAATACATTTTATATGCTAATGATTTTTATATGATTAGTTTTATTATAACCATTATATATATATATATATATATATATAGCTTATAAAATGTATTTGAAAGGGAGATTAAATTTTAAAATGAAACTCGATCTTTAAACAGATTGTTTGCGAACATTTAGGTGTAGGCATGTCCCTACAGTCTTTGAGTCTTTAAAATGATTATAAAGATTGATATTAGAAGATACGGTATAGCCTAAACTGTTCTATTTTATTTAGATTACTTACGAATTTTTTTTAAAACTGTGAATAACTCCAGTGGCCAGCACTTTAGAAAATGAAAACCGAATATACACTAATAATAATAATGTCTATCTTAGAGACTGAAGATAAATGAGGAATTCAAGATACACAACATACATTGCTTATAAACTATAGTTATTTTTAGATTATGAAAAATTCCCTTTTTTTCACTCGAGGCTATAAATAGATAAGGACATTTCCGATTTCTTAAATGTTAGAGCAATTATTGCATTGTAGGCCTAACGTAAATATTTATTTAGGCACGTAGCCTGTTGAGGATAAAGGGGAGTCGGGGTCGACCGTTGGCCCCTTACGACAGTGCAAAACATAACTGTTGCATAAGTTTGTTGATTTTGTTGTAAAGAAAAGTTTTAATTTCTCGCCCATATAACAAAATTTGTTCTAAAAACATCAAAATTGAGACTAGGTTCACTGTATGCTTGAAGCCAGCGGTTCTCAATCTTTTAAGCTCGGCTACCCCTTTTTGCAATCCTCCACTCTGCCGCGACCCCTCCCCCCAACACACACATACAGCAATAGAAGCGTAGACAGTAACAATCCATATTTTCGATGGTGTTAGGCTACTCCTGGCAAATCGTCAATCGACCCCCAAGAGAGTCGCGACCCACATGTTGAAAACCCCTTGCTTTAAGCCAGTCCCAAACGTGCGAATCAGGCCAAACTCAGGATGTTACGACGAAATGGGGCATCAAGGCAATAGGTTGGTAGGGTTGGTTTAAAAACGACATCCTTAAAAGACATTCTTAATAGGCTACATACCGCGTTGTCTCCAGAACTCGAAATCCCACTGGAGAGAGCCACTCTCGCTCTCGCATAGCTCTCTCACTGGGGCCTTCCTGAACTACTGGAGGTGCGGAAGACGCTGGTCAATCCGGCGGTAAACAAAAATGTACACCAACACACTAGCTAGCAAAAGTCCAAGACATTGTGTTACGGTGCTGTAGTCAGATTCCTCGGTCCAACTAAAATCTATGCACTGGTAGGTAAGCGTGCAGGCGAAAGCTGCAATGTTGAGACGCAGGCAGTCAGGAACGTTTTGGAATGCACAATAGACCGAATCTCCAAAAGAACTGCGGCGCCGGCTAATGGCATCATCTTAACAGACGTTCATGCCTATTAGCCGTCAGGGGATCAGAGACGTGGCTTACCCCAATTGAAAATGTTGTGAGTGGCCAGAGTGGGGCGCCTAATGGAACGCATCACGTACGTATGGTCTTGCAGTGGATTCTACCACGTTGTCGAATGAGAGAAAATGAAAGAGCCGACCGTTTGGCGAAGCTTCATGACCCACCACAGTAACCTCAAACTTAGAAGAGTGCTCGAGCAAGGATTTGTGAACATGTCCTATTGTAGCACGGATCGGGAAGTCTTGAAGTCTCCATAAAGTCAAGTAATGGAAGCTAGGAGGGGGGGGGGTGCAATTTTTTTTTAACGTTTTGTCAGTAGGAGCCTAAGATTCGAGAAAACTTCGAGCCCAGATGTCGACAGTGCCATATGAACACCGAAACGATAGAACACATCTTCAGCTATTGCAGGGTGTTTAGAAATTATTTCAAAGGTCCGACAAGTCTTGAGAAACGGTAGAACTGATGCATACGGGAATATTGCCTTGAAACCACGAGGTACACTGCCAGATATGTGAACTGTGCTACAAGAAAGTGATCTCTGCACGGGGTCTTAGTACATGGAAGTTTACAAATAGTGTGTAGTTATGCAGCCCAAATAAGAAGACTTGAAAGTACAAGACTTCTTGAAAGTCAATGAAAGTATAAGAAGCTTTTAAAGTGCATGACTTCTTGAAAGTACAAGACTTGATGAAAGTACAAGTCTACTTGAAAGTAGGCTACAAGACTCCTTGAAAGTGCAAAACTCTCTGAAAGTACACAACTACTTGAAAGTACAAGATTTCATGAAAAAGATTTCATGGAAATGAGCCCATACAGATATGCCCAACATAACCTAAAGATAGAGCCTAATGATAGATGACTCTTAACACTGATGAACAAAGGATGCATGTTTTAACAAAAGCTAGAGAATGTTATCAAAATAAACAAGCATCAGTCTTGCTTCTTTCAAACACAGTCAAACATTGCACTATGGGAAATATATATATATATATATATATATATATATACTTCCATGAAAATTAAACAGTGATCTATAAGTCATTGAGAGTTAAGTAGAGAAAGAGAATGAGAGAAAGGAGAACAAAAGGAGAGACAGAGAGAGGGAGATGAAGCCCAACAAGTCAAGAAACTCTGACCAGTTTGAGATGGAGATCAATGACTTTAAAAGAGCGTCATTCTATCTGTGTATGAAAGTTTTCCTATTCATGTAGATGAAAATGTATATCAGACATACGTATAGATGATAAATTAAAGGGGTTGATACTTTTGAATGTTTTTAATTAATATATAAATTGCTGAATTACTTGAAGTACAACCAAGAAAAATATTATTAATGATTTGTGTAAACTGTCAATATTCAGCCAGTGCCCTTACAGACAAATAAAAAATAAGGCTTCATAGTAGGCCTATAATATTAATTTTATCATTTAATTAATCATATGCAAAACAGTATGAAATCGATCCATCCATTCATCATTTGGTTCTAATTTAACATTCTCTTCATGGTATGCTAATTTATGTAATTTATATTACGATATAATACTACTAATCTAATTTCTACATTTTCTTTTTATCATTCATACATCATATCATCATCCACCCGATTGACGAATATAATAGAGACAAAGTGATAGAGATAGAAATAGAAAGATACACATATAGGGAGTAAATGCAATGGATAGGTGGACCGTGATAGATTAAATGTTGTTATAGGTGTCTATCCAACCTCGGCAAGAGAATAAAGGAAGGGAGGCAATGCGAAATATCTTACCATATACCATTAATTTTTTTATTAATTTGATTTACTCCCTTTTTCTTTAAAGTTGTTAACACCCCCTTCCTTTTTGTCACTAACCTTTCCTGCCTAATTCCATAATTCGGTGTATAGGATTAAATCTAGAAAATATTATTTGCAAGACTTCTGTTATAATATAAAAAGCTGACAGAACATCTGAAACGTGTTAAACATTTTCACAAATGCTGTTTTAGCTATGGTTTACCTGAATACAGCTTAGTTGATAATTGTTAGTTGCTTTACTAAGAAAAAAAAATTAGCTGAGTTTACTTAGTCCTAGGCCCTATAGGCAACATAAAATGCTTGTAATATGTTTTAATATGCTAAGGGGGGAGGGAGGGGGAGCTTTTGAAAATCCCCCCGTGCCCCCACTTATGGGGGAGGGGCAAACGGGTGTCCGAAATTTGTTTGTAAATACATAAATTAATATATTTGATTGACAAGTAGTGTCAACTGGTGTCTTTTTTTTTTCATCATTTATGGATTAAATTTATAACAAAGACTAAATCTAGATCGAGATCTATCAGTACGTTGACTTTGTTGACATTTTTAAAATATTTTTCCCACAGAAAAAGTTAAAGTTAGTTTTACATTTTAAAATGCAAATTTTTAATACATTTGTTGCAGATTTATTTTTCTTTCAAAAAAGATCAAACATGTGCTTGCAGCAAAAACTAAGAATATTACTATCTTTGTTGCCACGAAAAGGGGCGTCCTTAGCAGTGCGCTGGGCTCTGGGCGAGTGTCATGTGCGGGGCCCTGAGCCGTAAGGATAAACTATATATACTGTACCACTTCACGCTAACCGGCTAATCCGTCTCTAAAGCAGTAACAATAACAAGACAGTATGTCCGCCTTAACGCTGTGGGCTTTCCTTATTTTTGTTACAAAGCATAGAATATTGCGTAGCCATTGTTGGCTAAATTACATATATATACTGTTTGTAATTGTTCTGCATAAAGAAAATTCTTTCAATTTAAAAAAGTTTAAAAATTACTTCCATGGCCATAGCCTATTGGGAAAAAAAACACATAGGCGGAAGCAACCAATCCAAATATTTTATTTCGTATTTTAACATCGAAATCCAATAGGATTTTGTTAGGAAAATGTGTGGTGATCAAGTTTGTGACAATAAAATCTCCGATCGCGGGGCCCCCCTCAAGCGCGTTGCCTGGGGCGGCTACCCAACTTGCCACCCACCTAAGGCCGCTACTGGCCATGAAAAAAACTGTATGATATACTGCGAATTCCAGTATAACAGATCCAACAGTTATTCTTAATAATGCTAGAATTGTCCATTATTCGGGTTGACCAGGGTGGGGCTACAAAACAGCGTGACGCATTGGTTAAACCTATGATAACGCAACCACAATGAGTGGCCGTCTGTCTGGCATGCGAATACGTCTGTTAGGCATAAATCCAAAAGCAATATTTCTGAAGTGTGATAATCACTCTCTCAACCTAGCACCTTTCATTCTGCTGAGATAAATCCAACAATTGTCACCTTTTTTGGAACTGTACATGAATTTGAACTTTTTTCCCCAAATTAATCTCAGAGATCCTTCCTTTTATTAATTTAATATCACATCCTTCCTTTTAAAGTTCTTAAGACTGATATCTACTAGGAACTTTAACAATTCGACCAGTTCTGGTTGTCTTGACTGGCACAACAGGTTCTCTAGACGTTGGTCTATAACTGTTTCGTTTGTTCTAAGAGTTCACTGTTCGTTGCCTTCAACGTTATCATATTACCGAAAGATATCTTCATCGAAACTCTTGTTCAAAAAGCGTTAATTTCTTCTGTATGTTTTTCCATCGTTTGTTTATGATGTAACATCTGGGTGAGGAATGCTTTTTATGACAACTGCTTTCTGACATGTTTGTCCTAGACGAACTCTCACTTTCTCTCCGACAGAGTCATCTTTAGATAGTCTTGCTTATGCATCGTATTTCACTTTGCTTTTCATCTGTCGTTCATTGAGTAATGTCTTTGCATTTTCAGTTACCGATGGTTTCAATAGTTTGGGATTAGTTGGAACGATGTCCCTGAGTCTTCTACTCATCCGCAGTTGTGATGCTTATCGGAGTATTTGTATACTCGAGCATAGCAAGATATGGATCTTTCCTACTTTCGTATACCCTGAATCCTTTTGCTTTCGCACAAAACATAAACAATACATAAATTGAAACCCATTCATGCTTTCTGCAAAATGATGAGAAACGGACGAAGCTGATCACCCAATCCAACGAAAAAGCAAAAGAAGGTAGTGAATACTATGGATTCCCTGTAATCAAAACAACCAGAAGAAAGAAAAGACTTAATGGGAAGTTGATTAATAATGTAGGACTGTCAATAGAACTGCAATTCAAACGTGTTGCGACAGAAGTGCTAGACAGATTTCATATGGGTATGAAGGACAGATTACAAAGGCTGGAAAGAAAATGGATATCTTTGGGTTTCTTCTTGAACCTGTTGGATGATGACACGCTTATAACAAACTGTGTTACTTTTTCCTGTTTGTATGATGAAATAAATGGCAAATCGCTTGTTCAATGATGTCATTGATGTACGAGCAGTTTTCATCAACAAACCAGTAATAGACATATTGCGGAAACAGGCTTCATTTGGTAATTACGTGTGCTCAAACCGTGCAACCTCCTCCGAATACCGCTAACTCAGGCCACTTCCATTGCGTCATTCTCAAAGCTCAAGTTCATCAAAAACTATCCCAGGAGCACAATGACCCAAGAAAGGCTTATCGTGGCTTTAATGTCAGTGAAGTCACAAATACTAGAACATATCGATGTAGATGATGTTATAGATGTCTTTGCTGCACAGAATGCACGACGTGAAGTGATATAAATTGAGATTTGTCACTAGTGCATTATTTAGCTAATAAACAACGGTATTATTTATTAAAAGAGTCTTAATGATTATTTTTTGTTAAGTTTACTGATATACTAAACCAATCTGATCTTGGGCTTATATATTTTTTGTGTACATTATGTCAAATGTCAAATGCAAGGGGCCCCCAAAGAAGTCTTTACCCCTGGACCCCGAATCCCTAGCTACGCCCCTGCCTGCGGGCCATTTCAATTTCCAACATTCGTGTCGCGGGCCACATCAAGGAAGTTTCAAAAAAAAAAAAAATGAAATTAACCTGAAACTATTTGATGAGAATCCCATGAATCTAGTATCCGTAGCTTAACAATCTTTTCCTCGTGGATAATAAAGATTATTATTATAATTATGCAAGGAAGGGAGTTATTTTATATAAGCATAATTATATAACATTAATGCCAACAGCTTTGTCATTTGCAAACCAAAAAAAAAAAAAAAAATCTATACATATAAATTAGTAATTTGTGTGTTTCCTAATAAAGAAGTTTCTATTTATTGAACACTCAGTGATTTCATTCTAAAATAAAGTATAGAAGAAACACTTCAACAAAACGATAAACTCCTCCAAAAGACATGAATGAAAGTTTGGCCATTCACATCTGTGCTGAAACTTTTTTACCGGCACTACGTACCAACTAGATGCTCCGAGGGGGAAGTTGTTTTGTTTTTTTGTTGCTTTCTTTTTTTTTAAAAAAAAGAGGTGGGGGGGGGGCATCAAACTCTTTGTAATCTTATTTTAACTTTAAAAAAAAACAACAAAAACATAGAAAAACATATTTGAACCATACGGTTTATTTGTATTATAATACTACAACAATAAGAAATGATGAAATAATGGTCAATAGGCTAGTGCTGACTTTCAAGGAACTTATATAGTTCTATAACAATCTCAAGCTTAATTAGTAATATATACATGGAATATTGCAAACACTATCATAGATTCTTATAGAGACGAATTCCATGGTCAAAAAGTCATTTCCTAGCATCTTCAGAACAAATATTGGCCATCACTATTCTTCCTTTACTAACGGCAGAGATGCCTACATGCCTAAATGTCAATGTGTATTTTCCTAAATATAAAGAAATATACTCAGGTAACATACAAGAAATGCAGCAATTCTTAAGTTAACACAGCATAAAGCTATATAAGATATTCTATATATTTGTCAAAATATTTTAACTTTTAGTGTTCGTCATAGAATTCTGTAGACAATGTTAGATGCCCATCTTGTCACTTGGCAATGATTTTTTTGATGATCATATTACCTCTAGTGTATTCTACATTCCATAATAGTGGCAACAACAAAAATTCATTCAAAAGAATCGGAATTTTAGTTACAAGTGAAATTTGACTTACACCAGATATAATAGTTTGCTTAGTTGGTGACTTCTAATTTTATAAAAGTAGTTTTATTTATAGCCAACTTCGTTACAAGTTATCCAGACACTGGAAAAAAAAAGCGATAATACCTTGTGGTAGATCTAATAGGAATAGTCCAGATCTAGCCACTGATGCACTGGTTTATAGCATAAACTACTTTTGTGTTTTTATGTAATTTTTTTTTGCTTAAGAGTGGGAAATGTGTATTTTCTGATGATAAACTGTACTAGTGTATTTTGACGTCCATTTGCGTACAAAATATGCAAGATGCGTGCTTGTAGGTGTCTGTAATGGAAGTGGGTAAGAACCAATTTGATTTCACTGACAAAAGTGACCTTTTATTTCCATTCAAATGTTCAAGACTTGCTAGAACACAATCAATTAGTATTTGCAATTTTAAAAAAAAAACACTTTTAAAATCTTGGCTAGTAGCAAGGTAAGATTGCAGTAAAAAGTCCAGATGTTATGTGGGTCTAACTTTTTATTTGGCTCACATGAAGTTTAAGGAATTTCAAAAAAAAAAAAAGCAACTTTCCAAGAAAAAGGTAAATAGTTTAAAAAAAAAATACAAGCCACTTTTCTTCTTTTATTGAACCAATGTGGCGTGACTAAGGACAGAGGAGGGTTGGCTGGTATAGTAAGACTTTCTGCTTTCAACATTTAAAAATGTAAAATTCTTTCATTTCATGCCAACTTTAAAAGAAAGAAAAGCCTTGATTTAACGATGTACTTGGATCCATATTTACATACACATTGGCTTCCCCTAAGTCACTCTTTAAGAAGAGTTAAAAATATAATAACAATTTATGGTGAATGAAATTTTAATCAAAACAATTTTAAACATTGTTTCAAAGTTACAAAATGAATTAGAAACAAAGTTGATAAAGAAAGCAATATTTATATACAATAAAATGATGAACACCATCTGAATCAATAAAGTGCACACACAAAGACACATCTTGTTTCATTCATATTTCATAATCACTACTACAAACAAAAACTGTTCAACATTTTCATTGTTTGTCATGGCAAGGGCTCTCAACATTTTGAGAGCTAGAGATTTTATCATTTTGGTTTTCACTAAATAAATATAGGTTGCTACACAATAAAGTTACTCATTCTTACATTTATATGGACAACATTGTTTTTCAAGTCACTTACTATATATGAAAACATAAAATGTGGCAGTCACTGACTGAACAAGACAGTAGGGGGATGAAGTCGATTGATATTTTGTCACTCTCTAAAAACCTATGAAGTTCTGATAAAATGAGTATGTCCTTTAGAATATATTTTGGGACAATTTTTATGTCTCCAAACTTTTTCACCTGGTGGCTGATTTCATCAGAAAATAATATCACAACTTAAATCACAAGGAATGCTTCACACATTTTTTGTTCATTCTAAAAAAAAAAGGAATACATGCTTTTCATTACTTACCAAACAAACAAAATTAATTCACAAACCACATTTCAGTTAAGTGCATAGAATGGGCCTTATATCCCAGCTGCAATTTGTTTATTAATTTTTTCCATGAGTCTCTTATCAAGTTTTCTTTGCCGCAAATAAACCACAGCGTATGATGACAATCCCAGTAAAAGTGTGCATAACTCAAATTTCCAGAAGTCAGATTCTTCAACAGCAGGGGAAATATCACACCTGTACAAACAAAAAAAGCAAAATATCACTTGACAATTTTCAGATAGGCTCATGACAGTGCCGGTATGTTCAAATTGTTAACCAAATGACTGATAGTGCTACTTCTATGCACACGTTGACTCTTCAATTACTCTACCTCTTATCCTACTCCTATCAATTACGCAAAATCATGAGCATTGTCAAACAAAGGTTTAAAAGTGTGATTGAATGACAAGTTGAAAAGAAAGAGACAGAAAACAAGCAACAGAAAAGAGAATATTTTTTTAAAACCAAAGCTTATCCAAGGGGAAATAGCTGCTAAAATTACTTTCATTTATCTGAAAATTACAGGGTATAGCTCCATTTCTGTTATATAAACACAATTAATTAATTAGTATCAAATGATTTAATAACTGGTTAATTTTTGGGTTGATTCGCATATTGTTATAGACTATGAATAATGCAAAATTTCAACTTGATCCGAGAATGGGAACAGGCATAAAAAAATGTGTCAAATTGTAATAAGGGGACTATATCGATATATATATATGCTTATGAAGTTGTATGTCCAACATCAACACCTAAAAGTGTTAAGTGCCGATCACGGTGTTGATAGATAAACTGTCACAATTCAACCACCAATGAAGGCCCAACAATGATATAGTAAGCCGACGCTGCTTGAACAATAAAATGAACTTTAACCCAATAGCTCCTATTTCCGGTTACGAAAAACCCTTCTGTAGTCCTAAGCAAAGAGGAATAACTCCGTATTCTTAAAATAATAAAAATATTTATTTTGAAAAAATAATCAAATATAAGATCTAATATATATAAACAAACAAACAACTTTAAAAAATAGAACTATATGTCTAGTTTTAAAAAAATATATACGTTTAATGCCACTAGAATATAAAAAACTTCAAAAATTCTCATTTTCCGACGTGGGGGCTTATACATTGGGGCTATGCGCCGGTTTGTTTGAAAAACTATTTAAAAAAAAAAAATCTTGCCGATTTCATTTAAAATAGACTCGGTAATCTCCGAAATGATTTGTAATCACGCTTGCGACGAGACTAGAAGAAATCTTGTTTTTAAAAAGTTTAAATCAAATATATTGAATAGGGGATTTTAGAAACGTTTTACAACGGTTTAGGACAAAAACGGGAAAACGTTTCCAACTGCGGTAGGAGCTAATGGGTTAATACTCAAAAGGGAACCGTCGATGTCTTTCTGTAGCCTTATTTCAATAAACAGCGTCTGGTCTCTTTGTTGACTAAATCGTTTCTGTTTTTGTTTTTAATCTAACCTATCGTCACTTCCGTCACTAATGAAAACTTATCCCCTAATTACTCCCGAAATAAACCTATCTTTAATCATGTCATAACAAAGAGAAAAGAAATGATCCTATGCCAATGTCATTCACCAATTGTAAATAAACATAGTAAGCCACATCATAATATTGATAAAACAATGAAAAATATGTTTCACATGACAGCCTTAATGTACAAAACCCATTAAACCACTGTTACATTAGATCTGAACAAAGTGATAGTCTCCTTTCCATTAGGACTAAAACTGAAAGATTTAAAAACTCCTTTATCCCACTTTCGGTCAGAGTGTTTCGAGGTCAGCTGTCGTCATCGAGAAGAACATAGAAGTCAAATTCATAAAGCCTTGGTTGTGAATGTGTATGTGTGTTTGTATGTAAATGTTGTTCGAATTTTTCATCAATATTGTTTTTGTAGTTACACTGAGGTTGTCAAGTGTAATCAAACTGAATTTCCATTAGATTGGATCAATAAAAATTATCTCATCTATGTTATATAATTTATATAGAAAATATAAGGAATCACGTTGCTAAATGTTTTATGTTTACGATTGGTGAATGAGGTCCATTGAAATGCATATGAGATCAGGTAGAAGAGGCAGAACTAACCTTATAGATTTTATTCTACAGTAAGATAGATAATTACACACAAAAAAATAAAAAATGGTTGGAATACAGACAATCTTATGAGAATAGACACAAATTTATGAAGGCTTTAAAAAGTATATTTGTTTATTAGATTTGAGGCATGCTACAGCCCTTGTTTTTTGTGATCTGCTTTTTAAGTTAATTTAAAATGTATATGAACATAACATAAGTATATGAACATAATATAAGTTTGATTTCTAGTAAAAAAAAGTTTACCAAATATACTCTTCTTTTCCATTATCACATTTAATCAATTCTTTATAACCAGTCTGCATGCAATAGGAAATTTCTGACCTCTGAAATAAAAACAAAAGAAAGAAAAAACATACTTTTATGTTTGATGCGATCTGCCAGCGTTTTATCCTAAATGTTCAAGGTCAATATTATAAACTGTCTTTATGTTCTTCCATGAGATTGGTTTCATATCAAAATAGTAAGGAGAGAAAAATAGAATCTAAATTTTAAAAGTATTTAATAAAATTGTTCGTATTATTTTAGTGCAAAGAAAAATGTAATCAATAATTTTTTTTAAATGGTGTTTTCCATACCAGTTCTTCTTTAGGACATCTCTGGCAATGAGAAACAGATGAGAATACATCACATGACGCAGCTTTTTTAACTGTAAAAAAACAATGCAATTATTTTTTTAATTGGCTGGAAGCTGACAATTACATTTATGGAAAACATCTTATATTTATAACTACATTAACTCTTTCAGTGCGTATTATTTCGATAAAAGAAAATGATGCTTTCTGGGCAAAACAAAAATGTGCAAGAAGAAAAGTTACTAAAACTAAAAACTATCATAACTTTTCATTTTATAATATAATTTATTTGATTTTAATTTAGAGGAAAATTAATTGACTATAAAAGTGTAATAATAAAATAAAATACAAAATTTGTATACATTCTGTTTTAACAAGTTAAAAAACGGAGTATGGAAAAAAAGAAATATGTTTTATAAATTCATAAAAAAAATCATATACTGAAAGGTTTAAACTTTCAATTATAAATTTTAAACATAAAATTTAACAAGATTACAAAGAGAGTTTGTGTGATACACAAACTCTCTTTGTCGCTGCTAAAAGTTCATTTTAAAAAAAGTATATCAAAGATAAACGACAGAAATATATATTTTCCGTGCTTTGATCTCTCAACGGGGGCCGCCTCTGAGTTTGTGTATCACACAAACTCTCTTTGTCGCTGCTAAAAGTTCATTAAAAAAAAAGTATATCAAAGATAAACGACAGAAATATATATCTTCCGTGCTTTGATCTCTCAAATGGGGCCGCCTCTGAGTTTGTGTATCACACAAACTCTCTTTGTCGCTGCTAAAAGTTCATTTATAAAAAAAAAATTATATCAAAGATAAACGACAGAAATATACATCTTCCGTGCTTTGATCTCTTAAAAGGGGCCGCCTCTGAGTTTGTGTATCACACAAACTTTCTTTGTCGTTGCTAAAAGTTCATTTTAAAAAAGTATATCAAAGATAAACGACAGAAATATACATCTTCCGTGCTTTGATCTCTTAACAGAGGCCGCCTCTGAGTTTGTGTATCACACAAACTTTCTTTGTCGCTGCTAAAAATTATATCAAAGATAAACAACAGATCTTATTTAGTGCCCCAGCGGTCAAAATATACATCTTCCGTGCTTTGATCTCTCAACGTTAGCCTTGTAAAGCCGATGTTCAAGGCAACTGCCACACCTCTTTTATGAGTTGATTACTTTACGAGTAAATACTGGTATGTTACTCGTATGTTGGAACAAAAAAAAATGTGAAAACCTATGCAATATATTAGATTATTAATTGTCTTAAAGTAGGTTTCATTTATATTGCATACTAATTAGGTTTTTTCTCTTTAAATGCTGTTTGCATAAAGTATTTTTAAAAATTAGATTTTGAGCTTTTAGAAAAAAAAAAAGTAGCCGTTGCATCAGAACTTTGAATGCTCTATATTATCGTGATGTCAGATTTTCATTTTCTCTTCTACTTTCTGAGCACTAAACGGGACGGACGGACGGACGGACGGACAGACAGACAGACAGACAGACAGACAGACAGGCCACACAAAACTAATAGCGTCTTTTTCCCTTTCGGGGGCCGCTAAAAAACACAAAAAGCACATTTTGTCACTATTAATTTCATAAAACATGAACAAAAGCATGAAGAAATCGTTTTATTTACAATATTTCGGGTCCCACAAAATAAACTAAAAAAAAAAGAATTTTTTTTTTAAAGTTCATGCTCCATCCAATTTACAACCAAAGCAAAGAACAACCACTGTCGCATCAGGGAAATTAAAAAAGAGAGAAAAAAAGTTTTAACATAAAAGTTAGTGAAATAAATATTATATATTAAAATACTCCTTGAGAGTTATGCCACACTGAAAGACTTCAGAACTAGTATTAATTACAGTGATCATACAATTAAAAACCTTGCTTTTAATGAAGCAAAAACAAAGCAATTCTGATTAAAAAATAATATTTATAAGAACAACCTTTGCTTTTAATGCTCTCCTCTTGCATTGCTAACTGTCTTGTGTATTCCCAGTGACTTTTAAGAACCAGTGCAGCTATTGTAAATCTGTCAATAAATCATTACAATAAAAAAATTTTAAGTTAAAAAATTCTAACTACTATTGCAATATAAATCATTTAAACTGCACATTTTAAATAGTAGCAAAAATTTTTTTTTTTTTACTCAACATTTTATTTAACAGTATTATTTAAATAATTGTATCTAATGTTTCTCAGATAATGTATATTTATATGCTGATCGTTCATTAGAGATAGCAATGATATACAATTTTCGGTTAAAAAAAACTTCTACCAATCTGTGTGATACTAAAACACATAACTTTGTACATACATAACTTGATGAGTCAGTGAGCTAAGGCTTTAAAGTTTATAATATATATCAAGACAAAATGGAAGGAAATAGCCAATTAATATAGAAACACAATACATATTTAAAAGTAAATTTTATACTTACAAGGCTACAAAAGCAGACAAGACCAAAATACGCTTTTTGGTAAATACCTCAATCATCATATTTTGATTTATTATGACAGTTTACATAGCCTAAAAAAATGAATATAAATACATTTAAAAATTTTATTTATAAAATATATAGACCTAAAGCATTAGGATAACAAACTTGAGAAAAAAGTAATATTTTTATCTTTAGAAACCTCTCCCTGTCCCAAGAAATAAATACATCATGTGTCTGACTGATTCGAACAAACTGGTCAGTGTAAGGCTAATCTAGACTAGTTAGTCATGACTAGACAACCAAGCGATAGTATTTGTTGTGTGTTGTGGTCAGGAGAGAAAATACACACTGCCATGGTCAGTCAAGCATTTAAAACTTCTTTAAACACACATTTTTTTCTTTGCTTACAAGATCTAGATCTAACAGCATAGACGAAGATATATTTCTTTTACGAGAATGTAAACTTTACTGTATGCTAAGTCAATAGATTAAATTAATAGGTTTGCGTGACGTCACATAGAAACCCTGTGAAAAATCGGACAGTTTTGGATGCGCAGAAAAATTGTGTCAGAAAAATATCAACTACTAAGTTATTCTTGCAACTAAAAAAAATAAAAATTTAATCCAAACATTTTATATAAAAAATAGTCAAAACCAATGGAGCTTCCCTTTAAGATGTTTGATCCTGGTGATTTACTCAATCAAGATCTTTGTCTTAATCTAATTAGATCTATTACATTTTAAAGAACGTGTTCTAAGCTTATTTTTTGTTAGTGATTTTACATTAAAGGTCAAATGGCTAGAACTAGAATCTAGATGAGATTTACATTTATTAATTTGAAAAGTATTATAACATGTACATGTGTGCATTTTACGTCTGAAGACACAATTTTTTCCCTTTGCAACTTTGTGTGTAACTAATGGGGCCAGTTCTTGATACACAGTTGTGGTCACAGTTTAGGTATCTGTAATCACCAGGTATTGCACTTTCACCCTTTATTCTACTACTGTTGCCTATGGCAGTATTTGAGTTCTGAACTTGTATTTTAGTCTTGCTTTAACTAATATTTAAGCCAAACTTCTAGGAAGCAGCAGGATCTGAAGCTGAATAGCAGAATCAGCCACAATAGCTGCATCATCAGTGTAGAGGAATTTCCTGATAGGTATCTTCCTAACTTTGGTTTTTGCCCTTAACCTTGATACATTTAAAAAGAGTTTTCCAGAGAATCTTGCAGTTGTATGGTGAAAAACACCTTCGTGTGGCCAGTGTTACTTTTCATACTCTCAATAGCTCCCTTCTGTGCGAAACCCTGACGCCACAAGCTTTATGAAGGGCTATATACTGTGGCCTACCTAGTTGACCCGCCCCAAAAAAATGTGTAATACCACGCGTCTACCATGCGAGTTGAGTCTCTACTATATCAAAAAAAGGTATATATATATATCTAGATTAGCCTTTATCTAAAGAAAATTAGAAAGTCAAGAGACTTTTAGTCTCGAGTAGATCAGTAGGTCTATCAATCTAGAATATAGTAAATCTAATCTACTTCAATACTTATTTGACAGTTAAAAACTGTTATCTTAAAAACTGTTTTAAATTTAACTTTTTTATGAGTCATTAGTCTTATACTTATGACTATGCTAATCATATATTTATTAATTAGATAAAATATAGATCTAGATATCTTCTAAAATCTAGATCTATAGTAGATCTAGAAACCTAGATCAGATGGAAACGTAATCATTGATTTTGCTAATAATAATAATAATACCATTCAGAGGCGTCACTAGGGTGGGTGTCACCCGGTGCGGTAAAATCAGGGTGTCACCCCCCCCCCCCCAGCGTTCCACTTATTCTTCAAATAAAAAACTATCGTTGTTCAGTTGTTGTTTTTTGCGCAATAATACAGTTCGTTGATTGCTGCTACACAAAGTTTAAATGAGTATCGATTATGTTTTTTTTCTCTTACATAATATCGTTAATCATTACATACATTAACATCTTCGATTTTTTAAATAGAAAGAAATTAAAAACCAACTGAGCATGTTTTCCTAAGTAAACATTAAGCAGCTCTTAATGGAAACTTTTGAACATTATAATCACATATAGTGGTAGTTTCATTAGGACAACTAATGAAAAATGCAACTTAATGAAAAGTATATTGATAGGTACAAAAATTTTTAAAGAATTTTTTTAACATATAAAAGTTTACAATAACTTTAGAAAATAAATATTTAAATTTCCTTTTCAGGATTTCAAATTAGAAAACTTATAAAAACTTTTAACTCAATATATCTTGCGACTTCGTTTTCAATGGACAGAATTGCTTGATTTGATTTTAAAAAATAGTTGTTAATTAATGTTTTAATGAGGGAACGTTGTTAGTTGATGTTTTAATAAGAGACTGATATTAGTTAATGTTTGAATGAGAGAACGTTGTTAGTTGATGTTTTAATGAGAGAACGTTATTAGTTTAAAAAAATGTTTTAATGAGAGAATGTTGTTAGTCGATATTTTAATGAGAGAACCTTGTTAGTTGATGTTTTAATGAGAGAACGTTGTTAGTTAATGTCTTAATCAGAGAAAGTGGTTAGTTAAATTTAGTTTTGCAAAGCTTCTTTTCACATGACGCCTTGTAAACATGCATTTGGCAAGAAACAGTTAAAGGTTTAATTCAAAGGCTGGTAGAGATTCGTGTCGTCTTTCAAAACTTTGCTGCATTTTAGTTTTAGTATTTCTGTTCACATATTTTGCAGTCAGGCCCAATATAAAAGAGATTGATGCACTCAGTATTAACTTCTTGCTCTCTATTTGAATAGTAGATCTTAAGAATACTTTCCTGATATTTTCATATTGTTAAAACGTATTTTTCTTTTGCATTAACATGCTAATTTGATTTGAGAAAAGTTATATCTTAATAACATTTTGAGCTACCTTTTCACATATTTCATAGAGTAAATGTATAAGTGCTCGAGCTTAGCCACCATAACATTTCCACACAAAAAATGTCATTATTCAATGAAAAGTCTTCTTAGGTTCGCCACCATATACAAACTTTTTCTTTGCTAGAAACAATGCGATAGTAAGCAATCTATAATACAAGATGTTCCTCTGTTTTCTCATCTATATGTCAATCATAGCATTCATGAGGTCCTTGTCAAGTTTTTGAAGCTAAAGTCCTGCTCCCAAAATGTTCCTAATATGAAAGCCTGATAAATGTTCTTCAGTCTTCTCTCGAGTTTCTCGTTGTGGACATGTCCACTATTTATCAGACAAGAAAATCTTGCTATTGATGTTTTCCCATGAATAATTTTATTCAACAATTTCTAAGCTTTATGATTTTGCTTCTGCACATTTTAAAGTTGGTATTTTTAATTTTTTTTTTTAAAGTGCCTTTTTACATTTGGGTGTCACCCCCTATCGGGTGTCATCCGGTGTGGACTGCACCCCCCGCACCTGCCTAGTGACGCCACTGATATCATTTAATATGACTCATTGAATCATTCGTTGATTTGACATTATGATTAAATTTAAAGACTAAAAGTTAAAAGACAAGCCTAAGTAACAATGTTTAGTAAATGAGACATTCACTGATTCAGTACTAAATGAGTAATGGTAAGCAAGCTTCTAGTTCTAGACTAGTCCCTTAAAAGTAATAAAAGTCACTATAGACTATCTAGATGTAGTATGTATTATAATATTTGACTTTAGACTAGTTTCGACTATATAGACATAGAGCATAATTATAAATTATAATAAATATAATAGACTGACTCTCTACTCTCTAGACTACTATAGACTACTGACTATAGAGGCTAAGGCAAGGATCTAGATATAATTAATAATAATATAGATATTATCTATTATTATTATTAAATTTAATTATAATTATAAGATAATCATAATCACCATCATAATCTAGTCACTAGATTCTTAGCATAGTTATAAGCATACTTATAATAATTGAACAATTCTATAGATCTACTAGTAGTAGTACTATTTAAGTACTAAGACTAACTATTACTACTAACTAAGTCTACTAACTACTACTAGTATTTCACCCAGTATTAGTAATTTACGAACTTACGTCTAACACTAATGTAATGACTAAGTCTAAGTCTAAGTAACTAGATAGAAGTATAGGTAGTCATAGTTATATATACTATAACTAGTATTATAACTATAGTAGTTAGGGTAATGACTAATGTTCTGTTTGGGCGGCGTGGTGGCTATTACTAGGTTAGCGTCCTTACCTACCTTGTGTTCGCAGTGGCCAGGGAATGGTAAAAAGTGGTGAGTGCTTTAATTTATGTATGGCCAGGGAATGGTAGAGAGAGGTGGTACGTACACTCATACTGTATTACTACTATGTCTAACTATGTGTCTATTGTATTACAGTAATTTACTGTATTACTTAATTACTAGATCTAGATTCTAGTTGTCTAGTTGAGTAGTAGATCTAGTGGCACTAGAGACTAGACTAGTGGGCTGGCAAGTGCCAGTGAAGTAGTACTACTAGTACTTAGTAGTAGTAGTACTACTACTGATGAGTACTAGATCTAGTGAAGAATCAATTTATTAATTATTAATCAATGCAGATGAGATTACCGATACTGCGATACCAATACTGGCGATAGTCGATAGTTAGAAAAATTAGATGATATAATAATATAATTTTTAATAATAGATCTATATTTAGATCTAGATTTAATCTAGATTCTAGACTGCTCTCTAGATCTATAGAATCTAGGTATTAGTTTACGTGACTAGATCTAGATACGCTAAATCAGGTTAATCTTAGATCTATAAATATAATTTAAGAATATGCAGAAAATAATATCTATAACTAGTCTATAACTATAAGTATAGATCTAGATCTAGATCTAAGTATAAGAAGAATTTACTTTATTAGTAATACTAATAGTCAAAGCAGAACACGTCATAGACTGATAGTCGGCAGCAGTCATTCGTTGTTGTTGTTTTTTTTTTTTTGGGGGGGGGGATGAATATCAAAGGTCACATACCTATATACTGTAAGAAAAAGTTTATAGGTTGTGTTTTATCTTATACAATACAGACGTTACTTCAAAAAAGAAGATGATTAAGTCCTACGCGTCATGCATTCAGTCATGCATATTATAACCAATGAATTTATGTATTAGTAGGCCTACTAGTCGACCGGCGGCGTAGCATACGTCGCTATATTGCAAGGCCGGCTTTTAGGCGCAGCCAACGGGAGGTCACGCTTAAAGACCAACTGAAGAGGTTTTTTTCGAAATTGAGATAGCGATTGATTTAGATAGTACATAGCATCAAAGTTAGTTCCTAAAAATTTTAGATTTTAGAAAAGCGTATTTATATTAGAAAAAGTACTTTGAAAGTGTAAAAAATAACGAGATTTGAAAATCAGCTTCAATGGCCGAATCCGGAAGTGACGTATTGCGTTGGACTGAGAAAATGTAAATAAATAAAATAGACATGGCTGGATACGTTATTGATAGCGATTCAGATATCTATCTATAAATAATGATGGGATGCACAAAAATGCCCTGAACTCTACTAACTTTTCAAAATATATAATAGAGAATAGAGCAGACTATTATAATTATACTTTTAGTACTATTATTTTATAGATAGATGTAGATTAATGTAAATGATTAATTATGATAGGACAGTGACAGTGTACGTTGAGTGTAGTCGCTACTAGTCTAGCGTCCATATTTTTTTTATAAGTATTAATATTAGACGTATATAGAGTCTATATATAGATCTAGTATTTCATAACAGTATGAGTATATATATTACTACTCTAGTTTAACTTATAAAAATAAGTCAGGTGTATTCTATTATAATTATACCAAAACTAAATATCTAGGTCTAGATCTATCTAATTTCTAATTCTAGCCTAGCCTAGATTGGCTAGATGCTAAAACTAAGACCAGTGCCAACATGCATATTTTTATGTTTGAATTTGTAGATCTATATCTCTGTAATAATATTTAGAATTTGATTTAGACCTAGTGAATAGTCTAGTGTCCTAGCATAAGGTATGATAGTATGATAAAGATTATTCATAATCTATATACAATATAATCTATTAGTCAAGATCTAAATATGCAAGTCCTAAAACCTTTAGTCTTTAGAAGTTAAATCTATAATTCTGTATAGAATATATTTATAATAGATCTAATATAGGCTAATATAGCCCTTACTATACTTATTAATTAGGCTAGAATTTATATTTTAGATCTAAAAAAAAATAAATCATCATTTATATTTAAAATATTGGTATTATTAAATACAGATCTATACTAGGTGGCATGTCCTTAAGACTTAAATTTAAATATATATTATATATTAGATTGCAAACTAGACGTAGACAAATTTATTGTTATTAAGAACAATAAGAGTTAGATGTTAATGTTTGATCAGTATAATATATTTATAATGTATATAACCACTAGTTCTATATTCTATATATATATCATTATATGTATACATAAAGTAGTAAAGTGCCCCCTTCAGACCTTGCATGTGATCTATGGGACAGATGATGTTAAGGTCATCTGTTTCTTTGGCCAACGGTTAACGAGCAGTGGGTGTTATGTGGCCAGCACAACAACCAACCGCCTTTACTTTCCCCAACTAAAGTCAGGTACCCATTAGAGTTGGGTAGACTCAGGGGCACCCTAAAAATCCCAAAATTCAAAATCCCAAGTCTTCAACGGGATTCGAAAATAGGACATCAGGTTCGAAAGCCAAGCGTTTAATCATTTAAACACCGCGCCCCCAATATGCTTACATAATTAAGTATCAGTGTTAATAAATAAATTTTTTAAAATCTATTTTACAGAAAACATGTATGACATGTGGCAAGTGGCGAACAGACAAGTTTACTAGATGGATCTTTCATCATTTTGGAAGAACAAGAAGAGTTAACATTCCCTGTTTCTATTGTGAAACAAATCACAGAAACATTCTACAATTTTATTTCATATAATAAATACCAATAAATGTAAATATACAAAATCACATTTTAATAGAGTTCTTTATTATACACACATTATTTTACTATCTTCTTTTTCACTTGCTAGATTTAGATAAAGTTTTGAATCAGGATAGCACAAAACTCCAGCAGCATTTTAGTAATGGCTGCGGTCAATGTTTGAACCCGAGACCGCAGAGAAGACAGTTCCGAGCGCAAACCACACCACTTTCTATATTATGAAACTTATTCAAATTTTGATAATCTCTATGTTATTGCAGATTTGAATGTCCATTGCAATGATGACTTAAATTGATCTGTAAAGGGGTTATATTTAAAATAAATAAGAGTTGGGTCTCATTCTTGAAACAATCCTTTTTATTAGAAATTGCAACGTGGAATACATATTAAAGGCCAAAAGAAAATTCACTGCCGAGGGTAGACATCCGAAAGATCATTTAATTCAACCGCCAGCAGAAAATGGTTTTTAAATGTCTTCGCTGAACATGGCAAAATATGTAGTTTGCAGTTAGGGCTGCATAGCCACTGAAAATACTGCATTCCTCATTAATCTTTTGAGGCCAGCCTTAATTATTAAACACTTTAAATTATGAATAGCTCTACATTTTTAATAAAATATTTTTAAAAAATATAAATATATTCATTGATTAAATATGGTAATAATTGGGTTACTAAAATTTAATAAAGTGAATTCCATAACCACATTAACAGTAGTCTATGCATTACTTAATATTATATTGATACTACAATTTATTTTCCACTTCCTTGACTTCCCACAGAAAAAAAAATCCTTTTCCAGTAGGATTTATATAATCTCTTTTATTTATAGTCTAAACACAATTTAAAACCTTGTTACAGTTACAGATTAACTTGCTAACTTGATTCTAATGAAATCTAATGATTTTATTCCAATTAACAAATAAATCAAGTGTACCGTTTGATAAATTCTTTTAATTTTTACATAGGCCTATAGTTTTATAGAACTTTTTAAAAGTATATAGGCCCAAATAACAAAATCCATATTTCGTATAGTAATAATATTATAGAATTGGTAGCAGGTATATCTAGGGCTCTATGTCTAACCTAATTACTAATTGTTGCTTATATAGTTTTTAGAAATTTAGATCTAGTAGATCTAAATTAATTCTAAATTAGCTAGACTATTTTTAAGTCTAGGTTAAGGTTAAAGCTATTTGCTACTCAATTTGCTAGTGACTATAGATCTAGTCATTCTTGTGTTGTACGAGGTTGTGGCTGTAGAATAAAACTAAATATAATCGTGCACTACAATATAATAACTCCATTGAATTAGCTCAACATTGTAGTTAATTTATTTTTTACCAATATTGGGCCTATCGGGCTATTTAGGGACGACTAGGTAAATAATTTTAAACTTTGTTTTTCTAGATCTATTATATAGGTCCAGCACATCGATTAGATCAGTCTATATCTATAGATTTAGATGGGCCTAATTTCTTATTATCTGGCGTAATCTGCTAATACTACTATTACTAGATCTAGACTTAATATAATCAAATTTAGGTCTAAATCTAGTACTCTAGTCTAGTTTATTATAGGTCTAGATCTACATCATTAGATCTGAGAAAAGAAGATCTAGTTCTTGATTAAAAGCAGTAGATCTAGAACTAGAATAAGCCTGAAGCAGTAGTATAAGCCATAAATTGCGTAACTTGACTAAGTAAAACGAAACATGTGAACTGAGGTGCGCGGTACTGGTGGGCTGAAACGCTGATCGCTTGACTAGATCAAGAAAAGCCGACAAACGGTAGATCTAACATGTAAAGCCATAAATTGCGTGATTTGACCTAATTTCCCCTACTCTAACATCCACTTTTTATAAATTGGTGTGTTTTAGTCGCCTTTGTTTTCAGAAACTAGCATTCATGTAAAAAGGAATAGGGAAACACGCTTAGCCATAAATTGAATAATTTGACCTAGATTCCCCCAGACTACGTCATCGACCTTGGTTGTCTAGGAGAATCCGATCTCGAATGGCTTCGAGATTGTGAAATTCAATAGTCCCTAAAACGCACACTAAATTGCTTATATCTAAATAATTACAAAGAATATATGTCTAATATTTCGTATGTATGTTTTTTTAAGCATTATGAAACTAAAAAAAAGTATTACACCGGTTTCTGCGTCTGACCCCAAAACCTCTTCAGTTGGTCTTTAAGCCACTGCAACCTATAGCATATAAGCCTATATGCGGCTATGCGACCGCAGTGGGCACCGCACTTTCTTGGACTTGCACTAATTCAAGGTGTATAAATTATTGTCGATTTACCAAGAGCTCCTGTAAATCTCCCGAAATTGTAAAATATACGAAAAAGTCCTTAAAATATACGGAGATATACAAAAATTGTCATTTTGGGGTGTCATCCAATATGGAAAACGTCAATCCTACGCGCGATAAATAAAAAACAACAACATTATACATTAGCCGTAGGCCTAGTTGTGTAATCTGGTGAAAGAAGCTTCTCGCGCCTCAAACTAATGAATAATTACTTGAGGTCAACAATTCTCAAAGATAGATTTAAACATTTGGTAATTCTTGCTATATTGAGTGGGATCTATGTAGGAAACGGAATAATTATGATATTTTGTATGGCTTTGCTACATGCAATTAGGCTCATAAAGTAATTCTGTAGGTCTACGTAGTAGGAATGAATAAAATGCATAGACGAATTTATTTTCTAATACAAACTCTTAAATTTCACTTATTGTCCGCTTCCCTATCTAAACTATTGGCCCCGCGAAATCTGTTTCGCATAGGACCCCACAATGCTTAAGTCCGGCCCTGCTATTTAGTGAAAGGTGAATATACATAGTATCCACAGAAACAAACATACAGCCTATATATATATACGATGTATATCCTAATATTGCAGGTCTAACCATGGAACTATATTATACTAAGTCTAACCAAGGTTTGGTTTCATATTCTTGTTTAATTACAAGTATGAAAACATTTTTTTTAATAATCAGCTTTGATATATTCGTAAGAAGCTATCAGAGCCCGTCTTAGTTAGCCTAATTGGAGGCCCTATATGCAAGTGAATTTTTTTGCCCCAAATAAAACTATTATAAAAAAATATATTTACAAATATAAATTAAAAAAAAAAACGAAAAATAAAATTACGCACTTTATTTTCGAACGTAGACAGAATAGTGCACTCCGAAAAAAAAATCTTGAGCACAAGTTTCGCTATTATTCTTCTCCTATGCGAGGCCCAAACAATAGGAGGCCCCATTTTAGGTGACTGACTATAGTTTGCCTATGCCTAAGGCCGGCCCTGACGCCACTCTCAGAGGGGCGCCACAGGCAGAAAAGCTCCAAATGATTTAAAAAACAAATATGATTTTCTGAAAATGTTAAATAAAAAAAAAAATTAGCCTAATTTAAAAAAAAAACATGATTTTCTGAAAATGTTAAATAAAAAAAAAATTAGCCTAGTTAACAAATATTTTCACATATAGACCTAATTATTATTATAGCTTTTATATAGCACTACTTTCATGCTTATAACATGCTTAGAGCGCTTTGGTCCAATCTCATTTGTGAGACCAGTGGGGGAGGGAGGGGGTATCTAGGAGTTGGTTTCCCGTGCTGTCTTTGGGCGCTCGGTAAACACAACTCTGCCCGAGTCGGGTGTCGAACCTCGAGCCCCCTTCTAGGTAGCCAAGGCAAGCCAAGCTCAAGCCGCACTTAACCTCTCGACCACGCTTCCCACTAAATTAATTATTAGGCCTATACTTATCGCATTACTTTACCTATCTAAAATAATTCTTTATACTATTTAATTCTACCAGAGACTTCCACTAGCGTTAAATCAGATGTAGGCCTATTAACAGTGTTGGATATAATGCTCTTCCTTTATTACAATTTGTCAATAGGCATTTACGTATATAATAGCGTTTTCAGAGAAAAAGTTTACTAATAACAAATCTGACAGGCCTATAGATTATAATTCAGTGACCAGTAGATGAGTAAAACTGTTATACTAGAGTTTAATAACATAATTAGATAGACATATAAAAAGACAATTTCAGACTATCTCAAATAGCCGCTGTGACGATAGCCGATACCAGACGATACAGAGGGCACTTTTAGTGAATGTATCATCATTGCCTGAAGGTAGACATATTTCCCATTGGTAATTATATACTTTTTTTTTTCAAACGCTTTGCTTAACATTATCGAACATTATTTCAATGGTGAATATTTGAGAAACCATTAATGCGTAATCGTTTTCTAGTCCATGTTATTGAAGGTAATAGGCCTATATTTATTACGAAACATACTATGAACATGGATCTTGAACAAAAGAATGTCAGAAAAAAATATTATGACTGACTTTTTGCGGCTTGGTTTTCTGAAGTCTTTTGCGATAAGGACATCAAGTAGTTTAGTTTTATAGTTCACGGAGTCAAAAAATCTAAAATAGTTTTGGGGTTTTTATTGAAATGCATGTTAAAGATGCATCCCCAGTTTTAGAGCAAAATAATATTCGATCATATTTCATTAATTAGCTGCATACCTCCTTGATGTAAAAGTAAGCCTACTAATCTAGCGTTCAGCAAAGAGATATGGGGGGGGGGGGGGGGGGAAAGCATTGTTTGTAATAAGTGGGAAGCGTGGTCGAGATCGAGGCTAAGTGCGGCTTGAGCTTGGTTTGGCTTGGATACCTAGAAAAGTGTGCTGGTTGTTAGGTCGGATGGTATCTGACATATTTATACGGGTGTTTTTGCCATCGCATTGTTGTATAGCTGTGACGAGGAGATCAGTGGTACCCCTATGTTGTGTATTATTACTGCAAAAACACGCTCGCCACCTCCACCATCACCTGTCCTAAAATGACCATCAAGATCAGTGGCAAATTTAACTGTAGGCCTAAAATAGCAGAGGATTAATTTATGTTATAATATGCTCAAGGTTTCAAATGGTCTATATTGGAATCACAGGCAA
>JADKLZ010000003.1:19351025-19375041 GCA_021533235.1 Biomphalaria straminea
ATATTCTTAGATAGATAGTTATATCAAGGTGTTTTTATACATTTTTTGAAAAATTTAATTCGATACATTTATTTTTTTTACATTTCAACAGAGCTGAAACATTGATTAATTTCCTTATATAGAAGTAAGATTTAAATTTTAAAGGTGACATCTGGACATATTCACAATATATTCTATCCACATTCAAAAAATCTATATGCCTATGATTTGTCGATTTTTCAAAATAATCCTAGTCACTGAGAAGGTTTGAGTTATTTACTTCAGCTGTCGTGGGATAACTTCGTATGACGGCTATAAAGATCAATTTTGGATCCTTCAGCAACGCAATGAAGCTTAACCACGATATCAACTACAATGTGGCTCTATATGATAAATCATAAAACTAAATGGGCTCTTACAGGGTATCGTTGTTGTTGTTGGACTGCATTCTCAGCAAAAAAATATTATCTATACAAAAGTATATGGTTAAGAAAACACTACTGAGATTCCTGTAATACTATAAATGGTTTATTAACATTCAGAGAAAAAGGAATGGGACGAACTGGCAACAATTGTCATGGTTACACAATGATTAGGTCTAACCACCATAACAAAAGAAACCATGATGAAAGCAGTTACGTATACTAAAGCAGTCGATGCCGCTGGTGGGAAGACTCTGTTAATGTTTTGAAGATAAGATAAAGTTTCTTGTAACGTTTAAGAAATTCTGAGGGAGAAGAAACGAAAGATTAGACATTGATCTTGCCGGGATAGCTTATGATAGGCATCATCTTTCTTGTGTTTCGGATGAGAGCTTGTCCATTTCTCATTTATTTTATTTATTATTAGTTTCTTCTGAGCTGTTTAGAGTCTAAATTTTTAAATCAAATTTGACAAAAGTGCAATTATTTTTCTCTGCCTCAAGTTCTCTTGTGAGGCCTAACTAGTAATGAGTTATGGGCCCAAGTGCAATAAACCCCTTGGTGCAATGACTGATACTCCACATGTTGTGGGCCCATAGTGGTTGTAGGCCCCAGTTCATTAAACCCCTTCGCGCCATGGATGCTACACCACTGACCCAAGGGCCCATACACCACTGACCCAACGTCCCTGACGTCCACAAAGTTGTGTACTTTGACCAATAGGCTTCTGTACACTCTTTACATTAATATCATAAAAAGCCTTTATGACTCGGTTAAATTAATACAATTCTCTGATGATATTGACATAATCGGTCTTATTTCAAGAGACGAAACTCAGCATTGAAACTCGATAGAAAGAGTTTTCAAACATGTGCACTGACATCGTTTTAGAAATGAATGTCTCAAAAACTAAAAAAAGTTGTAATAAATTTCAGAAGGAACAAACAAGTGATACAAGAACTACAGATAAACAATATACCGATACTTATCATTGTTGACAACAGCTTTCATGGTAAGGCCTACTAGAAGCTATGACAAAGAAAATTGTACAGCTGCTATTTTCCCTATATAAATGTAACAACTTTACACTACATCAGATCCTGGATATTTTTTTATTCTGTGACAATGTAACATTGGCTAATTGATGAAATACCTTGTCGGCAAGGCAACATTTCATTCAAACTGTTTCGCCGCTTGCATAATCTTATAAAATGAGCAACAAAAACAACAAGCAAAACACTACCAAACAAACTTTTTGAACAAATATTCGGGAAAATCTTGGAAGACAAAAGCCACCAGCTCTCTCAAAACTACGTCACGTATTGGGCGGCTTCTGTAAATGGAACGGTCCGAATTGTACAAAAACTCGTTCGTTCCTTACTCGGTCAGACTGTACAGCGCTACTCGCTGACAGGAAACTTGAAAAAGATCAAGACACCTGTGTGTAGTCACTGACTGAACTCTTTATGTTTGTGTCTGCGTTTTATATGTGAATGTTTGTGTTGCGTTGTTTTAATTTGAGAAAAGATTTCTTGCAATCACAACGGGTTTCTATAAAGATCAATGAAGCATTCTTAGTCTTGGGAGGTGGAAGTAGAGTGGGGGGGATTTATATCTTGTTACTGTGTAAGATAAGAAGCATTATATTATTATTATTATTATGTTAGAAACGAACGCGCATTTATTCTCTGATGCTGCCAGGGTTGAGTTTCGTTGGAAAGAAACAAAATTCATTGTTGTCCCTTTATCAGTTTCCACTAAGAAATTTTCTGGTGATGTGGCAGGTCTGCAGCAGTGCCGCCCTCTGACAGGCAACAAGAAGGTTAAGGGCTTTGAATGTATCTTTGAGGGCACTTGTTATTATCCACTCGGTTAATATAACAATGGGGTATATTGTTATTTTAGATAACTTCCATAAACGTTTGATCTCCAAGCCTAGGTTCCCATGTTTTCGTTATTTCTCCAACTCAGTTGTTCTTAAACTATGAGATATTCGTATGGCGAAGTCAAAAATAGTTATTTCTTATTATTATCAGTATTATTAAATGATTACAGATATATTGCTCGAATAGTCTGAATTTAAAAGAGGTGAGAAATAAAACATCTGAATGTGAATGGTCTTAATGTCTAGCCTGTAAGCTATTTCTTTTTGTTTCTCAACAATGAAGACACCTAAGGGCTTGTTAATTTCGATGTGAACGATTTCGAAAAATTATAACTGTCAAACTAGAGTGTGGTTAATTAGCCAGAATTCTTTTCCCAAAATATATACATCAACTGTCATATTTCTATGAAAATTGTTATTGTCGCTTTCGAGAAACATGTCAGGGTTTTTGTTTGCTTTTTTCTATCATGAAGAATTTGAAAGGTGAAAAGAGTAATTGCAATACAACATATCTAAACAACATGGTGACATGAATCATCCATACCCCAATACAGCGACAGCACGTCACATCACTGATATTTACACATTATCTTTACAAAATCTTGACTGTAGAATTCATAGAAATTAAAACAATAGGGCTTATGCATCTTTCTGATCTAATAATAGACAAAAACTCTTTGAAACTAGACCAGTGATGTTCAACCATCGGTCGGCGGGCCACTTTCATTACAACTTTCGTGTCGCGAGCACTAAACGGGACGGACGGACAGACAGACGGACAGACAGACAGGCCACACAAAACTAATAGCGTCTTTTCCCCTTTCAGGGGCCGCTAAAAAGGTTAAAAAAAGAATATAACCAATAGTCCATTTTTATTTTAAAAAATCTAGTACTTACATTCATTATTGAGAAGTTTTAAATATCCGCTGCATAAATGAGATGTTAAGTCGGATCCCTGAATTTAAAATTCTATATGTTCATCCCGATTCGTCTTAGGTTTCGCAAGTCTCATCACTAAAAAGGTTTGTCCTCACAAAGAAGTCCTTGTAATTATTGTGATCTTCGTTTACGCTTTTTTTTCCCGGAGATTTAGAAAAATTTTGGCAAACGGAGTAGAGTTCGATTGAATCGCATGAAATTTATCAAGCAGTGATGTCTAGCCGTATAAGTTAACCAGTTCCAGTTGCATCCCTATCTGGGCACTTGACACATTGACGGATTTTCGAAACGACTGAACACATTACTACATAGATTTTGTTGGTAAAAAAATTCAATGAAGCCACAGAGGCTTGGCTCCATTTGAGTCGACAACTTTTTTTCTAATAACTCTTGCCGATCATTATATCATTAGTCACTCTCACAAATTCTCCAAAGCAAGGGAAAGATCCTCTGTGATGGTTGAAACTTCTTTAACATGACTTCACCAGTAGTGTTTACTTACATGCTCCTCATAGCTACTAAACTTCTTTGATTTCCAAACTGTTTTTACCGTCATACAAATACGAAGATTTTGAGTGGCATCAGATATGTCAGGAGATTGGTCATCGGCAATTGTAAACATTTTCAAATCTAGTTTGACTTTTAGTTTTGAATGGAGATTTCTACCCATATCGTTGTAATCGTCACGAGAAAGGTGACAGCTTCAACAGCATTCTTCTTTTCAGGTCACATTTCTTCCATCATTGCTAGCAAGGCCTTTTCATGCATTTTACTATTTATGTCTCTACTTACAATGTGAACAACTCTGCCTTACAGAAGACTCATTTTCTTGTCTCTTTCTGTTATTTGAAAAGAAACGCTCAATCTTTATAGAACAAATATGTTGGCTTTTTATCCATTCCTACCCATTCCTTTACCCTAAAAGTAACATTGGGAAAGTTATATTTTTTTCAGACTTTTTTTTGAGAGAGATTTTCTACTTTTTGTGCTGATGTTTTAACGGCCAGATGGGGCCTCGTTGCGGGCGGGATGTGGCCTGCGGGCCAGACTTTTGGCATCACTGAACTAGACAATGTTAAAGCAATAGGCTCCCAATTCATCAGTTGTTCCTATGAATACAAAGTTGTGAGGTGAGAGTTACCTGTGACATTTTACGTCTCGAGGGACGATCTTTTCCCTTTGCAACTTCTTGTGCGCCTACAGAAGTCAATCCTTGATACACATCTGCGGTCACGGGCCGGAAATCAGCAGGCACAGATGCATTTTCACCTTTCTTTCTGCTGCTGTTGTGTATAGCATCTACAATCCGAGACCCATCCTTTATGCTCTCACTCCATGTGGATCTGTCCAGTGCCACTTTTTCCCAGATGCTAGTGTCTACTTTGAAGAGCTTCATGTCGCGTTTACATACACCCGTATTCCGTAAAAGTGGGCGACCAGCGGCTCTCCTGCCTTCTGTTAGATCGTCATACAGAATGTCTTGTGGAAGGCGACCTACTGGTATTCTTCGAAGTCAACCAAGGCGTCTGCTGCTGATAACCCAGTGGATGTGCGATTTGTAGCGGTAGGAAAATAGAGTTGTGCAGTGTGCATTTATAACGGAGCAAATTCTGGCTCTTTATGCCTATTAACAAAAATGTCCTCTTCTGTCGCTACTACAAATTATAGATATAGGAGTTGTTAGTTGAATGAATTCATAGGAAAAGTTTGCAGAGTCACGTAATAGCATCAAATTAACAGAAACAGCCTGGAACAACAAAAGGTTTCCCTTTAAAATCTGGCCATTTGGGAGCGGGGCAGAGGGTGTGAAGCTTAACTGTTTCTATGGGCGACGGTTAACAAAGGAATCTGTTTTTACTTCCCTAGCGTAAGTCTGCTACTCAGTAGAGCTGGGTGGACTCGAATCGGATGTTTTTTGTGGGATATTTTTAGTGTAGTAAGTTAGTGTAATTTGGTAGGCTAGTTGGTTTTTGTTGGTAGTTTAAGATATCAATCATCTAGTAGAGTTTAGTTACGTTTTTAGTTGTTTTTTTGTGTATTATCGGTATTGATTTATTGTTGATTATTTAGATTTTTTTATAGCACGATTAGGAATTAGTTATTTGTTTCATAGATAAAAAAAACAGCTAAGACTTCTTTAGCGCTTTCACCAAAGATGCTTGCGCTCCATCATGGACATACGATGGCAGGACCGCACTACAAACAGCGATGTTCTTGCGAACGCGGTATGGACAGTATAGAGGGACTTCTTATGGTCCGACAGCTACGCTGGGCAGGGCACGTATCCCGTATGGGAGACGAACGTATGCCAAAGGCAGTCTTTTTTGGTGAGCTAAAAGCTGGTCGACGTAACAGAGGCGCCCCAAGGAAACGCTTCAAAAACCAGCTTAGGCGTCAACTTTCCTTGACTGACATAGAAGAGAGCACCTGGCTGCATGCGGCGTCGGAACGAGACAGCTGGAGGTCACTCACAAAGGCCGCGGGATACACATTTGAGACCAAAAGAAAATCTGCTGCCGAGGACAAACGCAGACGACGAAAAGAAAATCTTAATCGACCACCTGCGGACAATGGTTTTGCTTGCCCTGGATGTGGCAGAATATGTAAATCACAGCTGGGACTGCACAGCCACGGGAAATAATGTAGGGCCTATTTCTAACTAATCTTCGACTCGAAGACAAGCCTTATTATATATAACGTAAGAGTGTGTGTATGTTTGTTTATTTTTTAGTTGTGAATTGTTTTTTAACATGGGCATTTTATTTAAAAGAAGTATTAAGTGTAGCCAGTGGTCTTGTGTTGGTTGTTGTGTTTGGTTCTTCTTCTATATAGTAAGGACATACTAATTGTTCCTTATGTGTGTTGTTTAAAGCAGTGGTCTCAACCTCATATCAGCATGTGGGCCGCAGATGAAAGTAACAACTAGTCAGCGGGCCGCACCACAAAAAGATAATGTTTTTTCATTAAATTTTACGAACGCTTCTGTCACTGCAGTTAAATGCTAAAATAATTTTTTTATAATTATCAATTACAATTAGAGTAGTTTATTACATGCCCAAGCAGTTTAGTTTACTAAAATAAGTTGACGTTGTCACTAATAAAAAAGCAGAAACTGTAGTCCCACCCCCCCAAAAAAAAAAAAAAAAAAAAGAATTACAAGGCCTACTGCAGATAGCTCGTCAATTCAGTTGAAAGCGTTTGGCAGACACCAGACTATCGACGTTAGTCCTGAAGTCGCGTGTAGTGGCAAGCCGCAAGGTGATGATCATCAGTCAGTCTTGATCGTAATGTTGTTTTGTTGATCTTCATTCTGTAGAAAAACTATTTGCAATCGTACGTAATCCCAAACATCGATTGAATTCTAGCAGCTGCGCAGAATAAGTTTGGAAACTTCTCTCTGGAAAGAATCGGATAGAAATCTGGAACGCCAACATCAGCGTATTTTTGTTTCAGAACAGTTTCACACTGCACGTGACTGCAGGTCCAGTAGTTCCATCTGGAACGTTTTTCCCGTCAAATGCGAATAGAGTGGTAACAAGGAAAAACTGTGGTTCGAGAGCAGTGAATTGCCAAAAGCGGTGTTCAAAATCTTCCAGTAGTCTGGAGAGGATGTCTACGTAGTCTTTCAGGCACTTGTAGTTCAACCGTTATTCTCAGTAGAAAAAATAAATGAGCCAGGTTTCCATTTGCCAGCTGAGTCCCCCACAAAGTCATCTTACATCTGAATGATTTGATGCGGTCAAACATCACGATAATCAGCTGCTTTTTGCCCTGTAGTTGTGAATTGAGTGCATTGAGATGTTGCGTGATGTCAGTAAGAAAAGCAAGATCCGACAAAAACATTGGGTGACTGTCAAGTGACTGAGCTGAAGTATGTCTGTCTTTCTTTGCCAAAAAAAAAAAAGCTATTTCCGTCTCCGTTCAAAAAATCTCTGCAGCACTTTTCCATGACTCAGCCATCTGACTTCCGTATGATACAGCAACTCTCCGTTGGGAGAGAAATGACACAAAATGTATGTGGTTGAGACCCCATGCACGTTTGAAGTTTACCGTATTCACGACAACATCCATCACGTTCTTCATTTGTAGACTTTTGCCACTTTTGCAGAATGCAGGCTGCAAAAGTTGAGCTTATTCCGTTTCTCTACCATTAATCCAATAACACCAACCTTCTCTGAACACATTGCTGGTGCACCGTCCGTAGCCGCTGAAACAAGTTTTTCCCACGGTAGCCCACACCTGTTAATACAAGCTTCCAGTTCTTGAAACACGTCGTGTCCATTCATCGTCCTTTTCATGGGTAGTAAGTCCAATAGCTCTTCAACAATGTTCATTGTAAATCTTATCTAATTTTTTTGAATTCGCGGACGTGGACACATGCGGCCAGCGGGCCGCGTGTTTGAGACTTCTGGTTTAAAGTATTTGATAACGTTATGGTTTTCGATGATACATTGTTATCATGCAATATTGAATTTAGTCTAAACGCCCTTGAGAATTAATTTGGGCATACTTAGCCCTCTTTATTATCGTATAATGTGTAATCATTTATTGTATGTGAAACCACGTATGTTGTTAATAATTATAACAATTAAGAATAATAATTTAACTTTTATAGCGCTGTGAACAAACAAAATGTAGACTCAAGACGCTTTGATTAAGTTTGAGCACCTTACAAACATAAACACGAGAGCTAAAATGACAAACTAATCTAAAAAAAAAGGTGTTAAACAGATAGGTCTTAATGTTCTTCTTGAATGTAGTGTAGCATGCTGTCTGTCTGAGAAATACGCATTAATAAATCCTAGAACACATAATATGTAGCAACATCATAAACCACTTAGATAAACATTATGTCCTTACTCCATACCAACATGGCTTTAGGAAACATAGATCATGTGAAACACAGCTAATAGGACTAATTGATGACTTTTCAAAAGGTTTAGATAATAGTGAACAAATAGATGCTATCTTACTAGATTTTTCCAAAGCTTTCGACAAAGTTCACCACCATAGTTTGCTTAAAAAATTAAAATATTTTGGTATTGATGGTCCATTGCATCAGTGGATTAAAGATTTTCTTATAGGAAGAGAACAAACTGTAATAATAGATGGTTCTAAATCAACACCAATAACAGTAAACTCAGGTGTACCCCAAGGAACAGTCTTAGGTCCATTACTATTTCTAATTTACATAAACGATTTACCAAATTGCATTAGTTCAGGAACAAAAGTTAGATAATTTGCAGATGATTGCATAATATATAGGACAATAAAAACAACACAAGATACAGAAATTTTACAAAGAGAATTAGATGAATTACAGAAATGGGAATCAAATTGGAGCATGTCTTTCCACCCAGAAAAATGTCAGTTATTAAGAGTAACAAGAAAACTAAAACAAATTAATTCCACTTATCTTATTCATGGTAAACCAGTAACACAGACTAAAAACGCAAAATACCTAGGTGTTATAATAAATGAAAAACTGTCATGGAATCCCCATATGGATGAAACTATAAAAAAATCAAACAAAGCATTAGGGTTTTTAAAAGAAATTTCTATAAATCAAATAAGAACATAAAACTAAAATGCTATTTAACCTTGGTTAGGCCAATAATAGAATATGCATCCTCTGTTTGGGACCCCTCAACTCAAGAAAACATTAAGAAACTAGAACAGACACAAAATAGAGCAGTGAGATTCATAACAAACAAATATTCACATTTCACTAGAGTTGACTAGAGTAACACCTTTAGTAAAATCACTAAATTTAGAAAGCCTTCAGGATAGAAGACTTAAGAGTAAAGTAGCAATAGGGTATGTTGCTGAACATATATGTGTCAGACGCGAATAGCCCAATTTTTCTGTAAAGGAAATTACAAAAGTCATTTCTTCTATATAAAATTCAACCACAGACCTATATATACTACAATAAATTTACGTTTTTGATTTCGAGTTTCGATTTATTTAGTGGTTACTGTTTTACTATTGCATACCAAGTATTAGAGTTCAGAAAGACACAAAGATAAAGGCACATTCCTCGTCCCATATGCTAGGACAAATCTGTACAAATGCTCTTTCTTCCCTAGTTCCATTAGAGCATGGAATGGTTTGCCTGAGCTAGCCAGGAAAACCAGTGACTTGGCAGAATTTAAGTCACTGGTAAATATGCATGACTGAATGCATGACGCGTAGGACGTAATCATCTTCTTTTTTTAAGTAACGTCTGTATTATATAAGATAAGATAAGAATTTTTACTCCTTTTCTTGAATGTGATATATTTTTTTTATAAATAAATATGGGAGAGTCAACCTCTCTGACATTTCCTTCATGTGCATATAGGCTAACTTACTAGATAGTCATAGCCTAACCGAGCCATGCGTGTTAATCACACACAACCCACCTGCATCAGTTAAATTTTAAATGACCAATACTCATTGTTCTATAATATAGTATCACATCTATCAGACTTAACACTTTAATTAACGACAGTGTGTGTGTGGGGGGGGGAGGCATCGCATACACCCAACTAAAACTAACTTAATTGTTCTTTAAATAGAACACATATAGCAACATAGTACAACAATGACATAAGGATGTTCTTACTCCATAGTGCCACAAATGCCTAACTAGTAAGTCCACCCCTGTTTATGAATATTGTTTTGGTTGCATATTTCAATCAGGTTTAGTGTTTTATGTCCTGAATCATTGACTTAGCGTAAAGTTTCTGATCAACAAGAGCGACTAGATGAACACATGGATGCACGTCTGACATTACAAGAGGCCTATCTTCTTTTTCGAGGGGATGTTGTCATTTTTAAGATAAAATGTATTACTTATGTTTGGGTGATTTTTTAAAATAAATAAATAAAAATGTGGCTTCAACAAAATGGAGTGGGATATCCCTCGCCTAACATTATTTGTTATAAAAGTCTACTTCTGCTCTGTTCAGGTATTTTTGTTTAATAAACTAATGCCATATTGCTGATTCATGACAATTTCATAGTTAGGCATTTGTGCATCACTTATCAAAAGAATATTACTTTCTATCGGATTACATAATCTTGGTGTTACCCCACAGCCCCACGGTAGGCTAATATTCAGTTTGTGTGTTTCAAAACAAAGCCAAGAAAATTGACATACATTAGGCTCGTAATGTAAAGGGCTTAGGGGGTGGGTACGCAGAGCCTAAAAGAAGGGGAAGTAGAGGCTGTGATCATGAGTTGTGCCCGTGACTAGGGAGTGATGTTACAAAATATTGACAGTCAACATAATTTCTTATTTATCGTGAGCAGGCTTTACTGCTATGGCGAATTGCCAGTAATGTGAATTATATGAAAGGACACTGCGGAATACATTCTTCTAATCCCTAGTTAAATTTTTGCTTAAAGCTGCTGTATTGTAGACGCTTAAAAAATCTATTTCTAAACTTTGGGGTGAGCAGAGACAGGGGAGTAGGGGCTCTGGGGGGGGGGGCTAACGCAAATATATGTAGTCAGCAAATCTTTAATAGTCAGCAGATCTATAAAGAACTATTATATTATGCTATTGATTGAAAATCTTAAGTTTCTATTCGCTGCTTTATATTTTAATACCTTTCTATGACAATATGGCTGTCAAACAGATTTTTAAAAAAATAATCTATAAGCTTGGATTATCGCCATCCGTCGTTTCTTAAATATTAGCACTTTCTGGTGTAAAAGTATTTGGCAGACGGACAAAAATCGAACTGCGTTTTATAACTGGGGTATATATAAAGACACAACCTAAAGCTTCGCATCAAAGGAGCTTTTAGCTCTTAAGCCATAAACAGCGTATTTCTTTTGAGACTTGTTACATCCTTAAGGACACATCATAGCAGTAGACTGAGATTAGCCGAATTAAAGGCCTTCTGCCATTGCCGACATGGCAACAACGAGGACTTCGGCCCTCCCTTTGCTCGGACTCACAATATGGCTTTTGACCCTTACACCGTCTGTCCATACCGCCAGGTACGTGATCAAGCTTTTTTTTTTTTTTTTAAAAAAAGGTGTTTTGCTGTTATGTTTTTCGGTTTCGTGAGTGGAATAAATGTTGAGAAAAAGGAGACAAAAGTTTGTAGGCCTATTCTCTTATTTCCAACATAATATTTTCAATCTGGTCTAAATACGTTATTATATTTACTGATTAATGGAAGAGAGTTTTAATTATAATTAGTAATTTATTAATGTTATTCACCTATACAAAAAATATTTCTGTAATATATAGGCCTTTTAGTTTATTCGCTAAAAGTTCAGCTTTATTAACTGCAGACAGGATTCAAAGTAGTCGTTATAAATATCAACAACTTTAAAGTTGAACTATGATCCGTGGTGATCTTAATTATAAAATAGGTATTTTAAAAATTTGTTTTCTGTTTGCATAATTCGATTTTATAACAACGTGAAAGTCTTTAAAGTGTTTTTAGATTCATTCATTAAGTATCAGTAAAAATACATATACCTTGCATAATGTTCAAAAATCATGTTGGGTAACAGTGTAATGAAAAATAACAATGGAAAAGGTTACTGTTTGGACGATATTCTCGAATTAGAACTTGCAGACAACGCCCGTTGTTCTGCAGGAAATCTGGTTTAAGGAGGAGTAATTTTTGTTACGTCACGTTACATTTTTTTTCTCATTGTCCAGATTTTTCAAGTGATATCTTCTTCTTCTAGCCAGAAAAATTGGCGCGGGTGATTTTTTAACATAGACTTATATCATCATTTTGGCTATCGGGTCCATATTTACATAAATAAAAAAAAATATCTCATATTTGCTTCACTGAAAAGAAACTTACACTTGTTTTGAAAGTTACCAATTAAACCTTTAGAAAGAATAGATGATTAATAATAATAATGATAATTTAATTTATAGAGCGCTATTAAGACACATGCCGCAGTGATGAAGATTTAATATGAGTGTAGCATTCAAAGTAACTTTGCAAATTCATCCGAGACTCATAGGAGTTACATAAGTTGTCATTTCTAACAGTTGTCTGCCTGAGCAAATGAAAACAAGAATACAATTTAAATCTAAATACCAAATCTAAATTATATATAGGCTATATATTCTATCAACTAAAGTTGGACACCGTCATTGGTAGATAAAAACATTCTTTCAGCTTCCAGATATTTAACTGACATCCCTTTATAATTGTTAGTCTTACTAGATCTGTTATTTATTGCTATGAAATCGCCAATAAATATCGCCATACATCCTTTTTTTAAATTAAATTCAAGGCCTTAAGGAATAAACTTTTATCTTTTAAACATTTTTAGAAAATAACAAAAACATTTGCATAAATATAAAAAATATACAAAAAAATGACACCCCCTTTTAGTAATATGCCTTTTCTGTTTTGTTTACTATTAGGCTAATACTGAATAGCTGCAAGATGATGTATTTTTTGTGAAAAACAAATGCTTATATATTTACTTTAAAAAATTAAATGATTAGCTTTCAGATTTAAAAAGAAGCCGTTTAATCAGACCTTTTGAAATGCCTAAAATATTCTGATGTGAATTTTCAATATATTTTCTAGTTTCTGTGATCTAAACGGGACGGACGGACAGATCACATAAAATTAATAGTGATTATTTCCCTTTAAGGGGCCGCTAATCATAAAAAAAAATATTTTGTAGCAATACAAATTAGTATACGATTAAGAAAAAAAAAGACTGTATTGTTGTGTATCGCACTTTTTTTTTCTTTGTTGTCTATGTTTCTTTGTTATTTCTTTGTCAAGTAAACTTTTTCATTTCTCCCTGTAGTCACTTCTGTGAAAGACAATGGGAAAACACAATCCGAGAACAACACCCTTGCTGTGAATTCTTTGACTACGTTCTTGGAAAAGATGGACAAGCTCCTATGAACCTGGAATGGAGCAAACCAGCTGACCAATTCAATCCCAATAACTGCTCAGAGCCTTGTACCTTCTCACGGTAAGCTAATTACTCCTCAGGTACGGCTCTACTGCAATAGAATATAGCGAAAAGTATTTTTCTTAAAAGCGGGTCGGTTTAGAAGTGAGATAGACCTTTAAGGCAGATGTAACGCACGTTCATCTTCGATAGTCTAGAATAGTCTATATTACTCCAGCTCAACTAAAATCTTTAGAAGCCAGTCTGTTTTGATTACGTGACGCAGAGAAAGTGATTCTGGGTATGCCAATGGAAATTCACTCACTGTAAATGTGGTAGTAAAAGTAAAGTTCCCCTTTCAGACCTTGTTGTCAGTAGGGCAGATGATGTAAAGGTCATCTGATTCTGTATTAACGAGGGTGTCATGTGGCCAGCACAACGACCAACCGCCTTTACTTTTCCCCAACTAATGTCAGGTACCCATTAGAGCTGGGTGGACTCAAGGGCGAACGAAAATCCCGAAATAAAAATCCCAGTCTTCACCAGGATTCGAACCCGGGACCTCCAGTACGGAAGCCAAGCGCTTTACCGCTCAGCCATCGCGCCCTCAAATGTGGTAGCACAATGGAAACATTGTTCAGTTACTGGTTTTCCCTTTCATACGGTGTATAAGGCAGATGATGTGAGGTTCATCTGTTTCTGGTCCACGGTTGAAGAGGGTGTGTTGTGAACACCACAACGACTAACCGTCTATACTTTTCCCCAACTTATGTCAGATAACCATTAGATCTGGGTGAACTCAGGCTCTCTAAAGATCCCGAAATTAAAAATCCCTGCATTCACCAAGATTCAAACCTGGGACCCCATAGTTCGGAGGTCACCGCGCGTCAGGTCAAATGTTTTTTTTTTTTAAATTCTCTCTATTCCTAACCTACCATGCGCTTGACTGTAAATATAGAGAATCTATATACAAAAAATTCCTCTAAGGGGTGAAATGTAAACTGCATTACTCTAGATGCACCCAATAGTGTAAAGCGTGTGCTTTTAATGTATAGAAGTTAAGTGTTCCCTACATGAAATTTACCCTACACGTAGGCTATCAGACATCGGACATGACCAGGATTTCAAACTATTGTTTTGTGCTAGAACTAAATTTTTTTAGCAATATTAGCTATTTAAGTGAATGCTTGATCGGAGAATAATTGTAATTTAAAAACGCAAAAGAATTTCACTAGATCTATATAATAGATTCTCTCTTCTTGAGTTCAGCAAGTGTTTATTATAATGTTTTGATTGCTCACACAGGGTCGAGCACGCTACAAACATTTCCTGCTGTGATGGCTGGAAAGGATCTGAGTGTGACGAACGTAAGTTTGGTTTTATTTTTAATCCGCTATTATACACTGACATTCTTGGGGCCATATCAAGTAAATACTGAAACAAGCATGTTTAAAACATATGTGATGCTTAAAAGGGTCATAATGTAAATTTTGATATTGAAATAACCTCTCTCAAACATATAATTAAATTTATAAGTTCAGAAAGATGATCCACCGCGTCATCTTTCACTATTTCCTCTACTTCACCTGTTTTTTGAAGTTTCACTGCCATGAACACGAAGACTAAGACTGAAACTGTTTTATTGATCCTTATGGACATTCGTTGTGATTACAAGCACCTTCCTCTCATATACAGACAACACAACAGAAACATACACATAAATAAAACGAAGTTAGTTACTAAATTGCTAGAATCCTATTGTCATGCTGCAGAAATTATTTTTTTTACAGTGAATTGTTCACACAACTAGATAGCCTATCTATCCAAACGGATATTGTGGCACGACAATGCGCACTCATTCTGACTTTTTAAAATTGGACTACGTATCGGAAATTTCATTTAACTGTTGACTTTTAAGTAAACTTGTCGACCCAAAGCAATAAAGCAATACATTTCGCGAACCTAGTCCTGGACGTTTCATCATAGTTATCATTTTAATGATCATGCATACGAGCAATTAAGTGTTCATATTTCTCAAGGCGTAGCAAATTAGTACCCATCCGGCTTAAGAATAGGCCCCTCTTCTTTAAGTTAGGTGTGACAAAAACAATATTTAGCTACAGGCCACATAGAATATATATATATTTAAATACAATTGAAAAACTACCTTTTACATATAACAGCTATAGTTCTAGTGTAATTGAGTGTAAATATCAGGTGGCCGAGCCTTGCTCGGTTAATTAAATGTCCTGCCCAGCCTGACTGTCGGACAATAAGAAGTTCATGCCGGCTTTTGCCATCCATCCATCCCAGTGGTGCTACAGCCCGTGGTCTGCTTTTAGTTTTACACATCCCTTCATTCGTATCTCTAAACGCGTTCTTGTTTGGAAAGAAATATTTTAGTGTTCTAGGGTAAGCCTAGTGACGTAAGCAGCGTTTTTTCCGTTTACGTCATGGAAAACTTTCATTCATAAATTATTCTAACCAAAATTAATGGTCTGCTTTTAGTTTTACACATACCTTCATTCATATCTCTAAATGTTTGCAAAGAAATATTTTAGTGTTCTAGGGTAAGCCTAGTGACGTAAGCAGAGTTTTTCCCGTTTACGTCACGGAAAACTTTCATTCATAAATTTTCCATTTCATTCATAAATTATTCTAAGATTGAGACATTTTCATATCGAAATAACGGTCGAACTCGAGTTTTCCCGATGTGCCCGATGAGCTGAAAATTTTTTTCTCAATAATATGCAGATACGTTGAAATTTTAAAGAAAATCGTTAGAGCCGTTTTCGAAATAGAAGAAATATATATACAAGAATTGCTCGCTTAAGAGTATAGGATTACGTTCAACGCATATTTCTTTCAAGGGCGCGTATGGACCAATATTTATCGTAGGCCCGGGCCCAAGGAACACATTCGCGCTATAGTTGCTACGTTTCTTTAAACAAAAGAATACCTCTTAAAGTGATTTTAAAAATATAGTTGTAAAAGTGATTATTCATTAACCAAATCAAGGCACATAGCCTTTTTCTTAAATAAAAATTGCTACACACTTATCATCACTAACAAAAAATCATTAAAATTATCGATTACATCATTGCTAATTTATCATATCCTGATGTCTACACTTCCTATACCACATTTGTTCTGTTGTCACAGATTAATAAACTACTGTAGACTTTACAATTAAACAATAAATAATATAACGAGACTTGTCTTCATGAAGGTAGACATTAGAGAACTCTTTATTTCCGCTCTATCTTTTACGTTCATTCAATAACATAAACAATAAACAATGACGTAATATATTTTATATTAGCACATCCTTCCTTTTAAAGTTCTTAATAGAGCCTACTGATATCTAGAAGGAATCTTAACAACTCGGCCACTTCTGGTTGTTTTGACTGGCACGACAAGTTCTCTAGACGTTGGTCTATAACTGTCTGTTTCGGTTGTTCTAACAGTTTGTTGTTCATTGTCTTCGTCATTATCATAGTACCCAGAGATGTCTTCATCAAAACTCTTGTTCAAAAACCGTTGGTTTCTTCTGTAGGTTTTTCCATCATTTGTCTTTATGATATAAGATCTGGGTGATGGATGTTTCTTAATGACGACAGCTTTCTGCCATGTTTGTCCTAGACGCACTCTCACCTTCTCTCCGACAGAATAATCTTTAGGTGGTCTTGCTTTTGCATCGTATTTTACTTTGATTTTCATCTGTCGTTCGTTGAGTAATCTCTCTGCATTTTCAACTATCGATGGTTCAAATAGTTTGGGATCAGTTGGAATTATGTCCCTGAGTCTTCTACTCATCAGCAGTTGTGATGGTGAATACGGCAGTCCACTTATTGGAGTATTTCTATACTCGAGCATAGCGAGATATGGATCTTTCCCACTTTTGTATGCTTTGTTGAATATCTGCTTTACGATACCAACATACACCTCACTTTGACCATTTGATTGAGGGTACCTGGGACTTGATGTAGTTATCTTGAAATTCCATTCAGAAGCAAACTCTCTATATTGATAACTGTTGAATGGCATATTGTCGCTCACTATTTCTTCTGGTATGCCATGTCTAGCAAAAACTCCTTTCAGTGCCCTGATAACACATTCTGCTGTTTTGTTCTCCAGTCGTTGTATTTCAGGGTATTTTGAGAAATAGTCCACAACTAGCAAATAATCATTGTTTCGCCATTCAAACAAATCTGTCGCAACCTTTTTCCATGGTCTGTCTGGTACAGCATGAGGTAACAATTTTTTCTTCACATTGTTTCTTTTGAATAGTTTAACATCAGCCTCAGTTTTGCGACGAATTTCTTTTATCTTCTGATCACTTCCGGGAAACTTTCCTGTTGCGCTATAATTTTTCTTAATCATGTCCTCATCTGGTCTCGATTTCTCTTGAGCACGTAATAGTTTATCATCTTCATGCAATTGAGACCCTGACTTTGGTCTACTAGTTGTTGTTAGTTGATTTCTCGGCATCAACTCTCGTGGTACTTCATTTTGTCGCTTGACATCATGTACTTCGACGTTTTTCTTTGCTTCGATTAGTCTTAAAGCAATAGATGTCTTCATACCAAGAACTGGGTTTATTTCTTTCTTGATCACATACAGATCATCTTTGACTTCCACATCGTCGACTTTAAATATGACCGATGCAACTCCCTTCAGTTCTAATGCTTTATCCCCTAATGCTCGTAGGGTAATATTTGACTGTTTTAACGGACTATCAGTTTCTAAAGTGTTCCACGTTGACTCTGATATCACATTGGCTTGTGCTCCTGTGTCAATCTTCATTTTGACTATCTTTCCCATAATATTGACATCAACCATCCAAACTCTGACATTGTTGTCAGCGCCAATTGCCTCAAACCATAACTCATTTGCTTGGCTTGCTTGACTTTCATCTTCCAGTAAATCAACAGCCTTGGAATATTTCGAACGACATTTTGCAGCGAAATGATTTTTCTTTTTACATTTTCGGCATGTCTGTCCGAATGCTGGGCAATTGTGTTTTCCATGCGATCTACCACAAGATCTGCAATCTTTAATGGTACTTGTAACATGGTTCCTTGCCATACTCTCCTGTGAGTTTTTAACTGGCTTTCTTTCTTCTGTCCTCTTTACCTTATTAGCAGCATCTATTTGTATTCCTTTCATATCCACTTTCATATCCATCATTTGGTTCTGTGTATGCTCGTCAGCACGAATGATGCTTGCTGCTTTATCCAAAGTTAAGTCTACGTCTCTCAGAAGTCTCTCTCTCACTCGATCCGACTGTATGCCACATACTAATCGATCTCTTATGAGTTCCTCACGAAGGTTGTCAAACTTACATTCTTTCGCCAAATTCTTTAGATCTGTATAGTACTGTTCAAACGTTTCACCAGCCTTCTGACTTCTTGTGAAGAATTTAAATCTGTCATAAACAGTGTTGGACTTTGGCATAAAATGATTCTGAAACCTTTCAATGAGTTTGTCTACAGTCTCATCTTCAATTACTTCAAAAGTATTGTAGATATCTCTAGCGGGTTCACCGATCAGGTGTAGCAGTAATGCTTTCTTTACTGGTTCGGGCTTCGTATCCTTTTCAGTGGCGACCATAAACAGTTCAAAACTTTGTCTCCATTTTTTCCATCTTTCAGACAGATTGCCGTCTAGTGACAACGGTTTAGGAGGATCGAATAATTCCATTATTCGTAAAGCGTATAGATTCTAGATTCTATGTCTAGATGTCTAGATCTAAAACAATTCAAATGAACTAGTGATATACCAATTGATTCAATAGATTCAAATAAAATGCACTTAAAAGCAATTTTATCGAATTTAGAAACGACTACCTTCCAGATCTGTCACAAGACCTGACACCAGATCACAAGATCTGACACTTCTGATACCAGATTACAAGATCTGACCCTTCTGACACCAGATCACAATATCTGACCCTTCTGACACCAGATCACAAGATCTGACCCTTCTGACACCATGTTCTGTTGTCACAGATTAATAAACTACTGTAGACTTTACAATTAAACAATAAATAATATAACGAGACTTGTCTTCATGAAGGTAGACATTAGAGAACTCTTTATTTCCGCTCTATCTTTTACGTTCATTCAATAACATAAACAATAAACAATGACGTAATATATTTTATATTAGCACAACATTCCTAGAAAATGGAAATTGCTAAAAATGTTTCACTTTTAAATTTCTATATCGTTTTATCTTATTTCTACAGCCGTATGTAACCCACCGTGTACAAACGGAGGGACATGTGTGGAGACGGAGACCTGGGCATCGGCGTTGCCAAAGTGCAACTGTCCAGACCCTTACATCGGACGTGCCTGTGAGGAGAACCTCGACTGTAAGTGTTTCAACTTGACATTTGCTTTTTTTCACAAACGTGAAAAGATACACATTTCTGAACTTCATCAATGGTTAAATGCACCTTTTGTGTCATATTGATCAATCGATCAATCAACTTTCGACGATTGTGAGAAAAACTCTTAAATAGCTGAACGTATTTTAGTTTCGTATTGACAAATATAGAATGATTTAAGTTCATAATTTCTATGCTAAAATTTATGTAGTTTCAAATTAAACAATGTGAAAAGATTCAGACTTCATAATTTTAAAAGTTGAAAGGTATTTTTTATATAGATGGTAAGCCATGTACACAATTATTCTGCTTCAGTCAATTGGGTAGACCATGTATATTTGTTTTATGTTTCACTTTACAGCCATCAAGAAAGGCTTAAAGTATTGCTACGGTGGCAGTAATTGTCAAGGCAAGCTTGTAAGCACTGAGGCTCAGAACATCACAAGTTGCTGTAAAGTAGGTTTCTATGGTTCTTGGGGAAGTCAAATACCATCCTATGGATGCGCCTCTTGTAACCCAAGTAAGAATTTCCGTGTCTTTATATGTTTGTTTATGTATGTGTACATAGAACAGTTATGAGCATGTCTGACTATAATAGTATAATGCGTGTTTTTCAATATCATTTTTAAGTTTCAAAGATTTTTTTATAAAGACCTGCCTGCCTATCCCTTAGTTTGTGGACCGTTGGGGCACCAAGCAAGACTTGTAGACCGTCTTTCTCCATTCCTCTATATCCTTTGCCCTGTTTAGAACTTCCTTCAATAGTTATAAAGACTCGTATGTTAAAATATTATTGATAAGATGTTTTGCATGTTTCTGATAATCCTTCATAGTTGAAAATAATTTACTTCATAGTCCAAACCTCCATCAGGATGGACAGGGGGGCAGCATATAGGGTATGAACCTGGGACCATAGACCAGATTGGGCGCCGTAAATTGCTCATGTGATCAGATGTCTTCGTCACTATTCTTAGATGTCCACGTTAAGAGCTCTTATTACATTATTAGTTTCATTGAAATAAAACCTAAAATCCTTATTTAATTGAGTTTTGTTATTTCTAGATGCTACTGTTGTCGTCAACAACACCCTGGACATCAACACTTGTATGTCATCTGGTGATGACGAATACCGCACTTTCGATGGTATCTACTACAGATATGCTTCAGAATGCGCCGTCGCTATGTTATATTCTACTCAAATTCAGATCTACGCTGTGACTGAATGTGATCCAATGGACAAATGCACTTGTCAAAAGGTATGTTAGAAATGTGTATAATAGATACAAATCTTTAGTTAGCAACCTTTAAAAGTGTTTATTTGGCTTACGAAGTTTTTTTTATTTATTTATTTTGTTTTATGTTTATTTTTAAGACCATACTGTCTAAAATATAGATATATAGATGTATAAGGGTTTTGTCAGCTACAGTCATATAAAGAACAAAAAAAAAAAGGATTTCGAAGTGCTAGTTCAAAGTTGTTAGGAAATTTATATCTTTGGGCTTTGGCTACCTAGACTTTGATCCTCATGCGCAGTTCGCGTCAAGCTATGATAGAAATCTTCTCTCATCAATATTTGCATCCTCTTTCCAACTTGTGAGAGATTCTCTATGAAGGTGCTCCGCCAAGTTATACGACGGTGTCCCGTTTTTGTTTTCCTCGTTTCGGCCCGAATCTTTGGGACGCGATTCGTTCTGTCGGAGAATATGCCCGCAAATCTACAAACAAAATCAGTCACAACTTCGCTGATTCGCCAAGAGCCCGTTCGGCATAGGATTTCTCTGTTTGTGAACCGATCTACTAGATTCTTCTATCGATTTCTGCAGATGATTTTCACGATTCGTGTGCGCCGTAAGGATGACGATTTTGTTGGGTAGGTTTAACTAGTTGAGTAGAACATCATGATCCGAATACACCCTAATTAATCTCGTAGCCAGGCATGTAACCGTCTGGACAATATTAATAGTGGCCTTGGGATTTATAATCATTTTGCAATTAGATGAGAAAGTCCAACGTCATGCTATATTCTGTCAGAGTTATAAAAGGGAGTGGTGGCATCAGTGTTGTTTGTTAGCCTATGGTAGGACCTATGTGTCGCCCTGTGTAGTTAGCTCAAGGTGTCAACCCTTTTACAACTTCCATTCATTTTTTTTTTAAATGTAAACTATGCGATGTCTTATGGAAAAAAAAAAAAAACAATTTTCAAGAAATAGGCAGTACGAAACATTGAAGACATGAAGGCAGTGTTAAATAGTCCTATAGGCCTAACTCGCATTCTTTTTAATATTTATATTTTTCGTTAATTCTTTTAAAATATAAATTCTACCTCTTAGAGACTGCAACGCGCTGCTTTTCCTTGTAAGAAAAGTGCAGGCTCAAAACAATATTAAAGTTAGATTAGGATGAGGTGGGACGGGCCGATACCATCGTTCATTATAAAATAATTATCAGTAAAAGACATCTTGTAGCAGGCTTGTCTGTTTACTCTAAAGACCTCGAAATAACTCTGTAAACCTTACGGTAGATAACGTAAATAGGGAGAAAAATACAGTTCTTATGCAAAAAAAAAAAAAATAAATAAATAAATAAAAATGGCCCGGATAGATTCTGAAATTACATTAGCGAAGACAATATATTGTTACGATTCTCTCTCTTTCTCTCTCATAATCATATCTCTTCTGTAACCCCTCTGCTCACACAACACATCTAACACAAGAACTTGACAACGAGAGTACTGGTACTTTCATGAGTAAATTTACTAAAAAAAAAAAAGCCAATACGACACAAGTGGCAACACAATAAACTTACTACAAATGTTACACTGCACATCACCGTACTGTCGTACTAAACTATATTGTCTCCTTATCTTGTCCTGGACTCACGTTTCACTCCAGGACTCTACCAGGACCAACTTCATAACCGACTAACAGTCCCGGACTCCCCCCGCTGTCCTGTGCTAAACAGCCTTACACATTCTGTCTCTGGTCCACGAAGGGTCATATTTATGTTCAGACCAAGAATTTCCTTGTCCATCGATATAGCAAGATAAACTAGTCTGTGTCACATGTGTCAGCTGATCTATAATCTATAGTCAAACCATATCGAGTCGCCATTAAGATTATAGGGCCTAAAGGTTACAACAATATAGCCTATAGGAGTTTTTTTTTTTGCAAAAGCGCTTTCGATCTTGCTGTGCAGACGCCAAGCTCTCACGATAACAGTGTGAAATATTGTTTTTTTTTTTTTTTTTTTTTTATAAAACCGGTAGCTTATAAGATAAACTAAATAAACGACGTCACTTAATTTAACTGAATTAAACTTAAATTTAAGTAACCTAGGCCTAATCTCATTTTTATTTTATCACCATTAAAATATGTATTTCAGTATAGGCCTAGGCTTAAAAAGCAAAGACATTGATCTAATATTTTTTCCTTTAGAAAAAAAAAAAAAACAGAAAAAGGAAAAAGGCTGCACTCCTCCTCCTAGTCAGCACATTGCACCATCACTTTTTTTTCCACACCGGCCCGGGGGGGGGGGGTCTACAGTTTGAGAAACGCTGATTAAATAGATATGTAGGTCTGTGCGACTAAGAAGGTCAACATCCTTGACACTTGACCTTGCACCAGATTTAAAAGAATTTTATGTTTACTTTCATAATCCTAGACTAAGAATAGAGTAGACTTTAAACTAGAGTCTATCTAGAGATCTAGATCTAGATGTACCTAGGTCTATTAGATATATAGATCTAGACCTTGTACAATTGTATAATAGATCTATATATAGAATGTAGGGGTATGGCCCATACTGCCCATTCAGCCCATTGTCATTGAGATGATAGATCTAATTCATTGGTTTATATAATATAATAATACTATGATTATGATAATTTAACAGATAATCATAGTCTACTCTATGTCTATATTATATATATTATATAATAAATTAAATATATATATATAAAAAATAATAATATAATACTTTTAATAGATCTAGTATCTAGAAGATCTAATTGGTATTTAGATCTAATAATATTAATAATATAATAGTTATTATAGTATCTAGACCTAGTCACTAGTGACAGTGTATACTATATTAACTATATTTAGGTCCCTATCCTATAGTGGCTATAGATAGATCTAGATGGCTGCCTGGTCATGCTGGCTTGCGCACTGGACTGTCGTTTGGATTTATCGATGGTCCTGCGTTCAAATCCTGCGCAATCCAAATCCGTGTTCATCCTGCATGAGGTTTGGACTGACTAGGAACTTGGAAGTAAACTATATTCAACTCTGATCTGAAGGAATATCCAAAACATGTAAAACAAACATTTTAGAGATTAATTTATCTAATCTAGACTACAGATCTCTAGTCTAATTCTAGAGTCTAGTTTCTACTCTACTGAGTCATTATGATAGCTGTCAATCATGGCCTTAGCTAGGATTTTTTTTTTTGGGGGGGAGGGGCTAGGGGGATTTTTTTCTCCCCCTTCCTCCCCTCCCTCCCGCTCCCCGTGAAAGAAA
>JADKLZ010000003.1:19393318-19407813 GCA_021533235.1 Biomphalaria straminea
TTGGACATGAAGATTTGTTTTCTTTTAGGACTACTTTTATTGGACATAAAGATCTGTTTTCTTTTAGGATTTGTTACATGCACGCATCATAGTGTGAATGTGGAATGGTGCAAATGTGTATTGAAAGAGGAAAACCAAAATGGACAAAATAGTTTTTACAGTGTTAATTAAGATCAAATTATTATAAACTATGATTTTGGTGTTGTTGTATCGATAAATAGTCTCATCACATAATAAGACATAACATAACCATTGTGTTACATGCTCATCATAGTGTAAATGTGGAATGGTGCAAATGTGTGTTGAATGCAGAGGAGAACCAAAACGGAGGAATATAAACAAAATAGTGTTAATTAAGATTACATTTTGTATAAACTATGATGTTGTTGTTTTGGTGTTGTTGTATGGATAAATAGTCTCATCACATAATAAGAGGTAACAGAACTACTGTTATTGGACATAAAGATTTGTTTTCTTTTAGGACTACTTTTATTGGACATAAAAGATTTGTATCTTTTAGGACTACACCATTTTTTTTTCTTTCAGCTTGTCCACACAATGAGACCCATTGTAACCAGACATACTGTATACCTAAAAACTACCATTGTGATGGTCATGATGACTGTGGAGATGGATCAGATGAGATTGGATGCAGTAAGTGTCAAAGAGATTTAAGTATTTCTACATATATTATTTACAGGGCCATAGGTTTCAAATCATTAAATCGGTAAATTTTATCCCTTTTTTTATGAACTTGGTTTTAACTTTTCATGAAATCAAAATAGGCTTTTTTTGTGAAAGGTTTGCTTGTCTGTAGAGAAAATGTTACTTTTACATGTGATAAGAGACTAATATTTTAGCATAGAAAAGAATAATGTGGTTTATCTATTTGCCATTTATTAGATTTTAAAATGTATATACGTTCTTTTTTTCTAGTTAAAAGTGAGCATTATAAATAACAATATGAATATTAAAAAATAGATATTTACTTTCATGTTGTTTTTTTATTCATTTTCAGCCTACCCATTGACTACAACACCAAAAGGTATAACTTTTGAAAAGTTTTTAAAATTGGTTTATTAAATATATTTATTAGCTTACATTTATATTGTGATATTTTTCTTCAACTCTTTAAAAATGTACATCATTTTGTTATTCAAATGACAGAATGCTTATATAAAAATGAAGTAATCAATCAACCTGGAAATGGAATCAGTATAGAATCAACTACTGGTTTTGGAGAAAATGCATTTACTAAAGAAGGAGTCTCTCCTGCAAAAGGTGACCAAATCACCATTACCATTTATGCTGACAAAGATACACATGCAGCATTGAATGGCATGGTCTTCAATGTGCTCAATGCTAATGGGACTATCTATAGAGTGATTATCACCACACCAGAGGGTACTCTTCTAATACAGGTATTCTTGCACCTAGTTGCAATGAATAGTTTTTAATGGTAGAATGATCAGCAAAAAAAAAAAGATCTGTCCAGGTTCAGATTTAAATACATCATAACTTTGACCATTGGTTGGTTTCTTTGCAGGAGTCTCCAGTTATTGGTGATCAAGTTACCATTATTCCTCAAATTGAAGGTGATAAGGGGTTATTTGAGAAAATAGCAATAACAGCCAGTGGCACTATTGCTGGCTTATCTCTGGATCTCTGTTATGAACCTTTAGGTAAGGAGCACATTTATTGTTGAAGAAGTTTATAAGAATACTAATGATAATTTGTAATTGTAATAATTATAATAATACTCTTTATTATCCATAAAGAAATTTCTTGCAAGTAATAAATTACAAAGTCATCATTTATTAAGTTAAATTTTTTTCTCCCATTGTAGTCACTCCCAGTGAGACCACTCCAGAGACTACTACAACACCAGGTAGTCTTATAATTATTAAGAGTTATAAAGTTATAATGTTCATATTTTAATAACATTCGATAGTATTTTCTAAATATTTATTAACATCAAACCAAAAAAAGGCATTAGAAAATTAACATAATAGTAACAAGAAAATATAAGAAATACTTTCTACAAAAAAAAAACAAAGCTTATATTAATTGTAGTCATATCAATTGGTTTGGATCAGTCATGTAATAAAATTTATGATAGGTCTAAACTAACAATAATAAATCTTGGTAAAGAATGCTGTTTTGAAGGACTTGGGTAGAATTTTGGTGACACTTCATATCTGCAGATTTCACTGGTTTAAATTTTGAGTCAGGTACTTGGATGATTTGCTAGCATGGTAGATGCTAGTTATAGTGCTTCCCTTTCTGATCTGTGGCTGTCAAAGAGCTCTCCAATTGCAATGTTTTTTTTTAAATTTCTTCCTTTGGCCATTCAATGAGTATTGCAGCTCCTCTATTTTGTGGTGGCTTTATGAGATGAACTATCCACCTAAACTCTGATTGTTAGAGTAATGAGTTTGTAGAAAAGAGTTCACAATTTCCTTGAGCTCTGTTGGAATGTTGTCAGATTTTTTGTTTATATTTTGAATACAATCTCTTAAATTAGGAAAGCAGCTTTGGTCACAGGGTGGAGATTCATTGTGTTGTTTCATGGATTCCAGAATATTTTTTTTTTAAGTTGTTGTTTCTTTTTTACATTTAGATACCTATATGAAATTATAATTTGGTCATTTTAAGATGGTTTTTAGTGCCAGTTTTGTGGATTTTATTTTTCAGTGGTTGCCTCTTCAAGGTTTCCATTTTAGTTAATTTGGAAAGGATTTTTATTGCTCTTCTTTTGTCCAGATAGACTAGGGCAGTGGTTTCCTCCATAGCTCTTATAGGTGTTGTTTTGATTGCTCCTGTCATTATCCTTAGACCAATGTTTTGAACCTTGTCTATTTTTCTTAGGTTGGTTTGGGCTGTTTAGCCCTACGCTGTGGCACCATATTCTACAACAGGTTTTATGTAACTTGTATAAGTCTTTTTTCAGAATTTTGTGACTAGCTCCCCATTCTGTGCCAGATAATTGTTTTATAAGAGATAGTCTCTGGGTACCTCTACTTTGTGTTTTTTTTTTTATTTGGTTTCTCCAGGTTAATCTCAGGTTATAGGTGACTCCATGATATGTAGGGCTGTCATTTTAAATATGTGCAATTATCACTATATTTACTAAAAAAATTGTTTTTATTTAGCGCAATTTCATGCCTTTAGCTTTCTCAATACTCTATGATGTTATCCCTTGTCTGGACCAGTTGGGAAAAGGGCAGAGGAGAAATTGGTTGAATATTACAGGGATCATTTTTTATTTTTAAATGAATTTATAAAAAGAGAAAAAAAAGTTGAACAAACTGGATTTGAACTTGAGGGCTTTAGCCCCCTCAAGCCAATGTAGTTACCACTGTAATAGTACTAGAGAAAAGCTTATGAAAAAAGATTTTATAGTTATCAACTGTAAGTTTCAAACTTTAAGAAAAGTATAGAGGGGACAAATTCAACTTATATCACCACATCAGTCAAGTACAAATTTGTTCCCTTATTTGAGATACTAAACAAAACAATTAATTACCAATAGTTAATTGAATAATTGATGAATTTTAACTCGTTCTCTCCGTAATTATTTTCCATGTTCCAATGGAATTCAATTTTGCTAATTAGTATTTTTCTACACTGCCATGATTAAGCTTCACTAACTTTTGTTTGTAATCAGAATATATTTTTTTTGGTATAGAATTAAAAGGAATGGATGCTCTTTATATATAACACAAACTAAAGTTTATGAAATCAAACATTAATTTAATGAGGTCAAATCAAAGTTGATATAATCAATTAGGAGAGAAAGAGTTAAATATTGATTTTTGTTTTGTCAGGTAAAAGAAACAAGTGTGCAAAATTTCAGCTTGATCCAAGACTGGGTGTTGAAGAAATAACATGTACAGACTTTTTACCAGACAGACAGAGAGACAGAAAGCAAGATTTTTTATCTGATTTTCATTGTATTCAATTCAACATTAATTAGCATTGGAGTGTGATGAAGGATCTCAGCCTCTAACAGATGAATACTTTGGACCATCTCCAAAACCCACTGATGGTGTTATCAGAACAGATGAAAATGGAAAAATCGAGTTGTTATTGACAACATTATCTAATGTTGAACTATATATGCTATCTGAAATAAAGTTGGCTATATCCGGAACAAATTTTGCAGAAATTGCCATATATAAAAAAGATGGAACTAAATTTTTAGAAACGGTAATATACAAAAATATTTAATATAATGAAAATTAATGCATTATATATTGATTAATGGTAGATAATTTTATAATTCATTGTTTATGAGGACAACATTGTTTTTTTTGTTTTTTTTTGTTTTTCTCTTACCTACATCACAAGTCCACAGTTCTAAAGAAATTCTTCTAAAGCATAAGTCTTTAGAATTTACATTTAGTTTCTTTAAAAATAAACATAAAATGACTCTTGTTCTTAAATATATTTATTTTTAGGTCAATACAGCTGGTAAATCTTCTCTGTCTTACCCAATTGAAAATGGAATCAACATTAAGTCTGTTAAAATAACATTAGATGTTGATAGATCAAATCCAGATGCAGCATTTGCAAAATATGCAGGAGCAGAAGGATGTGCCAGACGTGAGTGTTAGTTTTGCATTAGCAATAAAAGATAAATAACAAAATTCTGTTTACAAAAAAAAAATAAAACAAAGCAAATATGAAATAAATAAGCACTGTATACATTTTAATCAGTCTTTTGGATACCACTTGTATCATGTTAGAAGAGGGGTTTAAATATGTCTTTTTTTAAAAACATCTCTCTAAAATGTATAATTTTCACTTAAATTTGGGAAGATTAAATAGTCTAAAATAACAAAGTCCTAATTAAAATTATAATTCAATCCTATTTTTGCTATCACATTCAGAGTCTCTTCATTACTTATTACTATTAATATTTCAATCTTAATCAAACATCAACTTATATTTAGTATTGCAACAGGTTTAGGGGAACGATTAGATGTTTGATGTAATAGCGTTGATAGAAATGATAATTCATGATGCCACATTTCATCAATGCTACTTGTTTTCTTTGATAACAGCTAGGAACTGTACATCTGGATACTGCAATGATGAATGTCTGGACCAGTATGATAATTTATGCTCTTCACCTTGTCCACCCGTGGAGTGCTGTAAGTAACATCAATTAGTCTCTGGACAATGACAAATATTTTTACCATAAAAAAAAAAAAACAATAGAAAGTGCAAAACATTGACAAACATCATGAAGCATTTAAAAAAAAATTAATGTGTTTTATGTTTTTCATTTATCTTTTATTGCATTAGCTTAAGGACACTGGTAAGGGGTCTGATATGGTTAACACTTGGAAAAGAGAAAGCCTTTCTTTTTTTCTCAAATTTCATAACTTTTTTTTCCTCTTGGTTGTTCCAAAGAGAGCAAGTAAAAACACATTAGCCTGTATGTAGTGTTACAACACGATTAGGAATTAGATCGAGTTATTTGTTTTGGGAATAGGGGATAGGTTTTTACTTAGTAACGATGACATGATAAATCTTTAAAAAGTAAAAAAATAGGATTTGATGAAGACATGATGATTTTCCTATTGAAGAAAAGATAAGGATTTTAGAGACAGCTAGAAGAAAGGACATTCGATGGTTCCCTTATTGTTATTAAACATACTAACTTCTTCCCCCGCAAAGAACAATCTACAATTTTCCAACAGATAACAGGACACACACCTCTGTTAAATTACCATCTGAACAAAATAAACTCCACACAACTCCCCCTTTGCAGACACTGCGCCCACCCTTATGAAACTGTAAACCACATCCTCTTTGAATGCCCCTCCCTAACCCACCTTAGGCAGACCCTACTTCCACTATAGCCCAACATAACCAACACCCTGTATGGCAGTGCTGAACAGCTGAAGAAAACAGCATACTTTTTTTCCTTAGTACAGTCTGCAAAACAGCCCACAGCTCAGCAGCAATAAAGCTGGCTAGAAGAAGAATAAGAAAAGAAGAAGTATTAAACATACTTTGTTGTTTAACACCAGAGTCGATTACTTTTATCGATTGTTGGCCCATTTGCCGGTGTTATCTGTTCCAGTATTGAGTTCAGTGTTACCTCCAGTTGGATGTAGTTATATTTCAATTACTAGACACTGTGGAAGAGCTTAACAGTAAAATGTTAAAATGTGTGTGCAATATTTGACTTTTAAGCAAATAAAATGATAAACAAAATTTAAAATGTGTCAAAATATTTATAGCTACAACTCCAAGTACTACCATATCAACTATAAAGACAACACCAGTAACTGAAACACCAGTGACTGAAATAACAGAAACCCCAGCCACTGAATCAACATCCATGCCAACAGTATCTACATGGACTGGAACCGCCACAACTTCTGGGACTGCACCAACAACTGTTACACCATGTTCTAGTTCTATGACACCAGAAAAGGCCAATAGTATATCAACCCCATTTCTACTCAGTAACTCTGCAAACGACAACCTTCGTATAGCCTATATTGATAACAGTGACAAAACACTTCAAAATATTAGTGCATCTCCTGACTCAACTCTTCTGATACCCAGTAATAAGGTACACTTTTAAATTTCATTTACATTATGCTAATGAACAGGAATTTTTATTTTCAACTAATTCAATTTCTTTATTTTGTTCTTCAGCTCACCTTTGATTCTAAAGATGATCCTTTTCTTTTTGTTATTTACTGTAAGTTTTAAGGAATTTCTTACAATAAAATATAACTTTTTATTTATTAGTAAAAAAAAAAAAGTTGGAGACATAATCTGCATATTGATTACAAAATATAAGTAATGTACTGTAACTTTATTTGATTTTTGTTTGCAGTTACGTCAATTGACAACAGTTTTCCAAAATTTGGTTATGACCTCAAAGGTAAAACTATCTTTTTAATAGTAAGAAAATTGTTAAACTTTGGACTAAAGCAATGTTTATGTGCTAATATGTGTATGTTACATCATTGTTTGTTGTTTATTTTTGTGCGAAAGCAAAGTATTTGACAGAAATAAAAAGATAAACTTTCTGGTGTTAATTATCTCGGAAGACAAATTGGAGCAGATGGTATTTGTCCAAATCAAAGCAATAATGGAGACGTCAGCACCAACAGATCCAACAGGAATTCAAAGACTGCTAGGGGATGCTGAACTTTCTCTGAAGCTTCATTCCAAACATGTCAACAATCACAAGTCTGCTCCGTGAATTGCTAAAGAAAGATGTATTGTGGCAGTGGAATGCAGAGCAAGAAAATGCTTTCCAACTAATAAAGAAAACAATTAGTGAAGCTCCAGTTCTGCAACTGTTTAACCCTGAAAAACCAGTTACCGTTCAGTGTGACGCTTATTCTAAAAGGTTGGGAGCATGTTAAATGCATGAAGACAAACCAGTTGCATAAACGTCAAGATCACTGACAGAAACAGAGTACAGAAATACACAGATAGAAAAGGAAATGTTAGCTATAGTGTTTTGCAGCTGAACATTTTCACCATTATATTTTTGGACAAACCTTGACTGCACATTCAGATCACGAACCTTTGCAAACTTTTGTGACAAAGCTTTTGCACAAGATTTCATCAAGACTTCAGTTGATGATGTTAAGACTGTAGAGATATCAATTAAGAGTATTTTACACTCCAGGTTCTAAAATGGAAATAGCTGATATGTAATTGGGGGTGTACATCAGTGGTCAAGAACAATCAAAGTCAAATGATGACATGGTTATGAGAATTCATAGCGCAACAGCACAGTTTCCAGGAAGTGATCAGAAGATTATTGAAATTTGGTGGAAAAATAATCTGTTGCTAAATTGAAACTAGTAATCAATTATGTCGGAGAAGGTTGGCAATAGCTAAAAACTCAAGTTCATGTAACAGTAAAAGTGTATTGGTCATTTAAAGACAGTATTCATGAAGAGAATGGAATATTGTTATATGAAAACAGAATTATAATTTCTTCAAGTATGAGAAATGAAATGAAATTTTTGACAAGTTGCTCACAGGTAATTTTGGTTTTGAGAAAACCAGATTGAAGGCAAGACAGAGTGTGTTTTGGCCAGGATTGTCTAAAGATATTTTTGCAACAATAATGAAATGCTCAACATGTGAAACATTCAAAAGAAAAAGTGAATACAAATTTGCTACCTCATGCTATAATAGACAGACCATGGAAAAAGGTTAAAAACTTTAAAAGGATGGGTGTGATAACAACTTCAAAAGAAAGGATATGCTAATATGTGTATATTACTTTATTGTTTGTTGTTTTTTGTTTTGTGCAAAAGCAAAGGATTTGACGGAAATAAAAAGATAGTATTCTTTTATACTTTGATAAAAAGTCTCCATTATTATTATTAGTATTGTTAATGTCTACAGTATGTTAATGTTAGTATCTATCTGTGACAATAGAACAGTAAACATTTTTTGGCTCAGTTCAGCTGGGTATGAAATATATTGTCACATATACTTTTAAAGTTTGAAATTTTTTTTTTTCAGACACATACGATGCTAAAGTGGATGTTTTATACCTATCAGAGAATCAAAAAGCATACATAGTGTATCTACATTTATCTGGAATGTTTGATGCTGCTGCCTTTGGACCCTCTGATTTTGTATACGTTCCAAAGGTTACTGAACATTTTATTGTTTTTTATTTACAAAAAAAACTTTTAAGATTTCTCATTAGCTTTTAATACCATACAACTTCATTTACTTATTGAAAATATGAAAGCATTGAAGATTAGTCCATATAATATATGGACTAATGAATTTTTGACCCAAAGACCTTAGAGGTTTAGAGTAAACAATGTAATATCAAATGCACACATTGTTAACAAAGTTGTATGTGACATGGCCATTGTGGTTCATTTTGTATACCAATGATTTTCAATCCAATAGTCCTTTTAGCTCCTTCACAAAATTCGCTGATGATGCGGCTCTTCTTGCCCTGCTCTCACAGAACTCAGACGTAAATGAGCATTTCAGAGAAATAGAATACATTGAAAAAAACTGTATAGATATTTTTTATCATTAAATGTTTAAAAAAAAAAGAAAAGATAATCCATTTTCGTAGGGAAAAGAAGGAAAATGATATTGTTTTTGTAGCTGACAATTGAAATAGTGCAAGCTTTTAAATACCTTGGTACTATCCTAGACAAAAAACTAAATTTTACTTAAAATACTGTTTATATCAGCAAATAAAGGGCAGCAAAGATTAGGATTACTAAGAAAATTATTCTCGTTTAATATTAGTGAAAAGGCCTTGGTTATGTTTTATCATCTGTAATATTTTAAGTTTTAATATCACTGCCTCGTTCCATATGCTCAGACAAATTTGTACAAATGCTCCTTCTTCCCTAGTGCTATTAGAGCATTGAATGGACTGCCCCTGCTCATGTCTTGTGGTTCTACATTGCATATTTTGCGTTAAAAAATTGCCTATTCTTGGCTTGGAAAAACGTCTTTGTAGTGTAATTTCTTAAATGGTTAGATTTATACATTTAATATTGTAGTTTGTGCATGAAATCTAGTAATATTTGAGCAGAACTTTTGTTATGCTCTGTAATCATTATGACATCAAGTAATGCAAAATCTCTAGGTTATAGGGTAAAGCATAGATTTGTAACGCAGTTAAATGCTGCTGTTTTTGCTAATGGACCTTGTAAACATTGCATAATATTCTAAAAAGGGTTTTATAAAATCCATTTTTGGACTTAAAAGCTGGAGCACCAAAGTTTAAATATAATTGTCAACTTTTTTTTTTTTAAATTTGGATTTATATTGTAAAAATTTAGAATCACTATAAAACATTACACTGTTATAACAGGACTATGTTATTTATAACTAGCCATATGTTACCCGCGGCCGCGGGTCTTAATTTGCATATCACTGTCGATGTAGTCACTGAGAGTGTTTTGTAAACAATTGAACGAAATAATAATGTTATAACTAAAACGAATGAGGAATGCGTAAATGTAAAAATAGTATTAATGTAGCTAAAATATTAGCTAATGGACATAAATTTATATCCATTTAAAAAAAAAATATTTGTGTGTAGACCTACATTTACTTGATTTAAATTGGAAATGAAAAGACTTTATTTTTGTACCAGTTTATCTATAGGGCAAAGACGTATATCCTGGTGTAGACTGCTATATTAAAGAATGTATTTTTTTTTTTAAATTATTAAGTAGATCTATAACGTGCAAGTTAATAAGTAGATCTAGACTTTCTTCAATCAAAGTATAGTCAATCGTATATTTAAGAGAGTAAATTATTGAACTCTCAATGATTTGAATCTAAAAATAACGCATTTATTAGTAAAAAAACTACAGTGTTTTTTTTATTTAGAGCCGAAAGTTCGTGACCTCAATACGCGTTGCGTTGGTGAATACAAAAAGAAATACAATATATTTTAAAATCAAATCGAACGCGTGAATGTATTTGTTTATATAACATTGTTAGTTTAATGTTATGTAGTTCTAGATCTAGAATCTAAACAATTTGAATGCCACAGCAATCTAGTCAACAAATACAATTTTTGATCCTATTATATTAAAAAACTATTAATAACTATTAACATTGTGAGCTTGTGTCAACTTAGATGTTAGGGTATTATTAATCAAATGCATTAGCCGTGTTTCGTACGTAGTTATCAGGTCTAAATGCGCATAAGTAAGTAAATCTGAAAGAAGAAAAAAAGTTAATTAAATAAAGACTTAACATTAAACCGAATCGGTAGTTGTAGGCTTAAATGTTATGAAAAAAATACAATAAAAAGTAAATTGTATTATGTAAATAGTTTATTACTTTAATAATATGCATTTAAAATGCGCGATATTATAATTATGCCCTACGACGTTCATTTCATTTGTACCACTGTGCGACACATGTAGATCTAGGCCTAATAGTGCTGTAAGTTACCGAAAAGCATGTCAAGACGATCAAAGCCTTTTACATTTAGAGCGAACGATTTTATGTACAAAAAGTTTTTAAAATTCAAATTTGAAAATTAATTTTCATTAAATAATGAAATGAATAGACACTTATATGTGTGTTTGTGTGTAAAAGGAAAAATTATGTTTTCTTGAATGAAAACTCATTTAGACCTAGACTCTAGACCTAGTCATTGTCATCTGTGCGCATGCGTGACCTATCTATCTTGTCTCATCATGAAGCTATGGCCTACATTTATGAGATAGAATAGTTTAATAGCATTGGTCAACTTTATTTTTTTTCAGGGTCTTACGTTTGTTTTAGGGCTACATACATACATACGCCAAACATTCAACTTTATAGTATAGATAAGCTATATTATAATAAGCTATATTAAGCTGGGCTCATCCATTGTCTTCTGAGACAGAAAGAGCCATATATTATAAGCTATCTAAATATTAGCTGAGAAAAGAATACTTAACCTATTACATTTACAATGGACATATGTAATTTGTATACAAGTTTGATAAGGGGTCAACCTCAATTGAAATGTTTATTGACTACATTGGATGTGGTTTATACATAAAGATGAAGGGAGTCACCAGTAGCATTAGCATTTTAAAACTATTTAAATCAAACACAAGAATATTCATATTTTTTTCTCTAAACTTAGCGTTTTACTTTTAATGTTTACTATTCTCAAAAGCGACTTTGAAAAAAAAAGTAACTAGTATGTAACATTTTATGCATCATGCTTGTTATAAGGTATATAGGGTGGGATGTGTGGCTGAGGGACAAAAGCTGAGGTCCAATCCCTACTCTATCAAGAGTTGTGGTTGCTGAGTACCTAACGAGACCCAGGGCCGGTCCTAGCGCTTGCGGGGCCCTATGCGAAACTGATTGCGCGGGGCCTATAGTCTGGGTGGGAATAAGGATAATAAGTGAAAATAAAGATTTTGTATAAGAAAATGAATTCTGCTTTCCTATTTTTTTCATTCTTTTCTAAGTACAAAATTGCGATCAAGTTAGCTTTACTGTACGAATCTTGTAACCTATGGAATATTTATATGTTAGTGACTATAAAAGAAAATAAGGTATGGGAACGTCCTGTTAAGGTGAAAAGTTGCCCGATCAAGTCTATTACATTTTAACATGAAAGCTGACAATGCTTTTTTTTTCTTTTATCGCGCTTAGGATTGGTTTCCGCAATGAATGACACCAGCAAATGACAATTCTGTCTATTTTTCATAAGATTTTAATGAGATTTCCAGATTTTTTAAAGTGCAAAACATTTCCAGGAATATTTCGTATATATTTTGCAATCAATAATTACACATAGAATTAGCGCGGGGCCTATGAAAGCGCGAGGCCCACTGCGACCGCATAGACTGCAGTGGCCTAAGACCGGCCCTGACGAGACCCCCTCACTCCAATAGCCAACACAATGCTTTGAGCATGCTGTAAGCATAAAAGTTGTGCTATTAAAAGGATATTCATGATTGAAGAATGTACTGTGATACATAAATATTCAATGCTATTAATGTGTATTTTAACAATGTCTAAATAGATTTGAATGGCTCTTCCCAATCCAGTTACACATTTTTTTCAACATTTATTTTTTTTCCATTCTTGAAAATATGTACCAGCAATGAAATATTGGTTTTATTTAATGAGAATCACTGTTACCTACACATATGTAGATTGATGTTTTATCAAAGAAAAAAATTGTTAACTTGCCAAGGTATGTTTAGTTTTTGTTATACAGTGTTCTATAAAATGTCTTTACTTTAATGGGGGTAAACAGACTTTGGTGAAAAGGCTATTACAGCCAACAATAAGATGGTGTGCCAATGTTTCATTCGGCCAATAGATTGATGAAAACTTGTTCATGATGGCAAAACAATGTTTTAACACAGTGCTGTTAGCCTAGTGATGTAAGTGGAAAGACAGCAGTGTCCAAGTATTTTTTCCCGTTGATGTTATTCAATAAATTTTCTTTCAAAAAAAGATTTTAGCCACAATGAATTTTATGATGATGAAACATCTTAAAACCAAATAATGGTTGACCTCTAATTTTTCTAATATTGCCAGAAATATAAGATTTTTTTTTCTTACTTATATGCAGATACATTGACATTTTAAAGAAAATCATTAGAGCCATTTTCAAAATAAAATTTATAAGTATATATACATACAAACATACATATGAGAATCACTCGTTTAAGAGTATAGACTATTTTAGAACATCCATCTCACATCTTTTCCAAATAAATACAATTTTAACTTGCTTTGCTACGTAAAGCTTCATGCAGATATCTCAATAACAGGTAGAGATAGGATGATACTCTAAAACAATTGCTAAAAATTAAAAAAATGAATACATGACAAATAGAAAAAAAACAACATTTATGTAATTAATTTTCAAACTCTTTTGATTTATTATGTTTAGGTATAAAAATGTAGACATTCTTCTTATCATACTATGCCTCTCTAGTTCAAAATTCAAATCTTTGTAAAATACCTAAGCAAGTTTACTTTTATAAATTAAAGCTATATCTGTAAAAGATTGGAATTTCGTTCTGACATTTCTTTTTACCCAAAAGACAATGACAAAACCATTACACAAATATACTGTTCTTTGCTAGCACTGGTGATTTTGATGATAACTTTAAGATTTTGTGTTTTAAACTCTTGTATCTGCAAGCTCTCTTATTCCTCATGCTAGTAAACTCTTAAATAATATAAAGATGAACACAATGTGATGTGCCAAAGTCCATGACTATAAAATTTATCAGTATGCAGACTTCTTAACAACTCTTGTCAATTAGTTAAGTCTTCTATCTAACCTGCCAAATGTTTTGTTTTTAATCTGCCATCAAACCACCAAAGAAATTCCAAATTAGTGCTAACTTCAGCACACCAGTCTGTTGTAACCTATCATCTATTTCCTCCCCAATTTAACTACAACCTATCTGTCATGTCTTTAAAATGACAATGAACCAAATCACAACAGAAATGAAGATTGGTGACTAAACATAGAAAGAGAAAAGTTAGAGATTACTAGAAAATTTCTAGATATAAAATTTTTTTTTTCTTAAAATTTGGTATGTACATTTGCTTTAAAGTCTACTTCTGAAATAAGAAAAAGACATTTTTTAGCAAAATAGTATTACAAATTTAAGATTTCTAACTTGTAACTTCAACATCTCTTGCATTATTTTACAGAAAGTAAACTCTGTAACAGTTGATGATCTTCAGAGACAGAATATTGTATTAATTGGTACTGATAAACCAAATGAATTAAGATTTGAATCATGTAGGGGTAAGGAAAAAAAAATTAATTTATAAGTCAGGAATTATAATTAATAAAAAAAAATGATAGTTTAACAGAAATTATACCAAATATCTTCACAAGAACAACCTCAAGGTTCAGAGCCAACAGTAGTGACTGAAACCTCACCACCACCACCAGAAGAAACAACTGCTGGACCTTGTAGTGTACCCATGGAGCCTCAACCAGTAGACAAGAAATTTAA
>JADKLZ010000003.1:19411330-19421540 GCA_021533235.1 Biomphalaria straminea
GAGACATCGCCATTTATTGAGACATCGCCATTTATTGAGACATCGCCATTTATTGAGACATCGCCATTTATTGAGACATCGCCCTTTATTTTCAAGAGTTATCGCCATCGTTAAGTTGTACTGAACTTGTACGCATTGGCGCCCCCTTGGCCATCGTTATACGCCAAGGAAATACCAAGTGCCTGTATTACTACATCTAACCTATTGGATTGAATTGATTATTTGTATATCTGGTATCTTTTTGAATTATTTTGTACTACCTGACTAGATAATCAATTTCTTTTAAGCACACATTATTATTTCTATTAGTATTATATAGATTTAAACATAATTTTTCTTTGTATCTGTTTCCTTCCCTATATCTGCTGAGTAACAAAACGTTTACAAGGAGGCTGAACAGCGACCCGAAACTCCAGAAGTTCTACACTCTCAAAGTAACACCGTCGTGTGGAAAGAGTTGTCATCTCTTTCCTGGCATCAGACACAGATAAGTTGAATTTTCTTTTGTCTGTTGTGTCGGGCATTCGGGGTCTAGTGTACATTACCTTGTCAGTAATGGAGATTGAGGGCAGAATTTTTTTTTTCTCGTGTTGATCTTTTCATAATTTATTGTCAGATGTAAACTAGAACATTGTACTTTTAAACATAATCTCTTAAAGTTAATTCAAACGTATAAAGTATGCAATATTCCCATCATTTTAATTAAACTTATTCAATAATAATTTATATTAATTGGGATTACCATGGACGAGTTTAAACCTAGGTCGATTGATGTACTAATAGAACAGGCTAACATGATAGGAATTGAGGGGAAGGAATTAATAGAATTTGTTTTGCACCAGCAAAAATTAGATTTAGAGAGGCAAAAACTAGATTTAGAGAGACTATCTATAGAAATTGAAATTGATGTAAGGAAAGCAGAGGAAAGGAAACAAATAAGGGAGGTGGAGGACAAAAAGTTAGATAGAGAACTGGAAGTAAAACTATCCATACTTGGGGATGAGCCCTTTATAGTAGAAATGGACATTTCTGATCTGAATTGTAACAGACCGTATAACATGAGTATTCTTACAGAGTATAATAAGTCAGACAAAGCCGACGATGCTTCTGTCAGTGGAATAGAAACTATGAGAGAAGAAAGTAAAAGTACCTTATTTGCTAATGACGTACAAAATTATTGTCAGTATAGTATTAATAATATGAGTAAGATTAAAGATAAGGGAGTATTCATTGATAATATCTTGTTAACTACTATGGAACTTGTTGATTGTCAGTCCAGTGACAATACCATTGCTCAAGTTCTGAGACCATTTCACAGACTAGACAAACCATTTAAGAGACTTAACCTTAAAAAAGGTGTTTATCATGTAGTTGGTGGGGAGAAATTGAAGCCAGATCCCAGAAGGCTACAAATATTTTTTTATTTAAAACTACCAAGGAAGAAAAAAAAAAGAGTTTCGATGTTATCTCCCCTCTTCCGTTTGCTGAGAAGGGAAGTGTCCACGAGGGTCACCTGAATCCCCGAGTGCGACTTGACATTGTTGAGGATTCAGCTTTTTCTGTTGTTTTTTTTTTTCATGTATTTTAATTTCTTGTTGTATGAAATTTTCATAGTTATTGTATTATCTAAACAGAAATATGTTGCTGAGTGTTGTAGACGGCATTTTCATCCGGTATGGTACCCCAGTACGGACTAGTTACACAGCAACGGTACACCTTATTACGTATGATTAGCGTGAGTATCCTACGCCTAGAGAGATACCGGTGTGGAACTACATTCAAGCCAACGCAACCACAGACAACTGTACATTATTATATTATTGTCTTTGCTAGTTTTTTTTTTTCTTTCTAAATCAGAAACCAACGCGGCTTGAACTGTTGTCCAATTTTATAAACTGTTGTGATGTATGTCGTAAAATTATTGCTCTGGCCCTAGGAGTTGATCTTTTCTGTTTCACCTGTTGTTTTGATCTATTAAATATAGAATTTGAAACGACTAGGCCTTTCTAGTGCAAATTGTAATTTAAATCTCCAAGCCACTATTTTTTTTATTATATATTTTTTTGTCTCATTTATTCATTTCTCTCCTTTTTTTTTTGTTAGTGCCGGTAATGCTGTATTTCTAATTAATGTCTTTTACTGTACATATGTCTATTTTTTGTGGGATTAATATGGACTATTTCACTTACATGTATATATTTATACATTTGTTTGTAGATATATAGGTTTATAGATATGTATATAAGTATGTGTAGGTATTTGTGTATATATGTATATTATATATACTTGTATGACTGTTATTTTTTTTAAATAACAGTCATATCGTGAGAGGGGGGATGTCAGGGTGAGGTATGGCGAGAATGATTGTTATGTTGCTATTTTGGTATGATAGTTTTATGTCCCCTTGTTGTGAATGTAAATAGTGTTGCACGTGTTGTGAATGGTGATTTAGTCTTAGTTGAATGTGCGAGAGAATGTTTTAGTCAGTAAGGTTTTGCTCCCGGTCCAGGAAGGTTGGACGTGTACTTCCTGGACTGGTGTTTTGTGTATTTCAATATTGGATATTAAAGTGTTGTTATAGTTATTAATATAAGGAGTTTGAGTCAAAGTATTTTTAAGTTGTAACTGTTCGTAATTGGAATTAAGTAAAGTAAATTATAAGTGAATAATCATACCCCTAGTGAGCCACAAGAACAAGAGTCAAGAGAGTTAACATATATATATATATATAATTTGAGTTTCTGACAGCTGCCAATCTGAGTAACTTAAAAATGTGATGATTCTTATGATATATTTTCTTGTTATATCTGTTAATAAAAACATCAATATATCAGGTCAATCCAAGAGAGTGTATCACTTTAAGATGTATGCCAACGGGACATGAAGCTCTTTAAGATTGACACCAGCAACTGGGAAGAGGTGGCACTGGATAGATCCACATGGAGAGAGAGTATAAAGGAGGGGTCTTTGATTGCAGATGCCTTACACAACAGAAGTAGAAAGAAGGGTGAAAATGCAACGGCGCCTGGTGACTACATATGCCCAACCTGAGATCGCAGCTGTGTATCAAGGATCGGCCTCTTTAGTCACACAAGAGCTTGCAAGGGGAAAAGATCGTCTCTCGAGACGTAAAATGCCACTGTATGACTTTAGGGGATATTGAAGCCTTAACTCTGAATTTAAAATATTTACTGAATGCAGGTAGAGACAGCAATCATGGGAAATAAGGAAAATAAATATTTGAAAAAAAAAAACTATTAATACCTGAGTCTCTAAATCTAGTAAAGTCACAAGAAAAGATGGTACATTGCTTGGGCTTGAAACATCTATTTGATCTATGTAACCCTGAGCTAATTCATAGAGTGAATAGTCTGAGAATAATGGTGTAGTTCCAAAGTTCACTGATGGTTCAATAGACTTGTCAGCCTCAATAGTCTGCATTTGTAGACTACAGGGTGTTGACGCTAAAAAATAGGTTAACAAAAAAAAAAAAAAAGGAATTCAGCCATTTCCTAGTTACTAGATTAAAAACCAATAATGAGATAAGTACTAACAAATGCTGAATCATATGGTTAAGGATGAGAAATGTTGGCATATAAAATAATATGTCTGTTTTTTTTGGAATAAGAGTAGTAAATGTAAATTGTAGTATGAGGCTTGGCGCTCTTTTTAAGTTCTTTACCTTGTAATAACTGTACCAAGCAAAAAATAATTCTATTATAAGTACTTGAATTTTTTTTTCACAATAAAATGAAAAAAGGATCAATAAAATTAAAATCACTTATCAGCCACATTATCTTGCAATTTTATATTTTTATATTAAAAAAATGTCTTAATTACAAGATAAAAGTAATAGATATTCAGTTTGTTGAAGGTACCACAAATTATATAGGAAGATTTTATCTTAATAAACATTTGGCAGTTGTAAGATATAATAATTTTCAAATATTGATGGAATGGGTGTAATTTATAACATCAATAAAAAGGCCTAGAATAAAAAATCAGTAAACAATGTACACGACCATGACAATTAATTCATTAAAATGTTTGGAATTGAATAAAATATTAATTAATTTGGTTTGAATAGACTTTTACTTGTTGCTCCTGTAGGTCCACTAACAAAAGGTGTTGGAGTAGTTGATAAAGGAGTTGTTTCAGATGATGTGACACTAGCTGTTGGTACAGTCTCTGAAGGTGTGATGGATGGCGTGATTTCTTCTGTAGTTGATTCTTCTGGTGGTGTTGGTGGGTTCTCAGACTGAGGGGTGGATTCTGAACCATACTGTATCTCTGAAAATCATTTGTTTACAAAAAAAATAATTATTTGTAACATATAATTTTTTTGTGCTTGTGAATGTCTTTTGCTTGATAAAAATCTTTCTTTAAAATTATTCAATGATTTTGTTACCTTTGCATGATTCATATCTCACTTCATTAGGAGTGCTAGTTGAAATAAATACAATATCTGATTGTTGTGCATTTTCTACTGCATCAGATGTTAAATTCTGTTAAAAGAATTAAGATGTCAATTTCAGAACAATTCCTTTAATAGAAATCAATCAATATGTTAAACAAAGAGAAAATCTTTTAAATTGTCTGTATAATTGATAAAAATATGATTAGCTGCTTATGCTTACAGAAATATAAAAAATAAATATGTGTAACCTGTGGAATGTAGACTTGTCCACTATTTGCAGGAAGGTTGTCATTATATTCACTTGGATGAATATATAATATATATGCTTTTTTATTATTTGGTAGATCTAAAGTATCAACTTTACTAGAAAACAAATCTGAAAAGAAATCATATTATCAAATCTAAAGTATTGTAATGTGACAAAATGTGATTCAATACATCTATAACATAATCATTTATAAATAAGTTTTCAGGAAATGTAACAAAATAATGCATACATTTTAGAACAAAAAAAAATGTCTGTGATGTATCCAATTCTCTTAACATCATTTGAAGTATATACTGATAACTATTTGCTAATTTACTTACTTGCAATTAATTCACCATCGTTAGGAAGGACTTCATCAGAAGAACCAACTGTTAAGATACAAAATTTTTTTTTATTTTTACTTAACACATTTAAAAAATAAATTAGCATTACAAATAGTATGAAACTTTGTCAGCTGCCATGTGACAATTTTTTTTTTCGGGTGGTGTGGGGGTATTATTATTTTTTTTATCTTGTCAAAAACAATTCATACATTAAAAAAAATAATCGTGCACTCAGTGGGATACAAAAATATACATAGACAAAAGTTTACAGAACTTGTATATGAATCCCCTGATGTGTTACTATGTAACTTAAATTTTTTGTTGTCTATATTTTCATCTCATCTGTCCCTTGACATTAATTATAGGGGCACTGTGACTGTTTGGTTAACCAAATCCCTCCACTTTGTCCTGGTCAGCAGCTGCTCTTAGCAGGATATGAAGAAAGAGGCAGGTCTATTCTTTGTTATCCAGTCAGATTATTTGGTTGCTCCCTTCACTCTTCCTTGAATAATGACTTTTGATATCTTACAATACAACCAAACCAGCTCACCTTTGTCTCTTTACAGTATTGAATTCTTCCTTTTGCCAGCCAGAGTGTTCTCTTGTAAAAGTACAAACTCATTTGTCTTCTTATCCTGGTATTTGCTTCCCAGCAATTCTCTGCACCATTTACTCTCAAAGACTTGGATTCATCCTCAGTGTTCAACTTTCACAACCATATAGTACAGTTTTTAATTTTCATTGGAAGCTGATGTTACTCTTCAGGTTGTCTGTAGTTTGCTGACGGCTGCAAATGCCAAGCTTAAACAGATTTTATATCTAATTGATTGTCCATCTCTTGTTATGTTTGACCCTAAGTATTGAAATAAGTTAACTTCTTCTAACATCTTGTATCTTCACTACCAACTAGTATTTTGCTCTTTTTGGCACTGATTTCCATGCCAACTGCTCTAGATGCAGCATCCAGTTTTGAAGTTAGATCTTGTACCTGATCTGCATTTTTTTCAATGAGGTCTATACCATATGTAAACCATTTATGGTCAAGCTAGCAGTAAATCCTTCTAGAGTTTCCATCATAATATACTCAAAAAAAAAATAAAAAGAGCTGGAGAGAGAATCCATCCTTGCTGCACTCCTATGGATGTCCTAAAATTTGTCCAATTTCGTTTGTCAAAAGTACTAAGCTATTCACATTTTGATATTGGGCTTTCATAACATCAAAAATGTTCTTATGTTAAACTTCCCCCATCATCACATGCAACATGCCATCATGCCAAAAACAATCAAAAGTTTTTTGAAATCTATGAAGCTGTGAATTAGTTTCTTTTGGTGCTGAAGATATTTTTCATTTAAAATTCTGATGTTAAATATTTGTTCAACAATATTATAACTAGCATAAATTCAATACATATAAATTACTATAATATTAGTTTTAATTATATATATATATATATATATATATATATATATATAAAAATCAATTTACAAAAATATGTATTGATGTTTAAACTTTAAGATATAATTGTATTGGGCTTAAGTATAACGTTTTTATTAGCTTCTATTATTAATTATGTATGGTCTGTCTGTCTACCTACCATGTTTAGATCTCAAAAACTAGAAAAGCTTTTAAAAATTACATTTCATGATATTTTGAAGCTTGCTAAGTTTAGGTGCAAAGACTAGTGAAAGCAAACTCTTTTAATTTCAAAATTAAATATTCTGCCATTTTTTCAAATGAGAATACATCATTCAAATCCTATACTCTAATTTGAGCATTTTTTTTTATGTAGGCTCTATGTATGTATTTATGTATGTATGTAAGTATAAATATTTATATATAAATCCTCTTTGAAAAACTGATAAATGATTTTCTTAAAAATTATAAGGTTTATGTTTCTTACATATTATATTTGAGTGAAATGTGTGTGAATATATATTTTGTTTCTATAGTTATGTATTTTTTAAAGCACAAATTGTAAGAAATTTCCTCATGAATAATAAAGATTATTATTAATATTATTATGAGATAAAAGTGAACATCTTTATGACTACAATGGGAAAGCTCAAGATTAACCATTATAAGTTTTTAAATCTTTCATTATTGTAAAATTAATTTTAGCAAAATTATTTAATGAACAAAATTTTTTAGAATGACCTCAAAGAGAAAAAACTTGACACCACTTAGTCAATTGGCTTACAGCATTACACTTATAAAAATTTCTTTGCAAATATGAACAAGTTTTAATGAATCAATAGGCCTAATAAAACATTTTCACAGCATCTTATTGTAGGCTTTACTAGCCTTTTGATCAAAGTAAAAGCCACTTGCATGGCTCTCCACAATTAGAGTGAAAAAAAAAAAGAAAATATGCAAAATATAATAACCAAACTATGTTGCCCTTTTGCTAATAAATAAATTTCAGCCCCCATTTATTCCTTGTATAACGGTATGGGTGGCAAAATAATCACATATCTATATTTACATAACAATAATATTGAAAAACTTGCAGGAAATAAAAAGAAAACTAAGGGATTAAATTACTCTTGTTCCAATTCTTGCAAGAAATACTAGATAAATGTGGTTCTGACATAGAAAAACATTAATGTAGCAACAATATTTGAACAAAATGGAAATAAAAAATTACCTGATTAATATTTATGTTAAAAAAGGAGTGTTAAAAGTAGAGATGGGAAACGAACCGAACCCGAACCGAACACATCGAACTCGAACCCTACTTATGACCGAACCGAACCGAACTCGAACTTTAGACCTGACAGAACTGAACCGAACCCGAACTTTAAAGTTGCTTGGTACGAACCGAAACCGAACGAACCCTTCTTTTCTTAACCGAACTAATTTTGCAATTTGTTCAATCCTTTCTAAAATATATCTTTTTTTAATAATAATAAGACCAAGTCCACCAACCAGGCCACGACTTTTTACTTATCTCTCCTTGATCGGGCAAAGATAAACAAACAGTCACCAACAGTGGCCTTAGGCGCCGGATGTCTGACTATCAAGGTTGACACCACCTGGGCTGGCATATACTTCATTCTTTTTTCCAACCTAACCCACGTCTCTCTTTAATGAAGAAGATTATTCCTGTCAACACGTGTCGTAAAATTTGAAGGTGCGACTTTTATCACTAATTAGACAATTAGACTTCGCCCACGTGATAGATGATCCTTAGTCTATCGCAGTTCCTATTTTCGGACCAATATAAGGTGGTCCAAGTATGGATCGGTGTCATTTGACGATATCATGTGTGATCGAACAACGCTGTCACTCTTGCCAAGATTTTATAACGAATTTGTCCAAAAGCTAAAAAACAAACTTGCTTTGGTTGCAAATGTCGCAATCACAACTGATCACTGGACCGATGATATTCAAAAACATTCTTTTCAGGCCTTTACAGTCCATTATATTGACCATAATTATTGCCTTACAAACAAATGTATTGGACTATTTGAGATTACCGAGTCCAAGACAGGTGTAGCAGTAAAAGCAAAGACAATTGAAATTCTTAAAAACCTTTTTCCTGAGTCTTTAAAGGAAGAAAACATTGTAGGCCTATTTGTTACTGATAATGGAAGCAATATGAAGCCCGCATATCATAACGATGTTACGATTAATTGTGCAGGTCATAATCTCAACTTAGTTGTTGAAAAGGCTCTGAAATCACCTGGTGCCGATGTAGTTCACGATATGATTAAAACATCAAAAGAAGTGGTGGGCTACTTTAAGCACAGTGGTAAAATCAGGAACTGGAACACACTTTGAAACAGGATGTCCCTACTCGGTGGAAAAGTCAGTTTTTTTCTTTTGCGATCATTATCATGTCAGTTAAACCATGTCAAGTCCATTTTGGCTGATGCAAAGCAGTTTGACAAACTTGAGCAACTAAACAATGTAAATGAAAAACTGTTAAGTGACGTTGTAGAATTTTAGCATCCGTTTCACAAGGCTACTGTGCAACTGTCTCATGACAATGTGCCGACATCCCCTGATGTATGGCCGATGCTATTTCATCTTCGGTCACTCTGTAAGATCAATGGTTCAGACAGTGACAGTATGCGTGATTTGAAGGCAGCTTTTCTGTCCAGCTGGGAGGAAAAATATATTACTCCCCCACTGCACCAACTTTCAACTATTATTGTGCATTCTTATAAATACTTGACTTTTGTGAATGCAGAAGACAGCAGTGACTCCATTAGCTAATGCTGATAGTAATGACACGAGACATGAACTTGAAAAATATTTGGCACTGCCAGTGACTGACTGCAACACATTGGAATTTTGGAAAGAGAATGATTGTTAACAGAAGCTTCCAAAGATGGCATCGATCGCTAAAAAGTTGTTGGCTATTCCCGCTACAAGTACTGCCAGTGAAAGAGTATTTTCAGTTTGTGAAGTGACAATGAGTGATCGCAGGGCTAGGCTTAACCCAGAAACATTACAAATGCTGACATTTCTCAAGTACAACATGCAACCCTGATTGCTTAACTGACCTTAGGCTATTTTTGATACCATTATATGTGTATAATATTCTATCATTATTCATCACATTTACTGTTATTATATTTTTGTGTATATAACTGAAGCAATTTTTAGTTTGAAGTTGCAATAGCTAATATGTTTCAAATAATTTGTTTTATCTAAAAATTCAAATGAAAGTGTTTTAGCTAATAAATTGCATTAAACCTTACAACTTAATTTTGTTATTAGATAATTTCATAACATCGAACCGAACCCGAACTTTAGACCTGACTGAACCGAACCCGAACTTTAGACCTGACCGAAACGAACCGGAACTATACTCGTCATCAAACCGAACCGAACAGGAACTTAAATCTGACCGAGCTGAACAGAACCCGAACTTTAAAAATTGGGTTCGATTCCCATCTCTAGTTAAAAGGATAAACATCAAATAACTTTACAACTAAAGTCCACATTTAACAATTGTCATTGTTGCTAATATGTAGGTGTGCAGCTGCTAACAGTCATAACATTTTTTAAGAAATACATTTTAAATAATTATTTCTGTATTAAAAAAAAATACTTGCAGTAAAATAAATAAACCACTTCAGAATTCTGTATAGAATACACAGGCTGAAAAAAAACAACAACACAATTTCAGGTAACCATTATAAAAAAAAAGAGAAATATTTAAAATGTAACTATATCTCTCTCTAATATATATA
>JADKLZ010000003.1:19421640-19448779 GCA_021533235.1 Biomphalaria straminea
ATATATATATATATATTGAGTTTGACCAGCATAGTGACTTTACTTATTTGGTTAGCTGTTTGATGTCAGGCTGTTATCTTTGATTGAAAAAAATAATACAAGTCTATCTTAATAAAATTATAGAATATGTACATAAAGAATGTATCTGCACAAATAACATATTCTTCTCCAGAACAATTATGGTGAAGAAACATTCCAACCATCATCTACATCAAGAAACCTTTTCAATGCTGATATAGGAGCGTTATCTTCAATTATAATTAATGTAAATGGTCCATCCAATGGATTTGAGTTTAACTTAAGTGATTTTAAGTTATGCTTGCCAATGCTTAGTAAGTTGTTGTTTTTTTTAGCTTTACATGCTTCAAATATTTTTTGTTCCTAATAAAGGAATACATACTTTTTTGGAAATTCTAGTATGGTAAAAAGGAAAATCATTATGTTAAAAAATGTTTTTTTTTAATATTTTCAGGCGTTTGCACTTTAAATTCTGAAGAAAAAATACTGGCAGCTTTACATTTCTTACCAGTAAATAATATTTTGGGTTCCAGTCAGTACAATGAAACTGTTTACTATGGCCGTAACGGTGATACTATTGAAGATGGTGTTGTGGTGACTGGAACTTGCTACTCTTGGTAAGTGTTTTTATGTTTACCTATAATTTTAAAAAGCAATTCTTAGTTTAAAGTTCAATTAATAAAAGTTGTTAAATAAAAAATATCAATTTATTGCTCACATGCTTTAATTGATAAATATTTACTATCAAAACTGTTTGTTGGTCTTGAAAATTCCAAAGTTTTTAATATCAATCATCATTGGCATTCAAATTTAGGGTTTCCCATACATCTGGTTTGGAGGTCAAGGTTTTTATAACTTTACCTTCACCCCACTCCCCACCCCTTTGTCATCCTTTTACTTGTACAATTAGATACCCTATTATGGTGATAGTTTTATTAAGAAAAACAATTGGTATCTTAATCTTTGTTTTGATATGTTACCTTAAAAAGCTTTTTTTTAATAAGTTAATTTTTCTGGAACAAAAAATACAAGCCAACATTTGCCAAAGGTCTAAAAGAAAAAAGAAAATATTTCTTTTAAAAAATGAACTTTTATAAGACAAGTATTCCACACATTAGACATTATATTTATTTAGTACATTATCTCATGTCATGATGTTGAAATACAAGGGTCCCTAAAGAGGCCAAGCCCTGCGAGTACCCAGATCCCTTTGTATGCCACTTTCTAAAACATTGTAAAAATGATGATAGTAATGCACTATATGGTTATGTTTGCACTAGGACAAGTTACTGAATATCAAGTTTTAGGGGAATTTAATCTGATTTGCATTTTTTTATCCCTGGATATATTTAAAATTGATTTCTGTATCTTGGATAGCTAGTTATTTCAATCTCTCTCTTTAGCCTCCAACTCTGTGAGTTTACTTAGCAAATTGATACATGAAACTAACTGATTGATATAGTAAATCTACATGTCTCTAACTTACAAAGTGAAAAAAAAACAAACTACTTTCAAACTAGGAAAATTAGGTTTATTTTTACTTACATCTTTATGCAAGAATAAACTAGTCATTGAAACAGTAGGACTTTTTAGTACCACCACAAATGGAGAAAAGCAGCTAGTTCTTTGTGCACACAAATCTGTCTGAAAGTGTAATGCTACATTTAGTCTTCTCAAAGTAAACCCTTTTTTGTTTTACATTAAGACTTAAAAGACCTATATAATATTTACTTTAGATAATAATAATAGAGGAGATCATAATGAGAAGAGGACCAATAAGCAACAAGGTACAATGAGGTATTTAATGCAATAAGTTATATACAATAAGGATGAAATGTGATTCTGTAATGTACAATCATTAGGCCAGGCTCACACTGAATTATATATTTATGACAATCAGTTCATGAATACTTATGAATATAATACTGAAATAATAATAAGATCATTAATGTATCTTTGCATTTTACAGTATCATACTATCTGCCTATTAAATAAATAATACCATCATTATGGCAACTTTTTCACCTGAGATTCATCTATTTTGTTGTGGAGGGGAGACTATTGTGGTTGTTAGTTTTTAGTTCAGTTTCCTATACTTGACCTGAAAGTATTGAAATCTGCCTTTTTAACTAGACAGCTGACCATGGGGCCGTATTAGAGTTAGAAAACACTATCTCTGTACGCTCGCTTTCTGCAAAAAATATTATTTAAGAAACCTTTGTTTAAATAAAAAATTTTTTTTATAGAAAATAGAAAATAATTGTAATATTATAATAAAGATATTCGTATTAACTTTTTACCACTGTAGAAGGCTAGATATTCCACATATTATGTCTTTCATTCAACCAAATGCTATTAAGGATGATGAAATATTAATGCCATTAATAAAGCAGATAATTAAAAAAGGCTGTAACTCTATAGTAAGAATGATGAATTATTAATGTCATTAATAAAGTAGGTCATTTCAAAAAAGACTAACTATATAGTATAACCTTATCTTTTTCTTTGTGACAAATCAGTTTTCATTTTTAAAGCAGTATCAAAACAAAAACTTTATTGCACAAATTGTAAGAGAAAAGCTTTTTTAGTGGGACTAATTTCCAGAGAGAAATTGTCATATGGAAAACACTCAAAAATGAACATCTTTCTGAAAGTAAAGAAAAAAGGAGAATTAGTTCTTGTGAACTGCTCTAAATAGATACATGTACTTATAATACATATTCTGACAATAAAACCAAAAATTTTTTTATTTTTTTTTTTAGCTCTTGCAGTAACTTTTTATTAGAATGTGATGTAGTAGAAGAAGAGTGTGCTAAATGTCCAGAACCTATAGTCCAATGTGTCGGAGACTGCAATAATGCTGTTACATCTGTAACATTTAAAGAAGATGGTGTACCTGATCATTGTTTCAATAATTCTGTCCCATGTGTACCAGAAGGCTGCTCTACTAGTAAGATAACTTAACTATAGCTTCATGTGTCAGTGTTGTATTTTGTTGTTGTTTTTTCATTCAGTTTCATTATTCTCATGATGTTTTCTGATTAACTCTTGAAAAGTATTAATCATATTTTCTTGACTAGCTAATACTTACTTTCCAGAACTGTACACTAAAGTGGTTTAGTATATATAACAACTCCTAATTCAATTGAATGTATACATTTTTTTCTCTTTTAATTATCTCATTCTCCAGCTCCTCATCAGTGTCCAGGTCCTTGGTCAGGATGGTCACCATGCTCAAGCACTTGTCAACAGTTCCGTAACCGAACTTGTGATAGTGATTGTGGCGCTGACTGTACTACCTATGATCTGACTGACTTCCAGTCTTGTGACAACTGTGTAACAGGTAAATTTATTCAGCCATTTTTTTTTAAAGGGAAATGGTTGCTTAATGATAAGCTTCAGAACTGGGAGGTCTTGTGTTCAAATCTCAGTGAAGAGAAGGATTTCGAATTTTAGGGGTCCATAAGTCCACTCATCTCTAATAGGCATTTGACATTAAGTTAGGGAAAATTCAAAGTGTTTGGTCCTTGTGCTGGCCACATGACACTCTAGAATCTACCCCAATAGTTCTCAAACTGTGGTTTGCAGACCCCCATGGGTCTGTGAGACACCCTTATAGAGTTTGAATAAAGATGAAAAATTTTATTTTATTGTTTCCAAAAGTCTTTTTATTTGATCTGATAATTTTAATAATAATAAACTTGCCACTCATTACTGTTGTACTTGCATATTACATACTATTCTATGTTGACCCACACCAAAGATTGATGCCATTCATTTGGATATTACCAACTGTGTGCTGAACCCTTTTGTGTGTGACTAAACTTAAGATTCCAATGACACATGAAGACATACAGCTTAGTGAATAGAGTGTAATATTCACAAACTAGGACCTTAAACTGATGATCGAGCAAAAACAAATTCTGATTTCAAAAATAGATTTCAATTTTATACCTTGCATTATGGGTCTTTGTAAAGATGATGTTGACTGCTTACTTGTCTTAAGATTTGGTACAACATGAATCCATTGCCATAATGAACCTCATCACAAATAAAGAAACTGACTAGAAACATTAAGCCAGGCATAAAAATTTCAACATCATCTCATTAATTTTTTATGATTTTATGTTAAACAATATTTTAATGTCAATAACTAAAAAAAAAAACTGCCTAATTTGGAAACAATGATCTGTCTAGTTATTTGACCTGTCCTTAGTTACAGATAAGGATAATTTTTTTTTTCTTACATTGATAAAATTAAATTAGAGAATTTATAACAGTGCATACTAGTATTTAAATTGTTCATTTTAAATGTTTACTGAAAAAATGTATATCATTTAGGTCTGGGTGTGAATGTTGTAATTCTTTTAGTTATGTGCTTCTGTGTATTTTTTTTACATTCTTATTAATGTAATGTAATTATGTAACATTTTAATTACTGATAATCAATTTTATCTTGCAGTACCAACAGGTCCAATATGTGATGATAATGAAGTTCCTGCTTGTGTCAGCAAGTATAAAGAATGCATTGAATCTTGTGCTGTGTACAGGAAAAACTCCACTTGCAATTCCCTTTTGGATGATCTGACTTGTGTTGATAAATGCCAATGCAAAGATGGTTATATGAGGTTAGTTACCTAAATAAAATATAGCATATTTTTTTTTTCTCACATTTTTGAGAAAGAGTTGATATGTACAATATATTTTTTAACTTATAAAATGTACTGAAAATATGTCTAACATAGCAACAAAAAAAAAACCTTTCTCTCGATCAACTCACAGGAATGCATTTGGTGATTGTGTGAAATCTGCAGAATGTGAGTGCTATGAAGGCAGTGGAAGCTCTATGCCAATCCCACAAACTTACACTGTTAACATTAGTAAATGTGTCTACTGGTAAGAAGTTTGATACAAAGAAATGAATTAGTTCAATAGTATCTTTTCTTCATAAATTAAATGTATAACATACTGGTATAATAAACACCCTCTTACATGGTCCAATGCAAATACAAAAAAATATGAAACAAAATATTTTCAAAATAGAACAAAATGATATTTTGCTTTAAAAAGTCTTTTAATTTTTACCCTTAGATTTTAATCTCATGCAACACTTCAAAATGTGTTTTAAAATATGTACTTGAATCAGAAGTTTAATTGCTCATTTTATTTATTCAATGTTTAATTTCATACTACTAATCATAATAAGTAGGTTTTTCAGTATTGACTTAACTGACAACATTAATTTAATCTTAATCTCTAGCTCATGTCAAGAAAATGGATACACATGTGCTGAGCGTCCTGACTGTAAGTAACTTGATTGTTATTGATAATTACTAGATATTTTACCTTAGATTAAATCACCATGAGAGCAAAGTATTTTTGTATCAAAATTCTAAGAATTAATTAGAGTACACCGTAACAATCTATAAAGCCTTTTTTTATTATTTATCTCTATGACTATATTTTCTTTATGAAAAAAAAAATATTTCTTTCCTTGATATAAAATATTGACTTTTATTCAATAATGATTTGCATTCTAAATTTTTTTTTAATTTACAACTTGTTTAGGATATGTAACAGAAAATTTAAAATTCTTTTTAGTGCCTGTAATACTTTGATGTTGTTTATACAGGTTGTGAAATACAAGAATGGACTGAATGGTCACCATGTTCTGTAACTTGTGGACAAGGAACACGTTCAAGAAACAGGTAACAGCAAGACTTTAGCAATAAGACTTCAGAATTAAGAGTTGATTTGTTTTGTTTTTTTATGTGTTTAACAATATTAGTCATACTTTAGAACCAGAAAATTTTGACTAAAGTCAATATCTTGATTTTCTGTCTAGAAAAATATTAGGCAATGGTTGTTCAGAAAGTGAAAGATTTTCAGAGACTCAAGAATGTCAACCAGCTGAATGTCCTTGTTTCTACCAAGGAGAATTTTGGGAACCAGGAAAAGTTGTTGCTGACAAATGCCAGGAATGGTAAGTTAATATTCTTGAATAATATTCATTTGCAATAGACTAGGTAAATGTGTCTATTTCATTAAGAATGAGCTTTATGTTTCACATGAAACTGTTATTGGAAAAAAAAATTTATAGATGTTTGTAACTTCTTTTATTTATAGTTTAAATCTAGTTTATTTGATTACCACTTGGTCACAAGTTAATAAAGGAGAAAATTGACTATTTGATCTATTTAAAACTTAATGTGTATTTCGTGTTTGAAAAAATAGATATAAAAGTGTTTATATCTAATGTTTGTAATATTTTCCTTAGTATGTTTAATATTTACATGTAATACCTTAACTTAAATTTTCATTTACTAAACACAAAAAAGGAAGTGAAATGTTTTTATGCGATGGAAAGGGGGTAGGAATCTTTTTTAAATTGTAGCAATAAATTTTCATGTAAAACTCCTCCTTTTAGGTTATAATTAGATATAAGAAAAGTTAAAGTGTTTGTGTAAATTTAATTGCAGCACTTGTCTCAAGGGTGAAGTAAATTGTTTGAAAAAACTCAACATTGGTAATTTGTTCTTGCTCTTTTTATTCCATTAAGCTATAGAAATAATTAATTTATATAACAATTATATAACAATATACTATATTATAGACAGCAAAATATATATTAAAAATTATTAGTTATTTCTTATTCTTAAAAGTAAAATACTGAATATTTCTAAACGTTTCCTTTATTTTACACACAACAGGCAATGAAATATGGCCCAATGATGAATGTACAGAGAAATGTTATTGCAACATCAATGGAACTATGGAATGCTCCTACAGTCAGGAATATGCTGAATGTAGAGATGTCATTGATAACTGTGACCTTGTAAGTACAGTTTTAGCTAGATTACAATGAGATCAGAAACTAAACTGAAACAAGAAGAAAATACAAATATAATACTTGTCATTGAAAACTTCATGTATTAAACATTAGTAACATCTTATGTTCCCTAGAGCACCAATGTCCTTGAAGATACTGATGATGCCTGCTGCAAGCGTTGTGTACCAAAGATGATCCCATGTACTTACAAAGCTGAGAGTGTTGCTCAGCTAAACATCACAACTGACGACAATGATCGCTGCATCTCTGTTGAACCCCAAGAAGTTGGCGTAAGTGAAACTTATTTATAAACAATCAGGAATTCATGGAAAAAACATTCACAACTTTTATTAAAATAGAAATTTTAACATTTTTTAAAATGCATTGTTAACTAACTTAAAGACACTTTGCTGTTTAAATTTTTTATTATTTTCAATGCATTTAATTTTTTATGCTCATTCTAATCACCAAATAACTGAATTAGGATAAAAAAAAAATTTTCACAAAAAAAAATTGTTATCAGAAATGGAAAAGAGCCTGCTTGGCCATTTTTTTTCTCTAAGAGACAACAAAGCTATGTTTCCTCTGTTGTATTATTGCTTTGTTTTTGAATTTTTTCTTGATACTATTTAATAATGCCACTTATTTCTTTTGTGATCATTGATTTCTGTTGTACATCTTCATCACGTTGCAGTCCTGCTCTGGCACATGTGGTGTTAGCACTGACAGTATTATGAAGACAGTATTCCAGAACGGCAGATTGGAACTCATCACTGCACAGAACTGTGCATGCTGTAAGGCTTCTATTGCATTGAAATCTGTCAGTTTCAATTGTGAAAATAATGGACGAGTTGAATATGATGTTAGCTACATATCTGGATGCAACTGTGAACGCTGTGGATGTAAGTCTCTTTGTTGATTTTGTTACCAAGACAAGCACTTTTAACTTTATAAATAATACTCTTTAATTTCATCTTAATTTCATACATTAAAAGTTTGAAATAAAAATTTTCACTTGGGGATAAAAAAAACACTGAAATTCAAATGATAAAGTAAAAACTTAAAGTCAATGAAATATTATTACTCTTATTCTTTCTCTTTCAGAGTTCACATGTACAGCTCCACCATTGATACTAATGTTATGTTGAATTATGCTTAAAGGAATGTAACATTTTTCAAGTCAATAAAAAATATGAATAGAAATACATAATTAGAGTATTTTGTTTGTATCTTTGTTTTATAGCAAATTTATTCAGATTCCATAGCAAATGAAAAAAAATATTTTAAGCTAAATGCATTTTTAAAAAAATTTAAATACATTTTGACAGTGACATAAAAAAAAACTATATGCATATGTAAAATACTCTTCAAACATTCGTTGGCCTCCTTCAGTCGTAGAACGAGTATGGTTCATCTCGCACACTTCCTCATGTGGCTGTGGAGCCCTATTTTGGAGAGACACTCCCGTCCACAAAATGACCACTGAAGCGAAAACCACCGTAACCTGCGATATTTGTGGACCGGAGTCTTCAAACATTATGCTAGTGTAAAATAAAAAAAAGGAAAATATAACATAGCGCCTATCAGTGAGCAAAGAATCTAATGTTCTGTCAGTTATTCAGCAAATGCTTTTTTTTTTCAACGTCATTTTCATGTCAAAATATGCATATAAAAAAATCATAGTTTTTACCTAATAACATTAAAATACTTATATAAATTCTTAAACAAAATAATATAACTTGATATTCACTCGATGTATCTGTAATCAATAGTTCTCATTACAATGTGAAAAAAATTGAACAAAAGGAAATAGTAAAAATATAACCAAAAAAATCAAATCGTATTCGTATTCTTCTGTATGGCTGTGCAATTCGAGTCACTTTGACTTAGATCATCCTGCTTCGGCACATTAAGCGGCAAACTTTCTCCATATAGATCTGTCACTGGCAATATCTGAAGCCTAATCTCACCTGGTATCCACTGCTGTTAGGTCTTCCATGAAAGTGTGGCGCCAAGACAAGTTATACGCCTACCAAGACGTCCCCGTTTGCGCTTTCCATGTATTGGCTCCAGGTGATCGTAACTCTTGGTTTGCGTAGATCATTGTTCTTTTTGAGGGAGAACATGTCCCGCAAACTTCATACGGCACTCTGTCACAGCCTCACTAAGTGGTCGACCCTCATTTCGACAAAGGATTTCCATGTTTGAAACCCGAGCTCTATAACTGACTAACTCCTAAAATTCTAGTTATGTACACATAAATATAAGTAATGCAACTTCTTGTGTGACTAAAGAGGCAAATCCTTCATAGAAAGCATTAAAATAGACACATTTATTCAAAACTTAAATATACATACTAGTTCTATAACAGAGGTTAAATGTATTGATTTGGTAACACACAGTACATAGCTAGGGTTACTATACCCATACCTGAGATGAACTCCAATTGGTGGTAAGGCTGGAAGGATTAGTCCTCCCGTAGAGCCTTGGCAAGAAACTCTGCTGTTAAGTGTAATGCCTTTAAGCTCCCATAGATGTCAAGTGACTATGCAGACAAACTATCCCGCAGCTCTCGGATCTGCGGACACTCTTGCAAGATATGAGCCACTGTTTCCACCGACTCTTCACTGTGTCGGCATTGGGCATCAATCTTTGGCACGGACCGGGCAAAATAAGCACCAACAGGGCAACAATGGATTTTTCCGACCTTTTTAGCCTCCACCATGGATCGTCGCGGTCCGGGCGACGCAAATGCTACCAGACTCCACGAGCTTTGTTGGATTTATCCCAGGTTTTCAACCACTTGTCATGTACACACTCTCGGATTAATGCCGTAGCTTGGTTAAACGTATTTGTGCCTCGAAAGTGGGCATGGCCAGCAGGGGCGGATTGGCTATATGGGCATACCGGGCAAATGCCCGGTGGGCCGGCACCAAATGGGCCGGTCTGGTTGCGACCAAAGAAAATTTTTTTTAATGCAGACAACTTTTAAAAAAAGTTATAGTAGCAAAGACACATTTGCCCGAACACGTTTTATTTTATTTATTTATTTATTTTTTTTACAATTAATTTTGTTTGAAATTCAATTAGTATATAAAAAATGTACATAATACACTATGCATATTATCATTTGCAAAACATTAGACCGTACATTTAGCTGTGTAGGCCTAAGAGCGGCATTGGCTTCAATACTTCTTTGATGTCTGTGTGTTTGTGTTTGGCCTAAACGTTTTTGCTGGTCGGCATGGACTTTGATGACACTCCCACTTGGTTTTCCTCCTTCCCTACCCCGACTTTTGATGGTTCCATTGACAATGTTACCGAAAACGAGGGAAGAGGGAGAGTAAGTTAGGAAACATTGATATAACGCAGAAAAAAAGGGCGACAATTAGCTCTTCAACAATACTTAATAGAAATTAACTTTTAACACACATAGCCGCGAAATTGCAAACCACAAAACTTATTCACAGCTCAATATATACAGGGGCGGCCCTAGCAGTGCGCGGGGCCCTGGGCGAGCGTCATGTGCGGGGCCCCTAGCCGTAAAGGTAGACTATATATATATATATATCGTACCACATCTCGCTAACGGGCTAATCCTTCTCTAATGCTGTAACAATAACAATACAGTATGTTCGCCTCAAAGCTGTGGGCCTTATTTTTGTAACAAAACATAGAACATTACGTAGGGTACTGCTGGTTTACTATTGGCCGCTGAAGTACATTATATACTGTAATTTAATTGTTCTGCATCAACAGATGCAAATAAAAAAACACTCTCCACTACTAATAGTATGTCGCCTCTCCCACTCTGCTAATTGAAGCCAATAGGATGTTCTTTAAGAATAAAGTGTTCTATAAGAGTTACAGTGGTCCATTCACTTTCGAAGACCCAACTTTTTCGGAAAGGCTGTATCACGTTTTTTTTTAAATAATTTATAAAAACAAGGTTACAAGGACAGTTTGTGTGGAAACACAAACTCAAAATCTGCCCCTGAAGTGGTCCACCCAGACAGGTAAAAAAGGAGGTTTCAATATTTTCAGAAAGAACATGAGAATGAAATTCTATCAATGACAAATAAATGACAGAGTAGAATGGAGAAAGAAGGTTGACAGATCTTGTGTAGTGCCCCAGTGAAGTTTATTAATTACTTTACCGCATTATGACACGTGATATGAAAAACTTCTTATTAATTGTTGTTTTAAATTATGTCCAACTTATATGCATAGACTTACTAAATAGATTTTTTCTGTGTAAATGTAGCAGTTAGTATAACCAAACTTACTTAACTTAGCAATACTAATGTAAAAAAAAAATGAAAAAAACAACGTTTTCATATAAACCTGTTTAAAAGGGGTAATCAATTATGTCTTATATTACAGAGCCTTTGGTGATTGTTAACATTAATAATGAATAGTTGTAAAAGTGATGTATTTTTCTGAAAGAAACTGCTTGCATAAGTGATTTAAAAATTAGATTTTACGGTTTTAGAAAAAAAAAAGTAGCCGTTGCATCAGAACTTTGAATGTTCTTAAATATTATGATGTCGGATTTTCACTAACTTTTCTAGTATACGAGATCTAAACGCAACGGATGGACGGACAGACATTCCACACAAAACTAATAGCGTCTTTTCCCCTTTCTGGGACCGCTAAAAATACTCCCGCGTTTTTTTTTTTGTTTTGTTTTGTTTTTTCAACAAGTTCACACAGTAGCCAATTGGAAAAAGAAAACTTAATATGTCATGCTGTAAGCTGATTTGCCGAAATAACTGTATAAGCACACCAACTGGTGATACTGTTTATATTCGAAAAATATTATACGTTTATGAAATTAAACAGCTTACTGCGAAAAGCTGACCTTTGCGTGCGGTCTTAGAACGTATCACCAGCGACAGTCGAGAATACTTCGTACAATTTTTTAGTTATTTTCAGTGCTTTTTCATTAAAAAAAAATAAATGGATTGCCTAATTTTTTAACTATTAATAAATTAATAATAAACGCTAAAATTCAAGAAAATTAATATTTCCCCCCACATTGAAAAAAGTGAAGTACGCCGTACGACGTGACGGTAAAAAAAAAGCACTCATTATTTTCATTAAATAATCAATTGGTCAAAAGTTCCATTATTGTTACTACAAATGTATTTTTCATATACAATTTTTCATAATGCAAATTGTAGTTCAAACTTTATCACTACGCATTTTCCAAATAAAATCCAATTAGACGTCGAAACGATTAGGAATGGTTGCTTCTACTTATGTGTTTTTATTCTGAACGTTAAACGATGATAGCCTCTAAGACTCGGCTGTCTTTACCGAAACAAAACGGTATTTCGAAATAAAAAATGTAATCTTAAATAGCAATTGGTATATTTGGTATACTGGGAAAATATTGAGTAACAAGTCCTTGTTTATGACCACTCATTTAGTTTTCGAAGTTGGTGACAATAAAATCTCCCAGCGCGGGGCCCCCCTCAGGCGCGGGGCCTGGGGCGGTTGCCACAGTTGCCACCCCCTAAGACCGCTACTGAATATATAGACTCTAGTTCTTTCTGCTATTTTCAAAGTAAGAGGAAGCATTCTTTTTGTTTAATTTTAATAACATAAATTTAAAAATAATATACTTCAGCTTACAAAAAAATATTGAATGTTTAAAAAAAATCAAATCAAATCAAGATCTAAATAATTATTTTTGCTATTTTAATTAATGGCCAATATATACTCATTATATCATGAAGGCGCGGTGGCTGAGTGGTTAAGCGCTTGGCTTGGGGTCCGGGATTCGAATCCTGGTGAAGACTAGAATTTTTTATTTCGAGATCTTTGGGCGCCTCTGAGTTCACCCAGCTTTAATGGGAAAAGTAAAGATCGTTGTGCTGGCCACACGAAACCCTCGTTAACCATAGGTCAAAGAAACAGATGACCTTTACATCATCTGCCCTATAGACCACAAGGTCTGAAATGGGATCTTTTTTTATGCTTAGTATGAAGTCAATGACGGAAATTCGTATACTAATTCTCTGGTTTTATATAGCGCTGTCACACCTGATATTTAATGATAGAAGATTTATATTTTTATTGGTCATATTCATATACAATTCTCGTTTTTTGAGAATGTAGTAGGATGTAGTGTAGAGCTTTTCACAGTAAGTGTCTCTCTAACCGTTCTGCATTCTCTAATCTTTTAATGGAATGTGTCAGACGGGAATACCCACGACTTAAGTCAAAGTGCAACATGCATGCCTAAATTTGTTTTTAAAGTAACGTCTGTAAGCTATAAAAATACCAAAAGTCTCCAAAACATTTAATAATTCATTCATTTCAAACTCATTGATGCTGCTATTGTATTTTTTTTATAGCTTTCAGATCACATCCAGGTATAAATTAAATATAATACGTAATCCTATGAGAGCGTACTTTCAGTTTTCGATATTTTATTAAACGTTATATGTTTTGATGAGAATTAGGCTAACAAATATAATATGACACAAGGGCGTAGCAGGAGGGGGTTCAAACCATCAGCTGCCTCAGACCTCATTGTCTGAAACGGAAACTTAAGTTTCTGCCACAGTGAAGCCAAAGAGAAGAGGCTGGGCTTAAAATCCCCTTTCAATAAACAAAAAAAAAATAATAATAAAAATAAGAAAACTAGTCACACATTTCATGAGCTTAGCACTGATACAACATATGACATGGTATTTGTGGGCCGGTTAATACGGTAATGCCCGGGCCGATTTTGATTCCCAGTCCGCCCCTGATGGCCAGCACTCCGTAAGGGGAAAAGCCGCTATTAGGTTTGTGCAAAATGTCCGTCTGTCACACTCAGGGCGCCAAAACTAGAAGAGATACGAAAAATATTTTTTTTCACCATTAAATGCGTCTTGAAAAGTTTAGGTGCAACGGCTACTTTTAGTTTTCTCAAAGCAAACCGTTTAATTTATAAAATTAATTATGCAAGCGATTTTTTAATAACAAAACACCCATTCTAAAACAATTACGTAAATGTAAGGGAGGAAATGTTACTACAAGAAATGCTTTCGATATGCAGATATCACGCACATTTTTTTTTAAATGAACTTGTAGCAGCGGCTTTCGTGTACTAGCGTAAAGCCCGGAAATGACATGATTCTAAACTAATTTCTTAAATTTTTAAAAAAATCAGATTTAAAAAAAAAATTGTTTAGTGCCCCCATTAGAATGAAACAAACATATTTTTGTGCGTTTTGTCTGTTGGTTGGTCTGTCCGTCACGGTTAGAAAAAACACTAAAGGCTTTTGAAAATATGATTTATCCTTTACTGTTCTTTCAGAAATATTGCGATAGTTTAAGGATGGGAGCATACAGGAATTGAGCCAGGGACTTAAAAGGAACATCCAAAACATCTTGCGAATAGGCGGATCTGACAGGGATCCGACTCCGACGGAGGCCGCCTCTGAGTTTGTGTATCACACAAACTCTTTTTGTAATCTTGTTGTTTATAAAATTACCTACCTCAGGCAATGTCTTGTCACTGCTGGTTGATCAGCGAAAGCGCTCTTTTAATAATTATGCCCTGGGATTTAAAAGAAAATAATAGCTGAAAGGTTTTTTTTTAAAGTGGCATTCAAGCACGTGCTGATATAGAGGGTTGATAAACAAGAAAATAATAGCTGAAAGGTTTTTTTTAAAGAGGCATTCAAGCACGTGCTGATATAGAGGGTTGATAAACAAGAAAATAATAGCTGAAAGGTTTTTTTTAAAGAGGCATTCAAGCACGTGCTGATCTAGAGGGTTGATAAACAATTTTAGACTGGTGTGAGTTTTAGTTCGTTATTTATTTTAACTTGAAAATATGAAGGCCTGAATTCTTTTGATAGATCATATGAAACCGAAGTAGTCCAAAACAACAGGCGAACTTATTCACATACTTTAAGTCAATGTCTACCAGGTGAATGACACGACAGGCAATCCTACATTCAGGGCCGGCCCTACCAATTGCGAGGTCCAATTTAATAGATGCTTGCGAGGCTCCTCTTGTAATTTTCTTTTACATTAACAACTATTACCATTAATTAGATCATTATATAAACATTTATTATACAACATACATAGGAAGCAGTCAATGCAATAGGCGCCAGTGGGATAATTGAAGTTAAGTCAATGTTACGATACATTAAATATGTTAACCCTCTAAGTCCTAGATCTTTTAAAGCCTGTGACAAGAGCCATGACTGATAGCGGTATGCCAAATGTAATTTGCGTGGCCCCTGCCAGGCGCGGGTTCCGATTTCGTGTAATCTGTAAAATCGGCCTTCGGTCGGCCCTGCCTACTGCATACATTTGTTTTTCCGTCACCAACTTCCATTATTTAATCAAACTGCAATGTATATAAAGCACAAAAGCAGTGCAACATGTGGATCACAGTCATAGCGACCAATATCAGTAACTGTTTTCACAATAAAATCTATTTCCGAAATTCGTTAATGTGCCACCAAAATACTTTTAACATTTGTAAATCAAACTTTAAAATGACACAAATGTATGCAATCATCTTTCATTCAACAGATAAAAGCACGGCTGGGCATTTTCTTTTTACACATCACAAAAGTTGAAAGCAGTGGAACTCAATCTTTTACGCCTGAGGACCATTTAATTTTAAATACTCTTGTCAGGGCCACATCATCGAGCCCAAAAAGATCCAATCCTCGTCGTCTTTATGATGCACAGTGCGCAACATTTCAAGAGGTCGAATAACACCTCTCGTCGATGGCCAGTTATGGCCAACTGGCCATAATATGGGCATTACTGGTTAAAAAACAAAATAAGCTTACTAAACCAGTTCAAGCACAACAAATTCATTTTTATTTATTTATCTTTTTGAATAACAATCTCTTGTTCTTATGATTTTTTAGACACCTAGCATACATGCTGTTCCGTTTGTCTATAGTGAGAGTGAGATTTAAATCTTTAGTAGATATGCAATATTCAGGAAAAAATTCTAAGTGACATTTTCCAAAACCAAACTTACCTCAATCTATTAATGACTTGCTATAATGTTGGAGGGGGGCATGTAATCACCCCCGAATCAATATAACTAAGCTATTTATACATTGAAACTGCAATTCAAGTTGCGCTTGCAAATCTTACATTTTCAAAGAATAAAAATCTTCTAAAAGTATCGGGTTTATGGTAACACATACACGCATACTTTTTCCCTCCTGTTCTAGTCAATTAAACTTTAAAACGTTTATTTCAATATATTTTTTTTAACGAACGCAGTAGGTAACATATGGCCGCATGTAGAGATGTAACAGCTAAATCTATGTTTATTCGTAATCCTTTAAGCAGAAATTTCAATCCAACATAGTTTCAAGCATCAAATGAAATGTATAGTTTAGTTGATCTTTAGAAACTAAAGAGGTTCAGATTAGTTATCTTGTGAATGTTCTAAAACAAATTCCGTCGAAATGTGAAAAGAAAAAGTTGATTTTTTTTCGGTCAGTGATGAAACAGATATTAGGACCGGCTTTATGTCATTGGAGGCCCAATCAAATGAAATAGAAAAAAATAATAAACAAAAAATAAACAAAGTTACAAAGAAATTTTGTGTGGAAACAAACTCAAAATCGCCCCCCCCCCACCCCAAGTACCGGGCAGGTAAAAGGACGATTTCAGTATTTTCAGAAACAATATCAGAAAATATGAACTACAAACTATCAACAGTTACAACCTTATGTCCGTCGATTAAAAAAAAGAGAAGAAACCTGCTCGTGTCGAAATAGTTGTATTGTTAGTTCGATAGCTAGATATTGTTAGTACAACAGGATAAGGAGATTATTAATATTATTATTACATTGTTAAAATTCATTTGTATTCACTCAACTGATAGTTAAGATGATAGTTACAGAGACCGCATCACGAATGACGAGATTAGAAACAAGATTTATACAGCAATTGGACCCAACGATGACCTGCTAGCCAACGTCAAAAAACGTAAATTCAAACTCTATGGCCACATGACAAAATCCTCTGGACTCGCAAAGACCTTCCTTCAGGGAACAGTACCAGGAAGAAGATGAAGTCAGAGAAAGCGATGAGAAGACAACAACAAAGAATGGACATGCCTGTCAATTAATGAGATTGTTTGTTTGTTTTATATGTTTCGGATGTTCCTTCAGAGTTGAAGATAATTACTTCCTAGTCCAAACCTCCCGCAGGACGACGGGGGATGGGAGCGGGCAGGATTTGAACCCTGGACCATCGATAAATCTGAACGACAGTCCAGCGCTCAAACCGCACGACCAGGCAGCCATCCTATCAATTCTATCAAAGGTAAAGAACAGAGAGGAATGGAGAAAGACGGTTGACATCTTGTGTGGTGCCCCAGACCAAGGGATCGGTGAAGGTGACGTTAAATGTGAACCTGACCTAACTGATGTTATTGAAGGATTATCTGATTGATCTAATTGTTTTGTTAGAGGTCAATCTCTAATTGAAAGCCTCAACAAATTACACACACACCCAAAACAACAAAAAAAAAAAACTTTTCCGTGATAATTTCTGTGAAAAAAGCATAGGTGCCTTGAGGACAAAATCTCATCATTTTTTTTTCGAAATACACCTGACAACCCGTTGGAATTGTCCATAAGTCCATTCATAAAATTCAAGATGTTCCGGAGACGTCACAGAAAGAGTTTATTGAATACATTTATAACTATGAAGCTAAAAATAATGTATATATGTTAGTTACACATTTCTGAATCATTGTTTGTGATCATATCCCATTCTGTCTGAGATGTATTGCACCTTCCTCTATTTACAACCACATGCCTTTCCTAAACAAATGTTTCCAGCTTATCAATTATTAAGTCTAAATTACAAATAAGCCTTGATGCAGAAGATCACATTCGTTGTATTATTGCAAGGATTTCTTTAAAAATCCCCGATATAATGATACAGAAATAAGCTCGACTTTCGTTTTAACGTTGGCGTCTTTACAAATGTGCAACAATATTTTTGTAACAAATGAGCAGCATTACTCAAATCTTTCAGGTAGCACTCAAACTAAAAAAATGTTCCCCCCCCCCCATAGGCAACAGGGAAAACTCTGTAACCTCTTTAGATAATTAGTAACTGTTTGGTATACTAGAAATACCCGGGGATGTATTGAAGATGTGGCAGGTTCTCTCTCCATCTAATAAAGAGTTCTTATTTAGAAATACAAAGATGTTTAGTTTCTAACAATGAACATGCATAATGGATCTCAGATTTTGATTATGATCTTATAATATTAGGGAAATCCCTTTTATGGAGTTTCCAAATTTTAAAGTTGGGAAATTGTATTGGGGCCGTATGGAAGAAAAGAGGTTGAGAACCTTAAAAGCTTCATTAATAACTGATGAGTAAATATACACCAACTCTACATATTATAATAAGAGGCTTGTTCTAATACTGTCCGCTGCTGGTTGATTTAGATTCTCGTTTTCTAAACATTGGATTTTCTTTCCGTCTCTAACGTTTATCCCGCAACCCTTGTTAAGTGATCTCCAGTTGTATTGCAACCATGTGCCCTCTTCTGTGTCAATTAAAGCAAGTAAGCGCCTAAGCTGAAGCGTTTCTTTAACACTTCTGATACGCTGAACAACTTTCACCTCATCAAAAAAGACTGCCTTAGCATAAATTCGTCCCGCGAAACTTGGCCTGCCCAGCGCAGCTGTCGGATTATACTGATTTTTTTGTAGGCAAGTGGAGCAATTTATTCCTCCACACTCGCTTGAAAGCGTCCAAATGTACTACTAGTTCTGGCCAGGCGGTTATCAAACGCCCTTAAAAGCGTCATTTGATACTATTTTTTCGCATATATTTGAAGTGGTCAACAACGTTAAGGGGGTTCACGTTGATCTTTGGGGCAGATTAGATTTTATTGTATGATTTCAGGAATATGATCCGTTTTTCTGAGATTTAGAGTTAAACCAAAAGAGGCGCAGCGTACACAAATTTGTTCACCGCGAGCTGAAGATCATGTTCAGTGTGAGCAAGTAGGGGCGCAATCCTAGGCATAGAGAAGCTCTGTTACGACCTTTTCTTCAACAGTAGACTTTAAGTATTGAATCATTATAATGATTTACCAACAGAATAAAATATTACCCTGCATAATTATGACCTCCTTCAGTCGCGAAGCGACTATGGAAGATCTCATGGAAATGAAATGAATGCTCGGGCATTAGCTGTGATCATAGCGTTTTCGCCCACACATCATTTCCCCCTCTCCACGCAGCTGATGTAGGAGCGGCAAGTGCCGATACATTTTGGGGCAGTTGGGGCTCTGCCAGGGTGTGCGTGCTGTAAACTGCTTTAAAAGGCTAAGTTAATTATATAAAGCTGGAAATAAACCTGGAATAGTTAGTCATTTGCTGAGAAAAGAATACTTGAGCAATTAGTTTTATAATTGGATCAATGTGTTTACCAGGTCAAAGTAAATTGTGAAAAGGGGTCAAACTTAATTGAAACGTTTATCGACTGCATTGCGAGGTTTGTACTCAGCGCCGGTCTTAGGCCACTACAACCTATGCGGCCGCAGTTGGCCCCGCACTTTCATAGGCCCCGCGCGATGCGAATTAAAGGTGTAAATTATTAAATTAAACCATTTTAGCTTATTATTAAAGGGTTCCAGGAATTCTCCTAAAATAAAAAAAAAATATTAGAAAAAGTCATGAAAATCTCCTGAAATTATTAAAATCTTCTGAAAACTGATGCAAATCTCCTTAAAACACACAAAATTGTCATTTCGGGGTGTCATTAAATATGGAAATCGCCAATCCTACTCCCGCTAAAAAAAAACGGCATTGTCAGCGTTCAACTAATAAAAATGTAATAAGCCGAATTTTAACAAAAATAAGAAGTTCAAATACTTAATTTACTTTAATAGTCACTGACATAAGGATATAGGCCTAAATCTAAATCTATCTCGACCTCTTAGAAAAAAATCAAAAGCGATATTTTGCTAGTCAATTTTAAATCTAAAAGGCAAATGAATGTTTATCGGCTTTTGTTGAAAAATTACTATATATGTAGATGGCTCGTAAAGTTAATTTGACACTGATTTTGCACTTAGAATTATTAAAATATAAATTAAACGCAAATTCGAATTTATTTTCTAATACAAAATCTTAATTTTCATGTATTATCCTTATCACAACCCAAAATAGGCCCTGCGCAATCCGTTTCGCATTGGGCCCCGCAATCTGTTGGACCGACCCTGTTTGTACTTAAAGGTGAAGGAAGACTTATGATTTAATTAGGCATTTTTACTGCTAAGGCTCCCGCGCGGTGTTGAGTATTTGAAATATAACAAGTTCAACTGGAGGTAGCACTGAACTCAAACTTCTTCAGTAACACCGGCGAAAGGCCAAAACAATCAAGATATGTAGTCGACGCTGATGTTGATCAACAAATATGTTTAATGATCAAGAAGTGAATCGTCCAATGTCAACTGTGTCCGTAAACTACTTTTTATTCTGGCTGTGATAGGAAAAGCATCTGGTCTCTATCAAAAGCCTAGAGCGTTCTACTTTTTTAACAAACTTGACGTCATCTGTCAGTAAGTAAAACTTTCTCCTTATTCCCGAAACAAATAGCTAAATCCTAATCATGTCATAACCATAGATATAAACAAGTATAGACTGGCCAATATGAGAGTTCGGTTCCATGGTTTTATGAAACGAAAATTTGTGAATTGCAATAGGGTTTGTTGCTGCTATTTCGTTTCGTATCGTTTTTCAAAACTATTGGGCCGGAAGTGGCTTTTTTTCCTATATAACTTTGCATTTTTCAGTTCTCTTTATAAATTAAACTGACATTATTATGATATAATAATAAGTGTGCCTGATAGAGAAAAAAATTATGCACAAAAATACGGGTGATTGAGATCAAACCAGATAGAGGCTATAAAAAGAAAAAGAGTTAAAAATAGCGCGGGAAAGTGCACATTTACAGTACTTTATTTGATGAGTATTTTACCCAAGATCTGTGTTGTTTTTTTAGTATTAGCTTATTTCAAGTACCCGGCATTTTTCGATACACAATTTCATGAAGAGAAAAAAAAATTTTTTTAATGATTTTAAACTTTAAATGATTTTATTCCTTGTAACTTCTTGTGTGAGTAAAGAGGCCAATCCTTTGTACTTTCACCATTATTTCTGCTTCTATTGTGCTTGGCATCTGCAATCCAGGACTTTCTTTTAAAGGTTACTTTTCTTGTGGATCTATCTAGTGCCACTTTTTCCCAGTTGTTAGTGCCGACTTTGAAGAGCTCTATATAGCGTTTGCATACACCAGTGTACCTTAGCAGTGGAAGACCAGCGGATCTCCTGCCTTCTGTTCAATCACCATACGAATGTCTGTCAAAGTCGACCTTGTGGCATTCATAATAACTAAATCTATGTGCAAAGAATTGCAAGCCTATAATAAATCATACATGGTCGGACATGAACTACAGATTTGCTTATTCTAGTTAAAATAATAGCATGTCTTTACAACTGTACTTCAGTAGAAGCATTACTTGTTCGGGAACTAACAATGATCCAATGATATGCCTTTAGATTTAGAATTAGAAGACGACGCGCAAACTTTTTCTGAATATTAATTTATTTAACTCTTGAATCAAGAATGCATTGGGGTCCGCAAGGAAGTACATTGTGGTGCACTTGCACCCCCCTGTCACGTTCCAATCGTCAGACATTTTGGTTTGTCTACTTTTTAAAACTTCATTTCATGTAATTATTTTTCTAATCTAGCTCCGGTCAAGGTCAACCGAAAGACCTAGTTAGCTGGGGTATTTTAGCCAGACTTTTCCAACTCTGCACCATTTGTCTAATAGAGACATTCAGCCGACATTATTAACCGTATTACTAACAACATCTGTATGTGAAAGTCTCAATCATCTTGAGTCTTAGACAGTCATTATTTTAGACTAGATTTAAGTTAAGTCTAGACCTAGATCTAGTAGGCCTATTACTATTAAAAAAAAAACAGTTATTAGAAATCATTAGCAATTTTTTTATTAGGTCTAGGCATTGAAAAGTAAATCTATTATAAACTATAATAGATCTAAGTCTAAGTACTAACTTATTAAATAAGTAGAAGTATTATAATGAATATTGTATAGAGCTAGATAGACTAAATTATAGATAGATCTATAGATCTAGTTAAGTATATTAAGTTAGGTATAGATTATGGCTTTATGGTAAATGTATTACGGTAGCCTAACTTATTAGATCTATGTCCTATGTCTATATATAATAATCTAATAATTAATCAACTTTAGTCTTTATTAATATCTATACTTTATTCTAATTAAAAAAAATGACTAGGCCTATATGAATAGCATAGGATAGAATCTATATATTACTAGATCTATTCTATTTTTATATATGGATCTAGACTAGAATTAGATTATAGATCTAAATATAGGACATACTAACAGAGAAATGATATGTAGTATTGCGCAAGAACAGAAACTAGGTTTTTCTAAACTCTAATACTTGGTATGCAATAGTAAAACAGTAACCACTAAATAAATCGAAACTCGAAATCAAAAACGTAAATTTATTGTAGTATAGGTCTGTGGTTGAATTTTATATAGAAGAAATGACTTTTGTAATTGCCTTTACAGAAAAATTGGGCTATTCGCGTCTGACACATATATGTTCAGCAACAAACCTTATTGAAAGGTTATTGGATTCACAAAGTGAAATGAAGCGCTCATTGTTATCTTTGATGTTTTCTGCAGAAAATATATGGTTCTGTTGCGTATTCAAAGCCAGAAAGTCAGTTGGGTTGCAATTAGTTTTGTCGTGAAAGTAGAATCAGGTCATGGCTGTGTGTTTCATCAAGTGTGATTTGAAGATGATTGTAACATTCATATTTTATGGTATCTTCTGCCAGGCATATATTTGAATGTTAGAGATTTCGATTTGGTTTGCTTGGAGTCGAGCTGTAATAATGCGGTCTCTTATGTGCATTCAAGAGATTAGCGCTGAAGTTGCAATTTATTTATAGCTTGTAAATTGCGCAACTTTCATGCTTGTAGCATCCTCAGATCGCTTTGGTCTAATCTCATTCATGGACCAGTGGGGGGAGGGCGTATCTAAGAGTTGGTTTTCCGTGCTGCATTTAGGCGCTAGTTAACACAACTCAGCCTGAGTCGGGTATCTAACCCCGATCCCCCTTCTAGGTAGCCAAGCCAAGTTTAATCGCACTTAGCCTCTCGACCACACTTTTCACATTTTAGACATCATGATCGCTACACCACCAATGTGTTCCGTATCGTGTCCTTAGTAAAGTATAGTCTTGCCATCATTGATTATTTGTTCACTTGATGTCCACCGCATCTCATATATATCACGGATGTCCAGCTGGTAGGAGTTCAACTCTTTTAAATTTTAAACCTGTTTACCACATTGGTTCAAGGGTGTTACTTATTAATAATAATAATAATAATAATAATAATTTTATTTATTAACAAACAAAATGTAGGCTCAAGGAGCTGTAAAAACATTACAAACACAAACATGTGACATGACAAACTAATCTAAAAAAGGTCTAAACAGATAGGTCTTGATGTTCTTCTTAAAAGTGGTGTAGCAAGTTGTCTGTCTGAGATCAATGGGGAGTGAGTTCCAAACCTTTGGTCCGTGAACTGAAAAAGCCCGCTGACCGTAGCTTTTGAGGGAGCTAGTTTCTTTACGTTGCCACATATCGGGCATTGGACGTCCTGAATTTTAAACCCTACATGCTAGCCATGGTCTATCTCTAATTAATTGGGGCAAAATAAAAGAACACAAATCTTAGTATAAATAATAACTCTATATAAAGTATTTTCTCTTGATTGCCAATATACCCCCAAAAAACCTTACTCCTACTGCCTCACCAGGACAAACTTAATTAGCACAACAAAAATAAGAGGAGGCAGTGACTAACCACTATTTAATGTCTTTTTTTGTATTGTCTCCAGAAAGCTACAATGAGGCTTGTACTAATATATGATGCTAACGGCATAGGAACATACAGGCCTAAGATCAGACACGACGCGAAAAACAATGGTAAATGTATTTCTTTCCTTTATACATGGGGGAAACAATCCTTCTATTGGTATTTATATGAAAACATCAGTATTTGCTTGTGCTTGCTGTGGAACTGAAAGTGCGGAACGGTATAGACTTTCACAGTTGGATAATGAAGATTTGAATAATAAAATGTAATATAAAAGAAAAAAAAACATATAAGTTTCAATATTTTCGATTTATATTTTATTATATATTATAACTATGTTTACAATTTAAATTAACGTTTTCAATTTCATTAAGCTAGTCCGGATTTATTAAATTTCTATTCTGAAATTGTGTTTCGTAATAATCGAAAAGTGTTTTTCTTAGCATGGAAATAATGTTTCCACCCAATTCAAGATTAATTGTACGTCGTTAAGTCAGATTAGTCTTTTCTTACTAGATATAACTCTAAAGGAGTCCTCTCGATATTTTCTAGTGGAATTTCCATCACTCTCCTAGACTTCCTATCGGATAATGGTGGGTTGGGGGGGGGACGCGCCAGGAAATTTTTCAGCATTAGAGTGTCATTGGTTAAATTTGAAAACTCGACCAATATCACTGATCATCACTGATGATAATTTTTATATATTTTCCCTTCTTTTTTTTAAGTCGTTAGTGGAAGAGCCAAGATGGAACAGGAAGACATGTTGGAATAAATGGCTTCAGATGAAGAAACAGAAAGAAAGAGATGTAAAAGATGTTAGTTATAAGCTATGGTATTTTATATTTTAAATGCATTTAAGTAAAGTTAAAGTAAGTTCTATAGGGCAGATGATGTAAAGGGCATCTGTTTGTGTGGCCCAGGGTTAATGAGGGTTAAATGTATTGTAATTTTGAGTTTTTGATTACTACGGGCTAACCAAGAACACTGGGCAGTTTACACTGGTGCTGACCACTAGGCAATTATCTGGTTACTGGACCTTAGGCATGGGTAGTGGGTACCGGGCTTCAAATTCTCCCCCCTCCCATATGCTTAGAGGTATAAATTAGAGGTATTTATAAGGTCATGGACTTTCTGGCCCGAGGTGTCGATTATTTCATAGCAAAGGGAGGAGACTTGGCAATAATATCCCCAGCTACGATGGTGGAGGAAAACAGCGATGTGTCATCAAAATTTAGAGAAAATTCGTGTTTAGGCAGGTTATAGATATTCGTAACCGTAAATTTACGCCCATTTTTGTGAATAGTGAGGGTGAGGGCGTCGGTTCACCCGTGTGCAACTGAATTTTGGGACTCTTTGTGTGACTAGGCCGTTCTTCAATTCCTGAAGTTTTAGGCACCCCCAAGTCCACTAAACTCTGATGGGTACCTGACATAGGTTGGGGAAAGTAATAAACTTTGTAGTCTAATGGGGTCTGGCTTCACTCTCCCCCCCCCAACAACTCCAAAACCTTCTTCATTTAAGTTTTACTTTCTGCACTGGTTTTAGTACTTCACGGAATAATGCAACAAATTGAACAATATTTTTGACAATTACCTGGAATTCAATAAGTTCCTTGCTATTTAACACATATTCAGTAACTTATCTCAAGTCTACTAAGCTCTGATAGGTACCTGACAAAGGCAGGGGAAAGTAAAGATGGTTGATTGTTAGACTGGTCACATGACACCCTGTTAAATTAGATTCATTAAAACAGTTCATGTTTACATTATCTGCCCTATAGATTGTAAGTTCTGAAAAGAAACAGACTGATGATTCTGTTAGCTTATAAGATTTAGACTAATAAACTACAAATGATTGATTGGAAGACCTATTGTGTTATGTTCGTGCTCCTTTTCCTTTGTTCCCATTACAGAGATGACCAAGTCTTGAAATAGTAACCACATCTTTTAAAGTTTATGTAGTCGAACAGCTCTAAGCTGAAGTCCACACACACATATCATCTATGACCTTATTTAAAATTAAGATAATCTGTCTTTAGAAACATGTTAAAACTCAGAATTTTAAATAAATATAGCCAATACACTTTTTGTTTTCTTCAAATTTCGTAATACAAAAGTGTCAAGACTAACCTAGGAATAGTTGTAGTTGTAACTGTTAGTAATTTTTTTAGAAGCTAACTTGGCTTATTTAAACTGGGAGAGATTGTTTTTCCTCCTAGTATGTCATTGCTATAAACACATAAAAGAGTTTTATTTTTCTCTTCCTTCATTTATTTTTCTTTATCATGTTGTAGTTTTACAAATAAAATGAAAATTTCGAAACTGGTTGATCTATGTTAATCAGTAATTTGGCTGCACATTTTTTCTTTTTATTCTTTCTCGATGTAAATAGTGTCCTTCTTATTAATTGATTGCTCTAGCTAAGCATACTATTAATTTGTTTGTTAGGGTAATATGAGCTAGTGAATATACATGTTGATGCACTTTTGTATATACGTACAATAAGCTCTACTAATTACCTACGTTGCTGTTTGTCTATATGAATACATTTTTATTTGGGTAGATATCTGTTCTATATATATGTATATAAGTATGGGTATGTATGTATGTAAATATATGTATATTTTTGAATGACTGTAATCTTATAATCATATCGTGAGAAGGGGTATGTCAAGGTGAGGTATGGCGAGAATGAATATGTTTCTTTGTTATTTTTTGGTATGATTGTTATATCCACTTGTAGTGAATGTGAATACTTTGCACGTGTTATGACTGAATGTGAGAAAGATTGTGTTAGAAAGGACTTGCTCCCGGTCCAGGCAGGTTGGACGAGTGCTACCTGGACTGGTGTTTATGTATATATATTTTTCGTCAAGTGATTAAAGTGTATTATAGGTATTAAAAGTATTATTTGCATTTCAGTGGATATATGAGTTAGAGTTAATGTATATTAAGTATTAAGTGTTCGTATTTAAGTTAAGCAAGTAGTAACTTGTCTGTCTATATATATATTGTTGTAACTGAACTGTAAGGGGGTCATTGTGACCCTACGTCTGGTCAACCGACAGACGACTCAGGCCTGTGTACTTAAATAGGACTGGCCAGATGTAAACATCCTGTGTGTAGGAAACATGTTTTTGTTGGTGATCTGACTATGAGAATGGAGAAAAGACTAGATTGATATCTTTTGATAAGTTGTGTACAGTGATTCTATTCAGACATACAGATTTGTAAAGTATTGGATTATTTTCTATTCATCATGTATTACACATAAGAAGAAAGCTGTAATTTCCAGTACTGATTTTACCGTCTATCTTCC
>JADKLZ010000003.1:19458779-19469365 GCA_021533235.1 Biomphalaria straminea
GACTGAGTCCTTTCTGCTCTGATTTTTCAATAGGAGTTCATTCAGGGTGGATGAATGGTAAAGTGTTTGGCTCTGGAACCGACGGGTCCCGCTCTGTGAAGAGTTGGACTTTGAGCATCGGGATTTTTAAAACTCCCCAGCTTCTACCCAACTTTAATGGGATTGTGACACGGTTACTATGTGTGGTCAACCGTGACACACGGTCAAGTGTTGGAGACCTGGGAGTTAGGGGACTTGCGGAAGTGACGTTCGTGTTATGAAAACAAAACAGAAGGCAATCATCTAGTGTGTTGCTGTATGTAAGCATCAAATGTTATATAATTAAAGGAACTTGTTTCTTCACAATGGGTATGAGACATTAGTTGTGGAAAATAGAGGCAGTTGGTTGTTGTGTCTGCCGCATTATACCCTTGTTAACAGTCGGCCATTAAAAAATCGAAAACCGTTCGCATAATAGTAGATGTGATGGGAATATGGTTAATATTTATCTGCCTTACTATTAATTAATAGTGAATAGTTGTAAAAATGCTGTAATTTTATGAAAAACTGCTTGCCTAGTTGATTTTTAAATTTTCGCTTTCATAAAAGAACTTTGAATGGTCTAAAATATGATGTCGTGTCCGAATTTCACTATCTTTTCTAGTTTACGAGATCTAAACAGGACGCACGGGCGGAAAATCCACACGAAACTAATAGCGTCTTATTCCCCTTTCGGGGGCGCTGAAACATAGATTTTGGAAAAGCAGTTCAAATTTTAGACATTGGTAAAGTGCAATTTAAAAGCGACAAATGTTTATGAATCGCATAGTGCGAAAATGTATTTAAGGACTTACCTTATAGTAAGCATAATGTTACAGAAACATTTTTAATATGTTTCTTTTTTCAAGTACATTAAAGTTACAGATATATAACATTACTAATATAAACTAAAGGTTCAAACACAGTAGATATCAGGGGCGGACTGGCTATATGGGCAAACGGGCAAATGCCCGGTGGGCCGATACCAAATGGGCCAGTCTGATCGCGAACGGAAAAAAAAAGTTCAATGCAGACAACTTTAGAAACGAAAGTGACAGCTGCAAGACACAAAGGAAATTGGTGAATGTATATTGCTAAGGTTGGCTGCTTTGAGGCAGTAAGTAAAGTTTCCCTTTCAGACAATGTCATTTTTTGGCCGGTTTATATGGTAATGCCCGGGCCGATTTTGATACCCAGTCCGCCCCTGGTAGATATCCTTATTTTTTATTTGATTTAAGAGGTTTTAAAAACGACTAATAGGATTATTCCTTTTACATTTATGCCCAAGCCTCCTAATGCAGGGACAAACGTTTAAAGTGAGTGTTACTAAGATAGATAAGATAAGTTTTATTGGTTCAAACCTAAGGAAATTCAGTTTGAGAACTATTCTCCATCTCAGCATTACTACTAAACCAATATAGATTCAAACACATATAACATTCACATACATCCCACACATACACGCTCGCACTTGCTTTATGACATTAGGCTTTTATGTTTTATGTTTTATATGTTTTATATTTTATGTACTTCTGAGTGATGACAAGTGACCTTGATGAACTAAAGTGGGATAAAGGAGTTTTTAAATCTTTCTGTTTAGGCCTTAACAAAGAGGAAACTGTGGTTTAATGGGTGCTAATTGCCTTGAAGAATTGGCTATGTTTTGGAAAGGCGTCTTTCCTGAAAACGTTTTTCTAGAGATATTAAGCGCGTTTGAATGATATAGGAGTTTATTTAGTCTTGTGCCAGTGAAGTATTACCCTACCAGCAGGTGATAGCAAAGATAATCAGACTAACAAGGGTTGTAGTATAAAAGAAAAAGTTGAATTAATGTTAATAGCTAACTTTAAATTTTGTTCGCTTCCTGCGAAAGAAAAGTCGTTGATGTACTTTGGTAAAAAAACTTTGGGCAGTGTTCACTTCATTTTAACTTGTTTTTTTATAGTATTAGTTAGGTATTTATATTATTGCACTTAGTCTACGGTTTGATTATTGTTGATCTGAATTTCTGTAACATGGTCTTTAAGTTTCCTAAAAACTACAATCGTTTCTTTACAAGGGCGTAGCTAGGGATTCGGGGCCCTGGAGGATCGACCTCTTTCGGGGCCCCTTGCATTTTGACATTCGACGTATGACATGACGTAATGTTCGCAAAAAATATATAAGCTCAAGATCAAATTTGTTCAGTATATCAGTAAACATAACAAAAAAATAATCAATAAGATTCTTTTAATGAATAATACCGTTGTTTATTAGCTAAATAATGCACAAGTGACAAATCTCAATTCATATCGCTTCACGTCGTGCATTCTGTGCAGCAAAGACATCTATAACATCATCTACATCGATACTTTCTAGTATTTGTAACTTCACTGACATTAAAGCCATGATAAGCCTTTCTTGCGTCATTGTGCTCCTGTCATATTTTTTGATTAACTTGAGCTTTGAGAATGACGCAATGGAAGTGGCCTGAGTTAGCGGTATTCGGAGGAGGTTGCAAGGTTTGAGCACACGTAATTACCATATGAAGCCTGTTTCCGCAATATGTCTATTGTGGATCGTATTGCTGGTTTGTTGATTAAAACTGCTCGTACATCAATGACATCATTGAACAAGCGATTTGCCATTTATTTCATCATACAAACAGAAAAAAGTAACACAGTTTGTCATCATCCAACAGGTGTCTTGGTTCAAGAAAAAACCCAAAGGTATCCATTTTTAGCGGCCCCCGAAAGGGGAAAAGACGCTATTAGTTTTGTGTGGCCTGTCTGTCCGTCCGTCTGTCTGTCTGTCTGTCTGTCTGTCTGTCCGTCCGTCCGTCCGTCCGTCCGTCCGTCCCGTTTAGTGCTCAGAAAGTAGAAGAGAAAATGAAAATCTGACATCACGATAATATAGAGCATTCAAAGTTCTGATGCAACGGCTACTTTTTTTTTTTTCTAAAAGCTCAAAATCTAATTTTTAAAAATATTTTATGCAAACAGTATTTAAAGAGAAAAAACCTAATTAGTATGCAATATAAATGAAACCTACTTTAAGACAATTAATAATCTAATATACTGCACATGTTTTCACATTTTTTTTTGTTCCAACATACGAGTAACATACCAGTATTTACTCGTAAAGTAATCAACTCATAAAACTAGTGTGGCAGTTGCCTTGAACATCGGCTTTACAAGGCTAACGTTGAGAGATCAAAGCACGGAAGATGTATATTAGTTTTGTGTGGCCTGTCTGTCCGTCTGTCTGTCTGTCTGTCCGTCCGTTGAGAGATCAAAGCGGATCTGACAGGGATCCGACTCCGACGGGGGCCGCCTCTGAGTTTGTGTATCACACAAACTCTCTTTGTAATCTTGTTTTTCCAGCCTTTGTAATCTGTTCTTCATCCCCATATGAAATCTGTCCAGCACTTCTGTCGCAACACGTTTGAATTGAAGTTCTATTGACAGTCCTACATTAGAACTCAACTTCCCATAAATCTTTTCTTTCTTTTGGTTGTTTTGATTACAGTGAATCCATTGTATTCGCTACCTTCTTTTGCTTTTTCGTTGGATTGGGTGATCGGCTTCGTCAGTTTCTTATAATTTTGCAGAAAGCATGAATGGGTTTCAATGTATTTATTGTTTATGTTTTGTGCGAAAGCAAAAGGATTCAGGGTATACAGAAGTGGGAAGGAACCATATCTTACTATGCTCGATTATAGATATATTCCGATAAGCATAACAACCGCTGATGAGTCGAAGACTCAGGGACATCATTCCAACTGATCCCAAACTATTAAAACCATCGGTAACTGAAAATGCAGAGACATTACTCAACGAACGACAGATGAAAAGCAAAGCGAAATACGATGCAAAATCAAGATACCTAAAGGTTATTTTGTCGGAGAGAAAGTTAGAGTTCGTCTAGGACAAGCATAGCAGAAAGCAGTTGTCATAAAAAACATTCCTCACCCAGATCTTACATCATAAACAAACAATGGGAAAACGTACAGAAGAAATCAACGCTTTTTGAAAATGAGTTTCGATGAAGATATCTCTGGGTACTATGATACCGATGTAGGCAACGAACAGTAAACTGTTAGAACAAACGAAACAGACAGTTATAGACCAACGTCTAGAGAACCTGTTGTGCCATTCAAGACAACTAGAAGTGGACGAATTGTTAAAGATCCTAGTAGATGTCAGTCTTAAGAACTTTAAAAGGAAGGATGTGATAATATAAAAACTTCAAAAAGAAGTTTCTCTGGGGTTAATTTGGGGGAAAAAGTTGAACAATTCATGTACAGTTCCAAAAAGGTGACAATGGTTGGATCTATCCCAGCAGAATGAAAAGCTGCCAGGTTGAGAGAGTGATTATTACAGTTATGAAATATTGCTTTATTATTTAGTATGAAGTATGGAAGTAGATGGAAACCTACCTTTGGTAAGCCAAAGCTTCTGTTATTTGTGATGAAAATATCGAAATCTGCCTATTTACATGCGTTGCTTACCTAATAGCGGGTGTATTTGGGGCCGCCTGTAGAAACACAAACTCTCTTAGTAAACTTTGAATTTAATGTAAATAAAGTTTCATTGTATTTTTACTAGTTGATAAAACGTTGTGTGATTTCAGCTACTTTTGTGATCAAGAATGGGAGGAGACGATCTACGAGCAACACCCCTGCTGTCAATTTTTTGATTGGATGATTGGCAAATACAATTACTCTCTGACTCTTGACTGGCCCAAGAACTCAACACAGAAAGTGAGTTTGACGGATTGCAAACCAATGTGTAACTATTACAGGTCAGTACAACTTTAATTATCGACATTTCTTGCTTATATGCAAGGGTATCATATGGCCGCAACCACACCGCTCCACCGAACTCAGTTCTGAGCAGCTTTCTTCTGCTCTCAGGTCATTTCAGTATCCTCAGCTTTATTCATCTGATCCCATGTCATTCCAGCATCCCCAACTTTCTTCATCTGCTCCCATGTCATTCCAGTACCCTCAGCTTCACTGATGACTGACCTCTTCCAGATTTGCTTGGGTTTGCCCACTTTCCTCTTTCTTTACGGATTCCAATCAAGTGCCTGCCTTGCAACATTTGTAGCTGGTTTTTTAATTTTTTTTAATTCACCATGAGGGGAATCAACGGCCACTTGTGGTAGAATACAATTATTTAGCTCACTTGGTTTACCTGAATGTTGTTTTTTTTATGTTACTTTTTAAAACTAATTTAAAAATTAAATATATCTTGCTACCCACGTAGGTCATTATTAAATAAAATGAAAAGAAAGAAAATGGGAAGATGTGGGCGGTTGAGTAGAAATGCTAAACAAAAATATTGTAGCAAATAAAATGTAGCCTACTGCATACACTAATTACATAACATACAGCATTTATATGTTACAATTTATGAAAAACAAACATATTAATTTTGTTATTTGGTGATGAAAGAAGGGGGGTATCTGGGTGATTGCTTTTTTTTAAAGTTTAAAAAGGGAAACGACCTGAATTCGAATTCAATTCTTACACCTCCTCAACTGACACTCAGCCACTGTGCTAGCGAAGTGATTAAGTAAATAGAAGTTTGATAGTTATTTATTGTTAGCTACAAACCTTAAAGCGGCGACTTATGAAGGGGACTAATTCAGGCCATACCACATCAGTCAAGTACAATTTCTCTCCCTTTGCTACCGAAGCAAGTATGGTTAGGAAACAAAAAAAAACATTTTTAAAAATACTTCTAAATGTTACCGTGATCGCTTTTTAAATGAATTAATAAAACGCGTTCACCCAGGCTACAAGCCTTCACAAAGGAGTTCATTTAACTTTCATCACCACATGTCAAGTACGATTTCTTTCAGTTCTTCGATACCAAACAAAATAATTAGTTACCAATAGTTTTTTTTTTATTGATTCTAGTTTTATCAGGTACAAGAAACAATAGTGCAAAATTTAACTTGATCCAAAATTGGGTGTGGGAGAATTATAAACTTTTTACTAGACAGACAAAGTTGATATAAGCTTTGACAAAAAAACAATGTTATTTCATGGCAATGGACCATAAAAAGTAGTGGATTAGAAAATAAGATTTCCAAATGTTTTCAACTAAAGAAACAGTAGCTGCACCACTGCCGTTAACAAATTTACTTTGCAATGGTCTGTGCATCAAGGCATTACTATGTTAGAGTGATACTGATCATACTTGAGTTCAACGATATTTCCATAGCTCCATAAAAGACGCCATGAATGGAAAAAATGCTGTGGGGATGTTGGGGATTCTTCCAGTAATTATTAAACAAAACCAGTGACGTAGCTAGGGTGGAGGTAGGAGGGGGGAGACTTTGAAAATCCCTCCCCCCTCCCCATACACACTTGTACCCAAATGAGTGTTGTTTTTTACATTAAAAACTAATTCTTACGTAAAATTAAGATACCCCCTATGAGGTCAAGCCCCCCCACCGGGGACACCAAACGATGGAAAATTCCTAGCTACGCCCCTGAACAAAACGACTAGGTTAGTTTTGTAGCGGTGGAAACTCACAATAATTAAATTCCAATCGTTTGATCTGATAGTCAAAGATTTGACAAGTGTGACCTAATTATTTGTTTGAGATGTTTAAGCGTAAATCATGTACATATTTTTTCCCTAATGTTTCATGTCAGGACCAACCTTTACTAAATCCAAAGATCATGCATTGAGTGGTTACTTGACAATATGTATGGTTCCTTTTGTCTTGAAAGGCAATGGATGCGCTCAGATGAGTCACTGGTTTAGTCTTGAGTGTGGCTAATCAAGCCAATTCTAAAGCGGCAGACTTTGCCACTATTCATGCATGTGTATCAGCAGGGGCGGCCCTAGCAGTGCGCGGGGCCCTGGGCAAGTGTATGTGCGGGGCCCCATGTGTATCGTACCACATCACGCTAACGGCTCGTGCGCCTCTAACGATGTTGGCGAAAATGTTGATTTGTCTTTACTCTCATAATTGAATTGCGTCTTGCGTCTCTTTGTCTGTCTTTTTTTGTCTGACTCTTTGTTTCTAGAATTTTAGATTGTCGTTCATTTGGAAGCAATTTCCTTTCCTGTGAAAATTGCAACTGAGAAATCAAGTCCGGTACTTTCTAAAAAGTGCAAGAAGGTCTTTGATTTGCTGTATTGCCACATAGAGTTGTATGTCAGCATATTGCAAGTTTTGCTAACAGTATTCATAACCATTAAAATATCAGAGCATAGGATTAAACCAGAATAAACCCGAAACTTCCTTGTTCATAGTTTGCTATGCCTTCGGCTTCACTTTTCACCAGTGAATTATTTGCTGTGCTAGCGACAGTCAACAGCGCCTCTCTAAATTCTTTCTTTTGATATCGTAGCGCTTTATAACTTTTTGAGGCGACACTTCCACCTTGTTTATGACAGTGGCTTTGAGAGTTGCATTTAGCCATGTCTCTTAAAACAAATTTTAGATTATGGCAGCCGCACGGAGTGTAAAATGCTTGAATGTTAATGAGAATAATGCGCGCCTTTGACTCCTTGGTGCTTTCCTTTCATGTTTGAACCATTGTCATATTCCTTGCTACGACAATCGGCGAGGTCCAGACCGAGCTCTCCAGCACGACGAGAAGATCCTCTGACAAACTCTATTCTGTTGAGTTGTCAACATCTAGAAATGCGATGAAGTGTTCTTCACCTTTACGTCTCTATCTGATACATCCACGTGACGCAATATAAAGGACATCTGCTTCTTGATTGATGTTAACAATAACATTCCCTTTTACTTCTGATACAATCAGTTCCATAAGCTTGTTTTGAATCGTATGTCCAAAGTAATGGTCGTGAGCCTCGGCGTTCTTAATAACTCGAAGATGGTGGGGTCTCAACCTAGCCTAAAATTGACTCTTTATTTTAGCGCATAAAAAATAACTGTTCTCCCACGAAATACTGTTGTTAAGACTGTGCGCCAATGCATTTTTTATTAATATTTTTTTTTGTAATTTGTTCTAGCATCATGTTATTCATTGTGCTACCATTGGACATTCTCAGAGCTAAATCCAACCAGTCGCAGTAGCCTTAGTTTGCTAATTGGCCTCCAGTAGCTATCATGACATACAATTGACAAGGAAAACACAATCGTGGTGACCTGCTCTCTCTTTGATCTTTGGTATTACGTGTTAGATAGGAGCTACAGTAGTCCATTTGACTTTCGCAGATTCAACTTTCGGGAAAGATTTTTAAAAATTGATGACAAACATACGCGTTTTTATTTTTAGAGCCTGTTAGAATCGGTATGTCATAAGATGCTGTCTTAACCGAAACTGAAAGGTATTTCGAAACCAAATATATCATGTTAAGAGCTTACATAGTAATTCGAATCATATCAAATCATATCGTATCAAACATCCTAGTTTATGAAAACTTGTTTTCGAATCTGACTATGACAATGGAATCTCCAATCGCGGCCCCCCTTAAGCGCGGGGCCTGGGGCGGTTGCCCCACTTGCCACCCCTTAAGGCCGCTACTGTGTGTATGCATCAGATACAGGGATAACGGACAGGGCAGCTTTCCTTTTTTCCCTCTTGATTACGGCCGCCTCATTTCTTTTGTTCTCAGCGAGGGTTGTCCCAGCACGCACATTCTGTCTCCATTCCATACACTCCGGTCCTTGGCTATGTTTTCCCATATATTTTCGTTGATGCCTGTGGCTCTCATGTCTCACTTGCTGACATCTCTATATGTTAGTCTTGGGCGGCCCTTGGGTCTGACTTGAGTATGTTGAGTGAATGTTCTGTGTCTTTAGAAGTGTATTAAATAATATTGTTGATGGCAGTGGCTCCTTAACTAAAGGTACGGAGGTGCGGGTTCCTCAAGGTGACAACCACCATCGAGTGACATCCAAGTGGAAGAGAAAGTTCACCAAAAAGAAGTCAGATAACCAAACATAGATAGGTACGCTGTTTAAAATATGTCGAGATAACCAAACTCACTTATGTACGCTGTTTAAAATATGTCGAGATAACCAAACATAGATATGTACGCTGTTTAAAATATGTCGAGATAACCAAACTCACTTATGTACGCTGTATAATATATGATCTATATAATATTTTTGATGCAAAAAATTTTAGTCGAAATGCCACCAAAAGGCTCAAAACATTATGTGTTGACGAGGAGGACAAAGAAAACAGTAGTATTAGCATCGTAGTTATTGCATTTGTTTATTAGTAGACTAGTAACCAAGTGAGAACAATTATTACCAATCATTAAGAAATTAAGAAATTAAATATTTATATTAAATTGTTTCCTCTTCTAGATAGAAACCTTTTTTTTTTTGGCGCGAAAAACGTTAGTAAAAATATCGATTTTTTTAGAAGACATTTCAATGTATCTTTAGTCTTTACCAACTCGATTCTAGAGCCACTATATTCTGACATTAGAACTCGATTATTCTCAATGAAATATTAAAGTTCTATTTACGTCTTTTGTGGCCTTATGGTATAGCCTCAATATAAAACGTCTGGCTGAACTTTAATGGAGCTTTTAAATCACCGTATAATGGTGCAACAACAAAAACAAATCCACGACAGTTTTTTTTTCTTTTTTTTTTTTTTTTTGTTATTATTAAATGGGGGGGGGGGAAGTTGATGGGGGAGGAGGACACCATAATCGCACCGGATGTCACCGACCCTTGTTATGCCACTGGTTGATGGTTCATTTTGTTTTCTCTGATGTTTTATTTGACAATATTGACTAACGATTGCATGGGGTACTTGATGATAACGCTTGCCCGTTGTGTTCCAGAAAGGTGCACAGTACCAATAAGACCTGTTGTCCTGGATTCCAGGGTATCTTGTGTGATCAACGTAAGTTGTATTACTGTTAATATTACTCTCTAACGCGCTAATATTCTAAAGAAAATATACGTTTTATGTGTGTATATTTTTTTTTACCAACATGTGTGATTCAATTAGAAACTTTGAGAGGAACAGAAAAAAAAGGAAAAAAAAAACATGGTTAAAAATTAACTGAAATCATAACAAAATAGGCTACAAAATTATTTTTCTGAACTTCTTTTCACCTACGGGGTTGAGAGCTTACTACAGTTATAACAGTTGAACCCTTCCTTTAAAAGAAAAATAGGAAATATGAGATGGATGTCTGGGAGATGATCTGTAAATGAGTCCAGCCCGGCAAATTTACACTTTATGCCTCGGATTTTATTGGGTATTTAAGAATTGTTTTGTTGTTTTCCTAACACTAAATTATGTGACTTATTTTAAAAAATATTTTGTATATACATTTTCAGCTGTGTGCGATCCAGCATGTATTAATGGAGGCGAGTGCAAGGCTCTTGGGGGATCACTGGTGAAGACTCCAGAGCCTGAATGTGTATGTCCACCTGGTTATGGTGGAAAAGCTTGCCAGGAAGACCTTAATGGTATGTACAAGACTCAGAGCCACGGTCTGGAACATTTCAGAAGAGAGTCTGTTTATAAAGCTTCTATTGCCTTACATCAACTCACTCCGACAGTTTGTCTGCTACAAAGTGTAGACCTACACTCACTCCGACTGTCTGTCTGGTACAAAGTG
>JADKLZ010000003.1:19490697-19513651 GCA_021533235.1 Biomphalaria straminea
TAGCCCTGTTATCCTCTCCAGCAGCTAAAAGTGGAGACAGGACTACTCATAGCCCTGTGATCCGCTCCAGCACTCTTAAACTTCTAGCTTCCCAAACCTTAATTAATTTTTACAATGTCTCTATTCAACTTGCAAATTCTTCATCGGGTCAAAAGCAAAGCAAAACAAAACAATACTTCTGAATGGACACATGAAAACGGCTCAAACGATTTAGAACTTTACAGTCAATGATATCTTTGGAAAAGGAAGTGCTAGCTAATTGGCTACACCGGGAAACTTTCTTTATGTAATGGAATGAAAATATTTAGATTTTTTTTTTGATTCCATTTCTTTTTCAGCAAAGACTTGCAAGTCACCTTTTGAATTTAATGGTCTGATTACCAATAACTGCCCTTTGACCTGCGGTCTTCCTTTCTACGCCTACACCCGGGACATTTGTCGTACAACCCCTTTCAGTGGTTGTATTTGCCCAGCGGGCATGGCCCGACTGAATGACACCTGTGTGGCACCCAACCAGTGTCAATGTACTGGAGATAATGGGCAGTATTATAACCATGGAGAAACCGTGGTTTCAGGAGACAAGTGTGAGGAATGGTGAGTAGACTTGGTACTAAGTGAATCAGAAAGACTGTTCTCATATCAAAGGGAATACATCTAAATATATCTATAAGATTATTTTACTAAATGGTGCAGGAACACGTAGATTTTACCAATACTAGCACAGGCACAATGATATATTCGACACCATCGTGCCAGCATCAACTCTATTTATAGCGTTTTTATAGGATTTTATTTATTTAGTCTTAAATACACAATACACATTCTGTTGATTACTTTTGTAATTTTATATTCGAAAGCAACATCAACGATATAAAACAATATAAACAAATATAATTATGTGCGTGTATTAGGTCTGTATAGCTTATCTTACATAGAAGGATTATGAAAACGTTTATGTGTATGATATTATTTTATAGCCATGTTTTCCATTAAAGATATGACTTTATTGAAAGTGTTTTTATTTAGGGTATATCTTAGAAATGTCTCACAGTAGCATCTTAAGTCTTAATGAATGTCGATTCTTTTTTTTTATTTAAAAAAAATTTTCTGTTGTTATCATTATGCGTTAAGTGTAAGAAAGAAGAAAATATGGGCGCAGCCAGGATTTTGTATTCAGGGTTTCCCCCAACCACCATATATATATATATATATATATATATATATATATATATATATATATATATAGAGAGAGAGAGAGAGAGAGAGAGAGAGAGAGAGAGAGAGAGATTATAAGTGTGTGTACTTAATAAATCTCTATTTCATTCTGATCCTTCATTCTTTCGGAAGACGTTTACTGTAACCTAGATTGTAACCTAGGTTCTACTACCCACCCCCAACCCGCCACTTAATAATGTGAAAGTTTAGCATCGAAGTTTTTTTAATTGTGGAAATACAGCTTCTGGCACCCATAAAACGCAGGAGAGCTAAATGGAACGTCTCTTTCAGGTCAAAATTTGCTTTGAGGTATGTCCTCTAGAGCTGAATCAGCTTCTGTACTAACTGGTGAGCTGATGGTATTGAAAATTAATTCCAAGTTCTTGAATTTCCTTTTAAATTCCAAAGTCAAGGAATCCAATTAAATCTTGTACGTTTCAACCATATCACCACAAATAGTTTCAACTTTCAGCAAAAGAAAATGACAAAATCTGTTTTCACTTGCTTTCCTGAAGAAATGGGTTAGTTTTGTTTGAAAAGATTTAACATGCACAAACATTTCATATGCAATACTGTCGATGAAAAACATGAAGTCTGTTTTTCACTCTTCCTTAGAAATATTAGCAACAAAGTCAAGGTCAATGTCCTTCAAGGACATAACAATTTCTTCCTTGAAATCCCTTTTTCTTCTCACTACTTTACTCATGCTAAGCCAACAGCTAGTACTGTGATATGAACATCTTAATGTTTGTTTCCAAATTTTCAAGTACTTCGCGGAACTAACTGTAACTATCTTATAAGTTTGATCACTGTGATAACTATGTTAATAATATGTTTGATTGTCAATGCAGCTTTGCGCAAACTCTTCCGTTTAGATTTTATGGTTATTGTTCTTTAATTTATTTTTTAAAAAAGTTTTTTCTCAAAACACATGCTCCATCAGTTTTTAACACCTGCCATTTAGATTCCAAGCTAACCCAGGACATTTTGAATTGTATTTCAGACTCAGAGCATTGAATAAATGAAGGCCTGAGTTTTACTATTTAACTGAATTTTTTGAGTATTGCAAATAAGAATAATGTTAGTTACTTTAGGCTTTTAAGTATGACATGTAGATGACAATGTAGAGATGATATGAGTATAGCTACTTCCGCTGATTGAAATAGTTTTTTTTAAATATTTTTTTTTTAAGTTGTATATGTAGTTAAAAAAGAGATAGAGGAAAAGAGAACAAGGCTGCTAGTAGAATTTTATGATCTACCCTCATTCATTCCTCTGGCTCAAAGTGAAAAATGTTGAACTTTTTTTATTGGGGGGTGGGGTGTGTGATGGAGCATAGTTACTGCAATGGGGGAAGCTAGGATTTAAAAAATAATATTAAAGACAGAAATAAAATAGAATATATAGAATTTATAATTTTATTTCAAACTTTATCATACATTTACTATAAGTAAACTTCTAGGAAGCATCTTTGATTTAAGAAACTTGATTTGGTTCATTTTTCAAAACTGAGATGTGAAGACATTTTGTGATTTATATATAATTGTAACTTTAAAAATACTTTCTTTCTTTTTTGTTCTGTTGTTTAATCAAGTAAATGTGGAGATTTTGGTCTGTGGTCATGTCAGCCCAGCCTACAGTCTTGCACGTCTGTCTGTACAGTGTTGGCAGGTCAGCATGTCACCACATTTGACAGCAGACATTTTGTTGTTGATGGTGATTGCCCTAAACTTACAATTGTTCAGGTAATCTTCATTTTAATGTTTTCAAAGTTGATCAAACTCTGGCTGATTTAAATTGCTCTAAAAAAAAACTTTAGCTTAAAAAAAAATAAAACTATCCAATGCCCTTCCTTCACCCATTCCTCAAACTTAAAAAAAAAGACTACAAAAAGCCACAAAATACATTTTTTTAATGGGAAATGTGGGATATTATTTTTAAATCAAATCAAACAAAGTTTATATCTTTCAAGTTTTTGCTTTACAATGCTTTTTAAAATATTAATCAGTTTGCATTTCCTATGCTGACCAGTTTCTTAAATGAAAATTGCTATCATATACTTTTTTTGTATCTTTCAGCATATATAGTAAGAAAAACATAAAGACAAAAGAGTTATAGAAGAATTTTAATTATTGTATTCTTGCTATAATAAGGTTAAGGCTGTCTATTGTAAGTTTCCTGAAAAGCAATTATTCAAATTCACATCATTAATTGATTCTAAGATTCAATGTTTTATTCACAGAGTAATGATCCCACAATTGATGTCTCTGTCACACTAGAGCAATTGGCACCAAGTTTCCTGGCTGAAGATGGGGAGAGATTAATTAGCCCATCCAAAGTGACAGTGACTTACCAAGGAAATACAGCTAGCGTGACTATGAAAGAATCTGGCGTCACAGTTGACAATGGTTTTACACCCAATGTTTATGCCAGGTAATAGTTTAAAAGAAAGAAAATGGATGCCAAAAAAAAAAATAAAGATCTATTATAATAAACTTTTGTTGAAGTATAAATAATAACATTGGTTAATTTTTCTTTTATAAGAGTGTTTTAAAAATGAGAATCAAGTAAGCAAAAAAATAATATTTGTGCTGATAATAAGAAAATTAAAATTAATGCAGCAAATCAAGGTAAATCACAAACCATCTCTAATTATTCATCAACATGTTATAAATTTAATTTAATTTACTGAAACTATATGAAATAAATGTCACAGAATAGAATTATATATCATTGGATTGGCGGATAGATAGACTGATGCATTAAAAGATTGATTAATTGATTGATTGATTAGAGATATATTGATCTACTGATATTTTGAGCTACTTATGTTCATAATTAATTGATTGCTTTATTTTTTTTTCAAGACAAATAGGACAAGATGTGTATGCCTTAGATTTTCAAAATGGTTTGATTCATGTGAAGCTCTTCCGCAATGGCTTATTCTTCTTGAGGATGAAGAGTGTTTTTAAAAGCAAAGTAAAGTTATTACTATCAAATACAATGATTCCTAATGTTACAATAATATTTGTGCTATTCAAACATTTCATAAGCAGTGACAAAGTCCTGCACCTATCCCAATGTTAATGCACTATCAGATCCAGGAGAAAAGAAGTTGGGTATCTTAGCCTTCTTCACTGCTCCCAAACTATGACGTTCTCAAAGGATGACATATTTTTTTCTTGAAAAATTATACAGTTTGTCAATAACTAGTTAATAATGTATATTAGATATAGTTATACTAACTGATATATGTGCTTTGATATGGTCAAAAATTTGACTAAGCAGATCTATTTCATGGATGTTAAAAAATTGACCAAAGTTTTATTTCATGCATATTAAAAAGAAAATGTGATGCCTTAAAAGTTAAAAAAAAATGACTAAAAACTTTTTTTTTTGTATCCTCCTATATTATGTTCTACATTATAATGCCCCTCAACACATACATCTTTAACTAGTGAACTCTATCAGCCCATTTTAGGATGAAATGCCTTTTCCCTTATTGCAGTTGACTTCTCATGATGTGTGTCCGAATTATTGACTGGCCCACTTACAAAACAATTTTCTTTTCTGCCATCTGTTATAGTTGATGTAGGCATGGTGGCCAAGTTGTAAAGTGCTTAGCTTCTAAATTGAGGGGTCTCAGGTTTGATTCTTGGTGTACTTGACTTTGTAGCTGTAGAAAATACAATACCTTTTCTTAAATGTTTTCATAGCCTCCCCTTACACAAACTCAAACACACATGTTAGGACAAGCCCAATTAATGCGGCTGAAATAATGGCTAATGTAGGTCCACTTAACCTTAGGAGAGAAAGGTCAGTACTGAGAAATACCTCCCATCTAGAAAATTAGTGGATAGTTGGAAATGCAGAAGACATATTCAGATGCTGTCTTTTATGCATCATGCCACAAGACTATCTTATAAAGCTGGCATCTCCACCAACTGACAAAACATTCAACATTTTCATCCCCTTCCTCCTTGGTGTCGCCCAACGACCATGAGGCACTTCCGCATGGTGGAGGCTGTCCAGGCCTGAGCAAGGTATTATAACACAGTGCATAACACGCCACTATCCTGTTGGTTTATATTTCTCACGGCTATGGTCAAATTTTGATACACGGTGCCCTTGCTGTGGGGAAGAAGAGGAAACCATGCCTCATATTCTGTTTGACTGCCCCAGACTTACTGATTTCTGCCTTGACAGGTCTGGGAAACCGAAAATTCTTGACCTTGTATGGTGACGCCTACGCACTACACAAGACAGCAGGGTTTCTGTCAGAGCTTTTGCTAGAGAGGATTTAAGCCTCTCAAGCTCTCACTCAAATGGAGTTTGATGAATGAATAACTTGTTTGTCCCATCTTTGCTTGTCAGGTTTGATTCCCCTACTCATAAGTCTTTCCATCCTCCTCTTTCCAACAATTCTTTCTTTATGACTTCTACATCTAGACTCAAGATCCAGTCTTTTTCTAATGTTTGAAAATGTTTTGGATGTTCCTTCAGAGTTGAAGAAAATTACTTCCTAATCCAAACCTCCCACATGACAAGGGGGATGGGAGCGGGCAGGGTTTGAACCATCGATAAATATGAGCGAAAGTCCAGTGCGCAAACCACACGACCAGGAAGCTATCCATGTTGTCATATTCACTCTATTTATCAGTTGAAGCCCATATTGTTAAAATGGGAAAACCAATAACTTTGTAGACTAAGTCTCTAATTAACATGCAGCACAATTGATTTGTGTAAGATATAATTATCTTTATTTTTTAGTCAATGTCTGTAATTTATAAGCCATGAAATACATAACGTTTTCATACAGATTTTAGCATTTTTACATATCATCCTTGCCATCTCCATGAATCAAAAAGAGTAATTTGAAAATATGACTAGCTCAGTTGCTTTGGTTTAGAACTGTTCTTAAATCTTTGTTGCAGGTGATAGGTATCTGTGGTAACATGGATGATAATAAAAATAATGACTTGATTTCACCAAGTAATTCTCTAATGGACCCGAAGGAGTTCCTTAGATTTTACTCTGGATGTTCTGATCCTACATTTAAAGAACTAACACAGACACCAATGGTATGAAATTCTGAGTTGATTTTTTAACAAACTGTTAGGCTTAGAATAGATATACTATTTGTAAACTATGTAGCAATGAAATAGTTGATCTAAGCAGATGAACTACTTTTTTATGAAATATGAAAAAAGTTAATGTTCAAGCAGATTTTTTGTTCAATAATTTTTAAAATTATTTTTTTTAGAATCCCATTTGTCAACAAATCAGCGATGTACCTTTGTCACCAAATTCAAGAGTAGACAGCGATAGCTTTATTACACTATGCAATAATGTGGATGAAAAATTGCGTTGCATGGTGCTAGAATTATTTGGGCTATTGGCTCATATTGATTACGTAACCAGCTTTCAGAACACTTCTTGTGGTTTGTTGTTTCAATGTTTTTTTTTTAAATTTCCAATCTTCCTCTATAAAGTGTAATACAATAGAATGCTTTACATTGTTTTTGATCAGATTATAAAGGTTTTGCAATGTAATAATACATAGTGACAAATGCAAATATATATACATTATTTTGTTAATCATTTGGTGTAACTAAAAGTCAACAAGATAGCAACACTTTCAATAATCATTACAAAAAAAAATATTTATTAGTAAATTTTGAGTACATTCTATGTATTTAAGAAAATCTTGAGGGTAAATATCTTCCATTTTTTTCATTCTTCTGCTGTTTTATAGTAATAATTATATTATGTATCCCAAAGTCAGTATAAGGTAATACAACCATACACACTATACTGAGTTTGGCTAATATTCAATGAATGAATAAAGTATTAGAACAGTATGAGATATTATCTACATGATTATGTCTACATTGTCTGAATCAGGTGCAATGCTCTGTCAAAGACGAGAATATGATATTTGTGACATTAACTGCAAAGATGGCAACAGCGTCAAATGTGAGAAGGAGATGATGTTCGGCTGCACATGTGGTGAAGGTGAATACTACAAACATGATGAGACTTGTGCCCCACGATCTAAATGTGGCTGTTATGATATGGAGTTCTCTAGTGATGTCATCGAACCAGGTGCTGCATATGAGAGAAGATGCCATGAATGGTTAGAAACATTTTTGACAATTTGAATTTAAACTGATGAGTTTTGACTTTCATTTTTAAGCATAAATTTAACTTATTTAATGTTACATCTTTTCATATGCTATGACTAACTTCTCCTTTTCATCATACACACACACACACACTGTTCAAATTATAAGCAAATGATCTTGATTCTTAGTACTGGTATCTGAAGACAGTGCTAACATTAACACACACACACAAAAACTCAATGGAAACAATATTTAAACAATAACTTGATTTGAATTTCATAAAGGATTTTATTACTGAATCAAGAGTCATAGTATTTTTACAAGTCATCTTTTTATCATAAAAACATTTGAGTACCAATGGACTTTAATTTGATTTTAGTGTTTGTACAGAAACTTCAGAAATTAAATGTTCTGAATTCTGTGAAGAGATCATCTGTGCCAATAGTCAAATAGCAAGAAGCACATTATTAGAAGGTCAGACAAACACCACTTGTCTGAGAAAGATGTGCCCCAAACCATATTTTGCAAATGAAGAGTGTATAAATGTATTGACAAGTAAACAGTTGTGTTACTGTGCTGAGGGTTACAAACAGACTCAGGTATGGACTAGCTACATTTTAAGCATTATAGTTTTTAATACAGATCTAAAAATTGAACTAGTGTACATGCATTGCAATATTCAGTCACCTCACTCCAGTTCATTTACTCACAATGACTAATTGGGTGACACAAGTGTTATGTAATTATTTTTTTTTATGTATTGTTCTCTTTAAGTTCTGACAAACGTTTTTACATAGCAATGCTTTTTCATCTTGCATTTTTTTAGCATCTGGCAGGAGGTTATCAGTTTGCATTTGACTTTTGTAACTTAATTCTTTATTGGCAGTAAGGTTCTCTTAGGTAGTGCCTAGCATTGGTATAAATCAGTCATCTCCTTTGAGTGCAATTGGTATTCCAACTCTGATTTTTATTGTAAGAACATTGTGCAGGACCATTGTGTTAAGGCAAATTATTATTCCATACATCTGTAAGTAACGCTCAAGGCCAGTGTAATCCATGCATATAGTTCAATATACAAGCTTCCAGGTGCTGCTGAATATAGAAGCTTTCTCTTTGTCTAATGTGTTTTCCTTTGCAAGACATCTGTTGTAACATCATTTCTTATCACTCATTAAGTTTTCTTTTTTTTTTTTTTTCAAAGAGGTTGAGTAAATATTTTGATTTTAAAGATCTGAGTACTTGAAAGATTTTGTACTAGTACTGTTTTTTTGTCAAGTACTCTGGAAAATGAAAATTATTATTTTTGCAAATATTTTTAAAATGCACATACAATACTGTTTTACTTTTAAAATCTATGATTAAAAGTTTTTAGATTGAATTAAGATATGATCATTAGATTCTTTATACTATATCATTTTTTTAGAAGCTTTTCATCTTTTTTTTCTTGTTATTTTAGACTGGACAGTGTGTTTTGAAATGCCCATGTTATGAAGGAGGCAAATGGTATGCAGATGGTTATGAATACATAATGAACTGTCAGAGAAGGTGAAACTTTTAAGCTTTTACTTTTCCATTGCAGAAAATATAGGACTCTTATGGTTATTACTTTTAGTATCTGTTGAAAATGATACTGTAAAGAGAAAAAACTGCTGCAATAATAATAATAAAGGATAATTAGTTAGAATTATTAAGTATTAAATTGGCCATTGTATTGCATTTGGGCAAACTTATTTCTGTATTGGTATATCATAGTGATTTATATTTAATGATTAAATAGGTTGATTTTATATTTCTTAGTAATTTTTATTTTCTGTTGTTGGAATTCGTCATTGATTTTATATATATATATATCCTCCTTCGTGTTCGAAGATGATCACATTTCTCATTTCCTATGGACTCAAAGATGGCTCACTTTAAAAAGCCGACAAATATGTGGCATGGGTGGGTTTTGTCAGTTCCAGATGGGCCTGCTTCATCTCTCTGCTTTCTGTTGGTTCAGTGCTCTTTCGCAATGGCCACTCTTCTTGCTTCAAATCTTGAGACTCTTAAACTCACAGCTTCTTGCCATGAGGAGCGATCTAGAGCAAGTGCTTCCCAGCCGTGAATGTTGCTACTGCATTCCTTGAAAGAGCTCTTGAGAGTTTCTTTGTAGCGCTTGTATTTGTATTTATTTTTTATCTGATAAGTAATTATTGTTTCATCCTAAATCTTTGGGGCAGATTTCATTGTCAAAGTAAGAGGGCATGCTGTTCAATATTAGTTTAAAATTAATTAGGGCTTTTTATCGTTGATACTTAGGGCTATGACAATTTGAAACTGTGATGATTAATTTATGTAATTATTATTACAATAATTATAGTTTTAAGAATTCATGATTTATTTATTTTTTTACATTTTTTTATGTAATTTTTTTTTATTTCTCTCATGTTTTATGTGCTTTTTAATTTCTAGAAAAAAAAAACCTTAAAGATAAAACGTATTAAGCCAAAATGTTTTATGTTTTACAGAGTGTGTCGTGATGGTATCTTTGAATATGAAACTTCTGACTCTCTAGAATGCACAGGTGCCTGTATTTACTTGTCCTCCCTTTTTCCACACTTTTATTTTTAAAAATTCAAACTAATTAATTACAACTGGAAACAGATTAAAATGTACCTAGAAAATGATAAACACTTCAATAAACACAAACACACTAAACACACCCATTACCAAAAGTACTTACTAGCACCACTGTTTCAAATCATATCAAACAAGAGAACACTTGAGATATTAAAATGTCTTCTTATTTAGGTACCTGTGTTCTGACTGGTTCGTCAATGAAGGTGAAATCATTTGATGCTTCAACACTTTCTGATTATTCAATATCTGGATCATGCAATTACTGGGCAGTGAAAAGTGATTTAGCATGCTCTGTTATAGTCAAAGCCATTCAGTGTGGCAGTAAAGGTAATAAATCTTGTTATATTGATTCAAAAATTCAGAGTAAAAATTTGTTTTTTATTCTAGGATTTTAAAAAGAATTTCTAAACAAAAAAATTTAAGGGTTGGAATATAAATGTATCCTGAATCAGATCAGATGATAATAGACAATATTAAACCAAGAAACAACACAAAAGAAATAGAAAGCAGTTAGATACTGGGCCTGGGTTCAAGAGATGTGTTGCTCCCCTCACCCAAGAAACTCAAATGTTGAATGATACACCTAAATGATACATCATGTATATGTCTGTACATCTACTAAAAATACATTCAAATGCAGGTTCTACCTTTTACAAGTAAAAGCTTCATTACATTGATTGTGGACCTTAATGCAAAGAAACCTTTTTTGCATGTTAGCTTTGCATTTAATTTTCCTACCATAACTGCAATACAAATGAAATTGTGAAGTTATGATGAAAGTATATTAAGCAAATGTGATTTTTACAGTGCATGTTTTTGAGTTTAATAATGACTGTGAACATCTTGACTATTAAATTTGCTTATATATTTACGAAATTTCTTTCTCAGATACTCCCTGTTTGTATGAGTGCACTATCAAGTCACCTTTCATTAGAGACAACATCATTTTAAAGTCTGCAGATCCTGGGGCTGTTATGGTTGGAGATAGAGAGTTTACAAACTTTGTTGGTCCCAACATTACAATAACAAACATTGGTTTATACATGGCCATAAGCTGTGGTGATTCAATGACCATTTTGTGGAATGGAGGTAGGATGCTATTTCATTACTCTTCACTTGAGTACATTTAAATGTAGAAAAAAAAATATCTGTGTAAATCCAGACATGAGTTGTATTCCCCATGGACTGGGTTGAACTAGGAAGGTTATCTGAAATAGCTTTCTTTCAACATCAGTTAATATATTCTAAAAAGTGTGCTCATTAAAACACTGTGTAACTGATGACAATCAGCCTTGAAAGGGGGAGGGGGTCTAGACACTATATTTTAATGAAGACACAATTCTGCATTTTTTTTTCTTTTTCTGTCTTGCTTTATTTATAGACTGTAAATTTTCATTTCTCCTAAGTACCTTTATAGAAAGCTTTTAATTTCTTGGGCATTTTTTTCCTCACAAATTATTTATTAACTCACTATTTTTTTTTCTTCCATTACTAAAAGTATATCTATATTTTGCTCAACAAGTGCATAGGGTCTTAGTGAAGTTTAAATGCATATATTTTTTATTGAAACACATGTTCCTTACCATTTTTATGATTGTTTTACGAAAATTAAGTAACAATCATTGGGCTATACTGCATTTACATTGCTTATGTGTATTTTAGGTCTTACTGTCAGAATTATGGCCTCAAGTAAACTCATGAACAAGGTCTCAGGTCTTTGTGGAAACTTCAATGGTAAAACTTCAGATGATAAAATTGGAAGTGATAACCTTGAAAAGGACAGCATGTCCAAGCTTGCAAAGAGCTGGATAGTTAACCCAGACCTGTGCACCATATCAGATACTGAATCTGTAACTGATTGTCAGGTATGGTATATTGTTTCCCCATCTAGAAAGCTTATTAAATATCATCATTTAATTTTATTTTTTAAAACAAAAACAATTTTTAAAAATAATTAAAGAATGTACTTCACCTAACCTTGTTTTCATTGGCAGTGTTAGTCAATGAAAAATAAATAAACCTTGGCCTTAAAGAAACATAAAATTGTTGAATAGCCATTCATTTCTCTCCCCCTTTCTTTCTGCAGTAAACAAAAAAGTATAGGGGTAGGGGGAATGCCATTTTTGTGCAGAAGTCACACAATTGGTGTGTATCAATTGTTCAGTAGGTGTTTCCCTAACATTTTTCTTAATGGAACACTTTGCATATTCGGAGTAATTAGCAGAACATTTTTGATAGTCAGAGAGATTAATTCACTTCTTCTACTTGTTAATTATTCCAGTAGTTCTTGGAAACCTATTCAGGCCTCGCAGAACCCTAAGGTACTTGAGAACACAGTTTGGGAAACACTCATGTAAATAATTAGTAAAATCTAAATAAAATCCCACAATTGGTCTAAATGACTTGTAGCATCGAAATGATATATGCTGCATTTTAATATTGTAATACATTATATTTTAAACTAAAAATTAATCATTAGTTTAATGGCGGGTGTAGAAGTTAATTTACAATTTCACCCCCACCTCACTATGAAAAAAGAGTATGGTATGAGTAGCATTAGTGAAACTGGTGGAAAAGAGACAACCCCACCTTCTAACCAACCCTAACTTTGGGCAGGGGGAGCTCATTCTAGTTAAACTATTTATGTTGAAAATCAGTGACCTAATCTAATTTTAATATGCTTTATTTTATATTCATATGTTGATTGCCTCCTACCAAAATATTTAATAAATTCCAGTTCTGTATCTCTTCCTATATTTTTTTTTAGTCTAATCGTTTAACCTGGGCCGAGAAAACTTGCAGTGTAATTTTGGAAGGAGAAGCTTTTTATGAATGTCGCAAAAGAGTCTCTGAAACTAGAAGTTATTATGACAATTGTGTGATGCAGGCATGCAAGTAAGTAATGTCATAAAAAATTCTCGATATGGATTACTAATATGTTTTGGGGAGAGGGAGGGAGTCGTGGATTTTAAAATATTGTAACACTATGGACTCTTTTCCATTATTAAAAAATTTCTTTGAGTTGTAGATAGTTCTACAGAAAGAAAGATTATAATAATGTCATGTTTAGATATAGAGACATATGATATCAGTATTCTTTGCAGCCATAGGATGAAGTGCATACAACATGGCCAGACAGCCATACCTAACAAGTCGTTAGATCTATATTTTAATGAAATGCTTTAGCTAAATGTGAATATTTAAGAAAAAGAGTCTTTATGAAATAAGCAATCCAAATCTGTAGTTGTTCTGTTGTCACAGATTAATAAACTACTGTAGACTTTACAATTAAACAATAAATAATATAACGAGACTTGTCTTCATTAAGGAGCACAAGCTAAAGTGTTCCACGTTGACTCTGATATCACATTAGCTTGTGCTCCTGTGTCAATCTTCATTTTGACTATTTTTCCCATAATATTGACAGTAGTCATATATTAACTTTCTGAAAATAGAGACAGAAGTAATACAGGAAGAATAAAGAATACATATGATAATGACAATGAAACTAAACTAAATCAAGCAAAAATGAATATTTGTATCAGCATTTTCAACAGAAATTTTACTGAATTAAAACCTAGTTGAGTATGTATGAAACATTAATTAAAGAGAATTTAAAAAATAACAGAGGAAAAAAAACACAAAAATGTTAAACATTTAAACCTAATACAGCCTCATGACTGAATAATATTTCATATATTTTCAAAAAACTATCAACATTTTTTATAGCACATTTTAGGCCTCAGTAATAAGGTTGGAAAAGTAAAGGTCATACTTGAATTGATACAGATTTTCAAATATACATTTTTATGATAGCATGAACCATTAGTTTTGTTTTGTAAATATGAACACATAATGTTCAGTTTGTTGATTTTATTATCAGTGAGTCATAGTTTTTTTTTTTTTTTCTTTTTAATTCTAACAATTCTTGACCTAATAAGATAGGTAGAAACCATGTGTAGTAAGCTTGTATCTTTGTAAATTGTCTTTTAGCTGTGATACTGGTGGGGACTGTGAATGTCTCTGTGATGCTATTGCTGCATTTGCTGCCCATTGCAATGAAGCTGGAGCACCAGGAAAATGGAGACATCAACGATTGTGTCGTAAGTATCAGCAAATGGCAGTTATTGCATTTTTGAATGTGCTCTTATTATTTTTTTGAGTTGCTAATTCATTTTTTTTTTCAATTTCAAACAATAGCAATACAGTGTGATGGAGGCAGTGTTTATGAAGCCTGCGGAAACACTTGCACAGAGACTTGTGGTAAATCTGTCAATAGTTCTTCATGTACATCCCTCACCTGTGTGGAAGGATGCTTTTGTCCCAGTGGCTACCTACGTTCATGTAAGCTATTCCTGCCTTCTACAACCTGTTTTTATTTCTGTTTCATGTGGTAGTTAGGGGTGAGAGCTCATTTTTAGTCTGATCAATACCAAGAGAAAAAAAAAACATGTTTAAGCTTCTCTGCTAAATGTCTTGGTGTTTACAGAGAATGAGATGTTAGCTGGTGTTCTAATATACAATGCACATCCAGCAAGGAGAAGGTAACAAAAGGTGTAAAATGTTGGTATTTATCTAGATGTGCACTCTAGCGCAACAATACAGCACTGCTTGTGTTTATATAATAAACTATTTTCCTAATATGTGTTCCCTTATAAACGCTGTGCTTGTTAATTGTATTGTACAGTTATTTTACAAGGTGTCAGAGTAAAACTTCAAAAGATGTCCTTACTTTTTATTTTTAACTTAACCAGCCAATCTTGAATTGAAATGCAATAGATCTATATCAAGAGTTTTTAAAATTCCAACAGCAGGTGAGCTTTTGTTTCAAAGGACTGTTAGCTGATGCAGATAACAAAAAAAAAAAACCGGATGGCTGGAAATGTCTATAGGTCAAGAAGGCTTTAAATTTACAAAACTCTCAATATTCATGATGGTGAAAGGGAGATAACCATTATCGATTGGACAACAATATGAAATGTCACAAAGACAAGTGAAGGTGTTTAGAGAAAAATAAGTTCTATTGACCAAGAGGGAGTCAAATAATGTACTGAAACAGAAATCTATAGCTTAAGACAACTCAGATAAATTATGTAGTAAATGAGGTAAAAGAGAAAGTGTCCAGCAAAATGAACTCTATGTAATTTCTGCAAAAAGAGGAACCACTGGTTTCAGATGTACAGAATGCAACATTAACTTGGTAGAAGATGACAGCCACAATGATGAAGATATTGTAATTATTAGCACTGCAGTTAGCAAGTATAAAGAGGGTAAAATTGGAAGATATCAACATCATTGAAGACAAAACTACTGCAAAACTACTAGTGCATGTCAAGACAGTAATTGACACTGGTGAAAGTGTAACCTTCTTGTGAAACCAGAGTTTGAAAAACACAAAAGATAAAGTAAACTTGCTTAAATAGCAAAGTCACTCAACTTATACAACTCATATGATTAAGACTTTAGAAGCAGTGTGCTACCTTCGAAAAGGTGAAAGCAAGGTTAAGTTAATTGATTGCTATTAATTGCAAGTTAACACTAGGTAAATATGTTAGATTGTTTACAAAAACAAACTATAGTAAAAGGGTTGCTAGGACCCATTAAAAACACTCAATAAATGATTACACAATATAGAGTTTATTTATGTTATAGTACCAAATCAATTCATGTAGATATTTCTCAAAGATCATTTGGTACTCTAAGTACACATACAATAAAATGAAGATTCATGAACTATCAAATGTCATAAAAAGCCAAAAGTATAAGAATTACAACTGGCTTATAGTAGCACAGAGAAAATATGTAGTACAATATCATTTAATGAAATTGAAAACCCAAAGCACTCATCATAATAGAGAGAAAATCAGCCCACACACATCCAGGACCAGATCTACTGTCCTAACACACATAACCTCTCCTGAATAAAATACCTGTGTTAAAAACAATCCCCATTACCAACTTATTAAAAATTCATAACCAATATACAAATTGTACACACACTGGAACTTATACATCCTCACTTCTAACAGGGCCCACACATGCTTTTTACACACACTTGCTCCAAACTACATTACATGTCATGGCTGTAGCTTTGTTACAAAATGATATCACAATGAATTTGTTGTTGGAAGATCATACAGTCTTTTTTTTAGAGTCAATAATTATATTATATCTATTATACCATCAATGTTATGTAGTTTCATTAACTATACATTGTGGGCTGCTGTACACTTTGAACAGATGACACCAAGAGCCAAGATATAACCTGCGTTCTTAAATCTGAGTGCCCATGTATTGATGAAAGAGGCAGAGAGTTATTCCCAGGACAGAGTGTTACAATCAACTGCCAGGAGTGGTAAATATTTACTTCATTTACATGCTACTTTTTTTTTAAAGTCTTTTTAGAATACATTGGTTTACTAAAAAAGAAGGTATATGCTTATAATAAATATGCAGTCTCTAATGCCATGTAGTTTATTATTATTTGTTTTTAATGTTTCCAAAAGTTTGAAGTTAATAATGTGTGAATTAACACTTGCATTTTATATTTTATCACTTTAAAAAAAAATAGCCTTTATTAATTATCTGACACAAAATAGAGCAGTGAGATTTGTAGCAAACTAATATTCACATTTGACTAGAGTAACACCCTTTGTAAAATCACTAAATGTAGAAAGCCTTCAGGATAGAAAACTCAAAAGTAAAGTAGCAATTATACACAAGACACTAAACTTCAAATACAAAAACAAAATTTAAGAAAATACTCAGAAAGCCACAAAGATAAAGGCACATTCCTCGTCCCATATGCTAGGACAAATCTGTACAAATGCTCTTTCTTCCCTAGTGCCATTAGAGCATGGAATGGGTTGCCTGAGCTAGCCAGGAAAACCAGTGACTTGGCAGAATTTAAGTCATTGGTTAATATACATGACTAAATGCATAACCAGTAGGACGTAATCACCTTCTTTTTTGAAGTAACATCTGTATTATATAAGATAAGATAAGAACCTACAAAGTGATTATTGCTTTTCAATTGAGATCTTGATATTTTGTACATTTACAATAGAGCGACAAATGTTACTACATGCTGGTCAAACACTTTAAGTACTGATATGCAAAAAACAAAACAGGAATATTTATAAATGTTCATATGTTTGTGCATACATATATTCCTAATTGTTCTCAGTGAGTGCATGGATGGTGAAATTGTTTGCACTGGTAAAGTTTGCGAGAAATGTGACATAACCGAGTTTACATGTAATAACGGCCAATGTATTGATGGGGAATTGAAATGCAATGGATACTTGGACTGTTTAGATGGAGAAGATGAATTCAATTGCACAGGTCTGCTAATATTTCATTGTTTTTTATTTTTAAAAATTGTTCTGCTTATTTCATGATATTGCTTTTCCACCTTTTATAAAAATGTGTGAACTGTATGCCCAGCAGATTGGTTCCTATAGACATTGAGTCTTCAGTGGAATAAGGAATAAAATGCCATTGCTTTAAAATATACAGCCTAAAGTGGGTACTTAAAAATGTCCCTGTCAAGAAAACTGACTAGCATATGTTTGAATTTTGTTTCAAAGGACTGTTAGCTGATGCAAATAACAAAACCCTGCTGTTTTGCGTAGCACATACATGTCATGATACAGGAATGTCACCATACAAGTTGAGAATTTTTGGTTTTCCAGACCTATCGAGATGGAGATTAGCAAGTCTGGGGCAGTCGAAAAGAATATGGGACATGGTTTCCTCTTCTTACCCACAGTGGGGGCACAGTGAATCAAAATTTGGCCATAACCATGAGAAATGTAAGCCAACAGGACAGTGGCCTGTCCTGCACTGTGCTATAATAGCTTGCTCAGGCTTGGACAGCCTCCAGCACGGGGAAGTACGGCCAGGGCCCCCCATGGGTTTTTTGGGTCTTGTCCCAGCACTAAAACACTTAATGACAATAATTGAAGCTTTTTGTATATTTTACATGCCAATATAATTTTTGTTATACTTCTTCTGGGGAACATCGGGAGAGTTTTTCTAAATCAGAAAAATATGTGTAAAAATGTTGGCCTTTTGAAGAACAAATGCTTTAAAGTGAGGGCATAAAAATTACAAAACCAACAGCACACACAGCAAACTATTAATGCTAAATCTTCATAAAAAGATTATCTTTAAAAAAATGAAATCATTTTTGTTCCAACATTATTTATTCTATTCTTCTACTTCACCATTGTAACCATAGAAGGTTTATTGCCAAAGATTTTTCATGAAGGCAAGGAAGCAAACATTAGCATTTCAAAATTGATATGCAACTTATTTTTTAAAAATTATTTTTAATACATGTTTTTTGCTTGTAACTTGGATACAGTATTTTGGTCTCGTGTTACTTTATTCCCTGAATTTGGTTTATTTTCCAACTCAGAATGCAATGGCTTCTATTGTGATAATAAAGAATGTGCACCCTTGAATTCATCTTGTGATGGAAAGATTGACTGCTCAGATGGTAGTGATGAAGTTTTATGTGGTAAGTCTGTTTGCATCCTGTTATAATACCACATTTCCTTTGAGGACCTTAATTTTTTTAAGGCTAGTGGAGTTGAGCTATTTCTGTGGCCAGTAACTTTAAATAGCTAATATCTTTGTCAGGTTCAAGTTATGTGCTGATGCTAATGTTCAGTCGCTATTATATTAGGGCCTCTTCTGGCCTTGTTGATGTGTACTAGTGTATTTAGAAAATAGCTTTATCCTGGCCACTTTAGCCATTGCGTTGTGTTACTAAGTTGATGGGTAATATGATTACAACACAGACATCTATATATCCAAAGAACAACTCCTTCCAGATGATATGTTTATTTATAGAATAGAATAGAATAATAATAATTCACTGGCTATTCTCGCCACTTAAGATATTACATATCAAACTTCACATAAGTTCAACAAAGAGTAAAATAAAAACATAAGTCCCAGGAAATACTTATAAATCAACACTTAATCTCAAAAATACTAAGTACAGAAAACAGACAGAGTAAATCACATACATCCATACTCTGCCGGAGTTCAACAATAACTGACTTTTTCGACCCATGTTCAGTCAGAGTCCCAATAATTTCTTCGTGCAAAGACACGGTCTAGTCAAAATGACCATCAACTCACTTCATGTCACAGTGGTTCTCAAAACTAGCCTGTGACAATCATGTACATTAAGGATTAAGGAAGGAAAGAAAATAAATAATAAACCTAGTTCAACTGTGCATTATTTTTTTCTTTTTTAAAAATGATTCTTAATTGCTTTTAATACAGAATGCAATAGTTATGAAGTTAAATGCACCCAGAGTAATATGTGCATTTTCAAAGACTTTTTGTGTGACAACAAGGTGGACTGTCTTTATGGTGAAGATGAACGCAACTGTACAAGTAATGTATAACCTTTGAAAGTATAATACTTTTAGAACAATCTTTTGTTTATATTTTCTTAAACATAAACAATGATATGTCTGTAGTATTCTTAATTTTGTTAGTACATATTCTAATAGCATCTTAATACAGGTCATAAGCTTATACTTGTTATTATATTTATTTATTTTTTATTATGTATAAGGTTTACAAAGCCTTGACACTACAGTTGTATGTTCCATCATTAGTATAACATTGGTATAACATTAGCACTGAATGATTATTGTACATTCTATTTTTACAGTTTGTCCTAATAATTTTACACATTGCAACCAAACATACTGTATAGATAAAAACTTTGTGTGTGATAATCATGATGATTGTGGAGATGGCTCTGATGAAATAGGATGTACAACAAGTAAGTAATTTTACAAGTAAATTAGCTAAATATTAGATGAATCATATCTAAGTGAACCTAAGTTGACAATAGTGTTCCACCCAGAAAAATTATTATTAATAGTGGTATCTAACAATTTAACCAAAATATGCACTGGCTATCTCTGAATTATTTTTTTCCTCTGATCAAAGAGGACTAGATTTTCAGACTTAAAAACAAATAAAAACAGATTTTGGGTGAAAACCATTGGAACCATGAATATTATTAATCCTCCTTAAAAATTGCTCTTATACAAATTCTCCTATCAGATATGTTTAGTAGGCCAGTGAAATGGAGAGGAAAAATGTAGCACAATAAATCATGAATGAAACATTTTCTGTCTGGTGTGCTAAGAAAAATACTGTTAGTGCTGAAACTAAAGGGAGACAAAAATAAATATTGTTTGTTTGGGAAATGAGAAGCAAATGCAAACTAAACACTGAGCCATTCATAAACATTGATGAGCTGATGGAAACACTATTAAGCACACTATATTACAACATAAGATATGATAATTTAGGTATTGTATTTTGTATTTGTAGCATTAGTAACATCTGCATTCATTTTTTTAAATTTTCAGCTGTCCCACCAATAACTACACCTGAAGGTAGGAATTACTAAAATGCTAAGTCAGTATTTTTAAATTCTGTAAATAATATGTGACATCACAAGTGTATGTATTTGTGAATAAAAGGGGTACTTTTGTAAGTGGGTACTGTTTGCTCTAACAGACACAGGCTAATTTTCAATCATGTGACCACTCATATTGCTACTCTTTCAAACAGAATGTAAAAAAACCAAAGCAACATTAGACGATCCTGCAAAAGGCATATATCCCAATTCTGAAACCGGCATTGCAAACGATGTGTTCAAGTCTGATGGCTGGTCACCTGGGACTGGGAAAAAGGAAATATTGAATCTTGTTCTGGATTCAAAGAGTGATGCTGTTCTAGAACGAATTGAGTTTGTTGTGAGGAATGCCTCTGGTACCACACTGGAGTTAAATGTTAATACGAAGAAGTCTACAAACATTTTTCTGGTATATAATAAAACTTACTAAGTTTAATTAGTGGCATTTAAGTTTCATTAGAAAGGAGGGATGAAGCAAGTCAAAAAAGATGTTTAGTTGGTGACTAAAATAGTAATACTCTCTTGCCATTAAAAAAAAATTAGTATCTTCTTTCCCCTTACCCCAAACAAGGGTTGTGAATCTTTCATAACTTCACATCATTTGTCCTGATCAAGTGACTGATGTTGCCAGTAAGTCTGCAAAAAGATAAGCTTTACCATTAATTTATATTATCCTTTTTTTTTTCTCTTCTCCTTACTTTCACCTGGCATCATAGTGCACTTTTTCTGCCTTCATTTGTAGGATGTTTTTTAGTTCCCCTTTCAGACCATGTGGTCTTTTTAAAGCAGATGATGTCATCTGTTTCTTTGGCCAACCATTAACAAGCAGGGTGTTATGTGGAAAACACAATGACCAAGTGCCTTTACTTTCCCTAAACTAAAGTCAGTTACCCATTAGAGTTGGGTGGACTCAGGGGGCACCCTAAAATTTGCTGTAATTCAAAATCCCAGCCTTCACAGAGATGCGCTTAAGCACTCAACCACCGCCTCCCCAGGATCTTTTTTGAAACACCTTCAATATTGCCATACTATCAGGTTTTTCTAGCTTAATATTTGTATGATGATAAGTGTAATTACTCAATTTGATGCTCAATAGTAAAATGAAAAGATGGTCTCTGAATGATGATTTAAAAAAACAGCTCATGAATTTAATTACATGATATATATATATATATATATATATATATATATAATGGGAATGATGGACATGAGGAATAGAATAACGGTATTTAAAAACATTGACATAACTATCAATTTTATAATGTTAACATTTTTTTCAAGAGATTTTTTTTTTTTGCTTTTAAGCCAAATGTTTTATAGCTACCTCACTGTAAACCATATCCTCCTTGAATGCCCCTCCCTAATCCACCTTACGCAGACACTACTTCCACTACAGCCCAACATAACACCCTGTATGGTAGTGCTGAACAACTGAAGAAAACAGCACACTTTTTTTCCTTGGCACAGTCTGCAAAAGAGCTGACAGCTCAGCAGCAATAAAGCTGTCTAGAAGAAGAAGAATAGCTACCTCAATTCTCCAGTTTATGATAGCACCTCCTTCTTTTACAAAATGGCACTTCTAATGTGTTGGTCTTATTTCTTTCCAGGAAGATGTCAACATACGTTTGAATATTTATAGATACACAATTGCTATAGACCTTCTAAAATTTAAATCTACAAGTGTTCCCTTCAGCTACTACAAGCTACTAATTCATGATCAGAATATTATTTGTATTTTGTTTATTAAATAATTACTTCATAATTGTAATGGTATATATTTGTATATAACTTAATATGCACATTCATTTGAAATCTCAGACAGTGATAGTTTCTGAGGATCCATTTATATATCAGAATCAGTTCAACAATGATTTCACTTTAATCAACATAGCATCACAAGGCATCATTTCCAACCTGAAACTTGATGTTTGCTACACACCTATAGGTAATATTCTTACTGCAACTTGTATGCATTAATATATGTATACTAGCATTACCCACGGGCTTCATACATTGATTTGTTCCCAGGCCATATATTATTTATTATGCCATAGACCCCTCACATTTTTTCTTTCGCTTAAAAAATATAATGTTAAACACTCCCCCATACATTCTTTTGCCCAGCTTAGTATATATTATGCTGAATTGTACCAACCTGTAAATTTCAGTATCACTTCTCTCCACCCCCCACCCCCAACTCTTCTCTTTAACAAATAGGGTCTAATGTTCTTTACACTATCTGACTATTCTTCTGCTTTTCAGTTATTATTATATGAACTATTTCATAGGCTCTATGACATTGTGGCCTAGGCCCTTTTTTATTATCTTATTACATCCTGTAAATGCTTACATAATAGTTTGGACCTACCCCTCCCTCTTATTTTTCTGCCCTTTCAATAAAACTGCCATCATTTCAACAGACAGCCTTTTTGGCCAACATATTCTAGTATATGTTATGTTTAATTGGAGCAACCTGCCTATAATTGCTTTTCCAAACACACTCACTTCTAGCTTGTGAACTCTATATAATTGCTCT
>JADKLZ010000003.1:19541119-19563803 GCA_021533235.1 Biomphalaria straminea
GTTATTATTATACACAGCAACTCTCTTGTTTACAACACACTCTACTCTGTTGTTTTCCTCTCTCTCTCTTATAACATACACGTCACTTCCGCAAGTCCCCTAACTCCCAGTTCTCCAACACTTGACCGTGTGTCACGGTTGACCACACATAGTAACCGTGTCACAACAACTACAAAAATAATATTTAATTTGGGACAAAGCGACCAAGGATGAAATGACCAGTAATGATTTTTAACAACTTGTTAAACTCACCAGTAAACTGAAATTACCTGCCTCATTTCTAGAGGTTGATTTCACTGACTGTTGTGAATTAGGGAATTATATAGAAAACTTGAGGAACCCTTATGACTAATCGAAGAGTCATTTGAGTGGATTTCAAGATTTCTTTGGAATTGAAAAGAATTTGATATTTTCAGGTAGCCTTTAATTGTGGAATGTAAAATACTAAAACTAGAACTTCAGCTTGAGTAAATTAAAACTCCATTCTAATAATTAAGTTAAGGTCAGTGTATGTATGCAATGTTTGCATCTTCATATATTTGTGATTTCATTTATCTTCTTAAAATGTGCCTATTCTAATGCAACAAATAATATGTATGTTCTCCAGACTATTGTAACGGTACTGTCATTGATCTAGTCCAACTAACTTCATCACAAATAAAGGAACTTCCAATCACTGGTATTGAAATATTTCCAAAGAACAAAACAGGAGATATTTTTAACTTTTATGTACCATTTGGCATAACTGAAGCCAGTTGGAGCATTGACTTTCCCATTGGTGGTCATCTTATTACTGTAGGAATAGAAGTACCAGACCTAAATTCAACTTTCCAAATTCTCTTGGAAAATAATGTTAATTCTACATCTGAGCTTATAGAGGTACATTTTTTAAATTAATTTTCTGATATTTAAGTTTATTTGATATATTTTTTATAACCTATTTTATCCTTATCTACCTAATGATTTTCTCAGAAATATATATCATGCTTAATAGCTTTTTTCTTTTAAGAAATATTTTAGTAATTGAAAACTCTTCAGTTCTAGTTTGTTATGTAAACAATTCGAAAATCTTTTATAAGAACATCAAGTGTAGCACACACCACACAAACAAAAATAACAGAACATTTCTTATTAATTCCTAAATATTTACAATGGGTGAATTATTTTATGGTTGTAATAAGTGCACAATATGTAGCCTTAACTTTTAAAAAAAAATGAATTTGGCATATATATCAACATTAAATAATACCTTATTTACCTTTGGCTATGAAATTTCTCTGACATATTGAGTTTATCTATTTGTTTCCAAATTGTGAATTATTCATGATGCATAAGAATTTATATCTTGATCCTAGTAATAAATTAAGAGTTGACATGCCTGATTTACTATAGATACTTGAATGTTAAAAATATTCAATACCTGGTATTTAAGGAAATGTCATTGAAATAGTCATAGAATTTTTTGTACCCAGTAAGACAATTTAACTATTAGGTGGAATCCATTGTTTTAGAAATATACATATTGGATTGTTACAAGTTATGGCTCATTATTCATACATGAGTTTATTCAGAACTCTGATAAAATAATAGATTATAAATAATTCATGCTAATTAGTTCTAAATTGATTGTGTTGTAAACTTTACTAGCTATAGTTTGTCGATGAAAGGCCCTTATTATGTGTCTTCTAGTATCCTTGCATGTTTCCGTTTTTTTTTTCTTCTACTAATAAATTTAATTTTCTTTATATTTTTTGAGGATGTCAATGGAAAACATATTTTCAATGCAACTAAAGACTCAAGATACACTTTTGATATGAATCTCCCTGCAAACTCTAGAATTGTTATTACAATTGCTGTCCCTAGCTATTCTGTTGACGTAAAAATAACTGAATTTAAAATTTGTAAGCCTGCTGTTGAAGGTAAGTTTTATGGCACTTTAAAGATACATGACTCATTTTATGCAGATTAAACTAGAATTATTATCCATGTTAGGAATGATATTTGTGACCAACACAAGAACCAACTACTTCTTCTGCAGTCTCATTTTTATGTTGAAAAGTTCAAATAACTCATCCTTTATATCAGGTAAACTTTGCAGTGATTTCCAGATCAAGCAGCATTGCATATAGTTTTTCTTTTATAGGGGGAGGGGTTATTATCTTATTTTGAAAATCTTTATGGATTGTGTGGCTTTGAAGGACATGGTCTGCACTCCATAAGGACAAATTTCACTAGACCCAAATAATTACTCAAAAAAATACCTTTTACTTTTGGGTACACCTCTTTGTTAGTTATTGCTCTTTAAATAGTAGCAATATATATATATATATATATATATATATATATATATATATATATATAATATATATATATATATATCCTATCAAAAATTTTCACCTCCACTGTTAAGTCAATATAAACTATACTACATCATAACTTGTAGCAAACATATTTGCATGAATACACCTGTTTTCTGTCACAAAAATTATCTGGAAATTAATAAATTAAACCCTATTATCTTACACTTCAGATTTCTGTAGACTGGAAAACATGGTGGTCTTAGAAGCATTGGGCTTTTTGACAATAGATGATATTCTTGGTAAAACAGATGACAACATAATAGTCCAATATGGTGACCTGATAGAAAATGGTGTTATTGTCTATGGTTCTTGCTATACATGGTACATTTTATTAAAATTTGACATTAGATATTGTATCATTCTAAAAATTCATACACCCATTTATTTTATTTTTTTCACATTTTTTGTTTTTATGTTGTTTTTTTATAAATATATCCACATACATAACTGTAAGAAATAGTAGAGGCCTACATGCTCTGTTATTTTGTGTGTCCATGTATGCTATAATTTACTAGTAATCATTAGTCCTTTATTACTTTGTGCATATATATACTTTGATATACCAGACAGCTTTGTGCAATAAATTTTTGAGAATATACAAATTTAAGACATCCTAGAAATCTGTGTGTAATTAAAATGTGAGAGTACTGTCTCCTTTCTTTGATTTGTGCTTTATTTCAACTGTGAATTGTAGTGGACCCTAGACACCAAAAGAATTCATTTCTACAGCTCAGAATACGAGAAACTACTTGATTCGGAGTCTCTGCCCCGACACCACTAATCTAACTGGTTGGGGGAAAGTGTGTTAAATTTTTATACTGGTACAATTTTGAGAAACACTTCTTTACTAGTTCCCTCTTTCTCTCTAAAGGAAGATCTCCCTTTTCTTAATATTTTTTTTTCACTGAATTCTTTTCTTTGCTTGCTTTAATTTAATGTATTCTGTGTCATCTAAAATCACATTATAAGTAGGCCTACATAAGAAATCTTTTGTCACTATATTTTGATTTGATTTCTTTTTTTTTTTTGGCAATAGCGAGAAGATTATCGCTGAGCTTAAGAAACTTCATCATTTTACTCAACAACTTTCTGTAGCATCTCATTACATAAAAAAACTTGTTTATTCAGATTTCAATAATGTGTCATAGATGGCAAATCTATATTTTGATTTTATTTTCAGTGAATGCCATGGTTTCACTCTCATCTGTGAACAAACTGATGATTGTACTTGCCCTGATTCCACTATTGAGTGCACTGGAGACTGTCATGCAGCTCACACAGTAATTACATTTAATGAAACTGGTGTTCCTATCACCTGTGCCAATGAGTCTCAGCCTTGTATAAAAGAAGGGTGCACAAGTAGGTTTATTTTTCCCAGATAAAAGCTAAAAAAAATTGTCAATTTAACTTGAATGATTTTAATAATGCTATTAAATGAGTAATGAATAGCTCACTCACCTTATCTTGCAAAACACACATAATTTTGTGTTATCAAAAGTTACTTAATAGAAATTATGTAATTAAACAAAATAGAAAAACAATGTCTTATAAGATTTATGTGGTTTATTACTTAACAGCAACTTCAATCACAATATAAAATATTACTGCAGCTGTCAGAGCTACTCATGTGTTATAAAATTACTTCATAACATATACTAACAATTTTTTGTATTAAAATATTCCTCTACAACACCCTTAATAAAAACCTTATAAATTATTACTTTTAGTACACATAATTTCTTTTTAAAAAAATCTGATCTACTCAACAGCTCCCATGATCTGTCCTGGCCCTTGGAGTTCTTGGTCTGAATGCTATGCAGACTGTCAACAAACACGTAAACGTATATGTGATGTTAGTTGTGGCAAAGAGTGTGATGAATATAATTTAAGTGAAAGCAGGATTTGTCCTGGATGTACAACAGGTTTATATATTTTAAACAATCCTTTTCAACATAATATTTCTTTATAGAAATATATTTGTTAATGCTGATCATTTACACATAAATTAAAAATTAAACCAAAATTCTCCACATAATTTTGGAAATTGTTCACAACTTGTACTATAACTTTTTTCTTTTAAGTTTATAGCCTATCATCTCATAAATGTGGACTATGAATACAATGCATACTATTATGGTAGTAGGCAGTATTTCACAAAAAGCAATGTTAACTTTGTTATGTTCAATGTCATGACTAAAATTGTGAATACATTTTGTAACTGTTGATAAATAAAATGTTTACAACAAAAACTATTTCAGTAACAAGCACCACTGTGCCAACATGTAAAGAGAATGAAATACCTGCTTGCGTAAGCCATTATGACCAATGTTTAGAATCTTGTGTGCGATACAGAAGAAACTCTAGCTGTGACTCCCTGAAGGATGATATACACTGCATTGATACATGCAAGTGTAAAGATGGTTTTCTGAGGTAAATCTATTTAGTAAATCTGTTTAAATTTATAATTTTAAAGGTTACATATACCCATCCATATCCTACTTTCTTGAAACTATTACTAATTAAAGATGGCTCATGATTCACTGATGTCCATCACACTTATTGTTACTAAACAATCTGATTATGAAAAGGCTCTATTTGTCGTAGTTCTTGTATGACAATGTTTTTTCTTAGGGCTTTTAAATTGTGCACCTTCTCACATTTTGGTTGCACTGATATGATTTACATTGTAAGACTGTCAACAAGAATATAAAAATACACAATTCTCTAGAGACAGATTGCTTAGCTGTATAATTTGCTCATAAAATGGTAACATACATAGTATTGTATTGTGAATTTTTTAGGCAGAAATAGGGGTGCATTTGACCAGCATCAAAATGACTGACAAACTTAGAATCAGATTATCTTTGTCTTAAACAGCTGAAATTGAAAACAATTGATAGTGTTTTGGACATGTCACAATATCCTGAAGCTATTAAGAGAACACAACAGTCATTTTACTTCTGCCTCAAATTCTAAACCCTGCTCCTGGTTTAGTATTGACTGCATTCACATTATAGAATATCACCAGCCTATTTATGTCTTCTTGCAGAGATGGTAATGACAACTGTGTGCCAAATAGATCATGTGAATGTTATCCTGATAATAACAGCACAGTTTCTATACCACCTGACTATATTACCAAGCCTAGTAAATGTGTTTCTTGGTAAGTATCTTGACATAAAAAAACGCTAGCTCTGTTCAAGGCTTAATGACATTGTACCTGTGGACTCCTTCAGTCACGAAGTGACATGAATGATGTCACCCACATAGCAGTTTCCTCCACTCCATACAGCTGATCTATCCAAAGAAATGGCAAGTACAAGTCTGTGGCATTGTAGTCTTTGCTGCAAATTGCCTAAGGGTTGATTTTGCCTCAGATTTAACTAAAAGTCAGAATAATGTATTGACATGAAACTATTGTTTTTCTATAAGGTTTTATTGTGAAACTATATATAAAAACAATATTGTTAGTCATCAATCAAGGAAGCTATTGAAGCTATTGCCCTCTACATACTGTCATTATTGTTGTTTTTTTAAGTAAGATATATATTTGCTTTTACCCTCTGTTTTCTATTTTAACAAATTTACGAGAGTTATTATTAATAGGCTAATGTGATTATTAAAAAATTCAATATTCATATGCTGTATCTTCCAGTACATGTAATGATGGTGACTACATCTGCAAGGAAGATGATGATTGTAAGTTACCTTTGTTTTGTTTTTATTTGAAAGAAAATCTTTTTGATAGTCAACATAAAAAATATTTTTCCATGCATCATATTTTTATTTTGTGTTTAGCAACTAACTTTTTATAAGCAACATAAAAAATATTTTTGCATGCATCATATTTTTATTTTGTGTTTAACAACAAACTTTTTATAAATCTTCTGTTTAGGCTGTGATATACTCCCATGGTCTGAATGGTCACCATGTTCAGTGACCTGTGGTAATGGTATTAGTACAAGAACCAGGTTAGTCACCATAAGTTATTTATAATCTTTTTTTGTTAAGTATCAATATGATAGTTTTTGTTTTCAATACATTCATTAACTCTGGTATCTTTAAAAACAAATTGAATTGTATTTCTTTATTGTTCATTGACCTTTGAACTCCTAAATCTACAGAAAAATCTTTGGAAGTTGTCCATCTAATGAGTTAGTGAAAGAACATAGAGAATGTGAAGATACTAAATGTCCATGTATTGTCCAAGGAAAAGTTTATGATTCTGGTCAAACTATCATGTCTGATAAATGCCAGGAATGGTAATTTTAGTATTTTTTCAGTTCTAGTTATTCTATTTTTATTTTGTTTTTCTTAATTTTTTTTTTTTTGTGATTCTTCCTAATCTTCATTAATTATTCATTTGTTTTTACTCTCAGAAAGTTTCCACATTGGATTGTATTTATTTTACAAAGCTTGTATCAACTCTGTTTGTCTGGTAAAAAGTTGGTTTACGTTATTTCTCTGATACCCAATTTCAGATCAAGTTGAAATTTTGCATAATTATTTCCTTTACCTGACAACACAAGGATAAAAAAATTAACCAATTAGTTAATTTACTATTGGTAATTAATTATTTTGTTTAGTATCTTGAACAACGGAATGACTAATCTGACCTAATTGATACAATTAATTATTGAATTACATGACTAATCCGACCTAATTGATACAATTACTCTTTGTATAAGCTTTATTTTTTTGAAAGTATTTTGTATGTTATTTTTTTTTGCATAGCATAAAGTTTAAAATTGTGTTTGTGTAAATATGGTTCTTTACATGGGATATAGACACTAATAGCCTACATTGAGTGCCTGCGCCTATTTCAAAGACTTAATGACTTCTCTCCTATCCCTCTCTCTCTCACAGTCATACAAACACATATACTATGCACTTTGTTTTAATAGTAATCACTTGCTGTTCCAAATTTTTCTAGTTTAAAATACAATGGCATCCTCAGTTTCTAAATTTTGAAAATCTTTGAAATGAAAATACATAAAAGACAAATCTGTTGTCTGCTTGAGTTTGATTTTGTTATCTTTGTAAGGGTTCTCTAAGTAAAGTTTATTAACTAGGATTATCAATGTTCCTTATTTAACTAAGTAAATTCTGTTTTAGAGTCTGTCTATTAATTTATTATTAAACTAATTAATTGTTCATATTTATACAATTGTTGTTTTGTTTTTTTAGTATTCATCTAACACATCAATGTTTTTCATATGTGCAGTGTTTGTTTCAATGGAGTTGCTAATTGCACTGCTCACGACAACATCGGTAAGTTCACAAGTGCACAGCATTTTTCCCTTCATTAAATTATTTGTTTTTTAGATGGAACCAAATAGTTCTATACCATGCCTATTATATTTATTGGATTGATCAAGATTTTTATTTGTCAAACAGGAAAGGATATTTGGTCAAATGAAAATTGCAGTGCAAAGTGTTACTGTGATAATGATGGAGTTCAACAATGTACCTCCGACAAAGAACTAGATGCTTGTCAAGAGGTCATTAGGAACTGTGATTTAGTAAGCATCAATTTTTAGTTCAGATTGTATTTCTACAGCTTTACTTTTATGGTATCATGTGTCAAGAAGGCCGCCTGATCATGCAGTATGCCCTCTGGATTGTTGTTCTGTTGTCTTGATTTTCCCAGGTTCATACTTAGCCAGCTACCATCTCCCATTGTCCTGAGAGAGGTTTGGTTTAGGAAGTAGATTATCTTCTTCAAGTTGGAAGGAACATCTGAAACATTATATTGTAAACAAACATGTTATATTATCAAATGATTTTACTTAATGAATTTACTTCTCCTTTCTTGCACAGTCTACCCATGTCCTTGAAGATACCCCTGACAGATGCTGCAAAAATTGTGTACCAAAGATGATCCCATGTACATACAAAGCAAAGAGTACCATATTGCTAAACTTTACAGATGAGACTCGCGGGCTCTGTGTGTCTAATGAGCCTCAGCAAGTTGGTGTAAGCCTTTTTTCTTATACAGGAAAAGATTCATAGATATCCAAAAATAATTTTCTTTAAGTGTTAAAGACAGAAAGGTAGTCTGATTTCTAGATTAATAAAGAAGAAAATTAGGCTGCAGTAATGTTAATGAAATCTTAAATGCAGATATCTTAAAATCCAATGAATTTTAAATGTAACATTGTAGTTAAGGATTTAGTAATGTATTGTTAAGACTAGTAAAGACACCTACATTAAAAACATAATAATATTAAGTTAGGAATTCTTCATGATTCCGCTTTAAAGCATATCTCTAATGATCTCTAATCAAATTTTTGAAAATTAAAAATGCATGTTTCATATGGGAACAGTTAGCAAATGAAAACGTTCAGTTATTAAAACATTGGAGTATTTAAGGTTGGGGATGTATAGCTGTCTGTTTCTGCAGCCAAAATTTAACAAAAATGTAATGTAGCCACTAATAGCACCAACTATTTAAAAGGTGTGTGTTGATATTCAACAAAGCATACAAAGTGGGAAACATCTATATCTCGCTATGCTCTGCTCTAGTATAGAAAATAGAAATACTCATATATGTGGACTGCCTTCTTAACCATCACAACTGCTGATGACAAGGCTCAGGGGCATTGCCACAAGTAACACAAACTATTTAAAATGTCAGTATAACTAGGATTTAAACTTGAGATTCTTTGTTTGGAAGCTTCTCCATCACTTGACTATTGTACAAGGAATTTAAATTGGCCTATTATCAATACCAAATAAATTATACTTAGAGACACATTTGTTAAGTCTTGCGTTTGTTTTTACAGCCCTAAAGATTTCAATTAACTTATAAATTTTATTAAATACCGCCACTTATATAGAGTTGCATTGGAGTAGTACAATTTTTTAAAACTTTTGGCAGAACTTTAAATACATATGTCTCTATTTTAATGTAAAAAAGCTACTAAAGATTGCTGGTTATGTTATAGTTGTTTAGATAATTAAAGAAGTATTTCTGGCTAACTATGAATAGTCTAGTCAAAAACAAGGAAAAACTCCTTTTTACACAATACCTGAATGATAACAATGTATTTCCTAATTTCTCCTCATCTTAAAGATGCAATAAAGCCCTCAGGGAAGTTAGTCTGTTTAGCAGATGGTTAGACAACCTAACAAATAAGAAAGCTTGCCCTTTGATATCTCAAATGCTTGCGACTTAAAATATTATTGTCAATCACATCACTTAACCATGTTAGTGAAGGTAGAATTAGGAACTGACAGGTAGATTTGACTGTCAAATTCTTTTCCCTCCAGTAGTGTTCCATCATTGACATTTTTATTTTGATATGTATTTAAAATGAATCAAATATAGTTATTGTGCTGTAGGAAATAAAAGGTTACAACCAAGTTAAAGTAAACTTCCACATTTTCATTTTCACTTAACGCATCTTTTTGTTTTCAATAATGTGTCAGCATTTTATTGACTATCAAACATTTTCATTTTAAAGATAAAGTAATGATAGAGTATGTCACCTGACCACAACTATTTCTATTTAAACTAATGATTTATATTTCAGTCATGTGCTGGTACTTGTGGTCCTAGCAAAGTAAATGTTGTCCAGACAGTTTTCCGAGATGGTGAATTTCAAATGGACACTGTTGAGGACTGCTCCTGCTGTAAAGCTCTTTTTGCCAAAAAACTTGTACAGTTCAGTTGTGACGATTACTCTGTAGTTGAGCAAACATTAAATTATATCTCTGGATGTACTTGTCAACTTTGCAGCTGTGAGTACATTAGATGGCACTTAGTTTAGTTCTATTATTTCCTAAAAAATGGAATCTTGATTTCTTAAGTTTTCTTATTGAGTTTTTTCAAGTCTCTGCATCATTCAAAATAAGAGAATATATATCAAAGTTACAAAAAATTTCTTTTTCTTTTTTCAGGAACTGAACAGTGGTCTCCACACTAAGACTAAGACTGCTTATGATCCTTATTGAAAATGTAATAAAGTGTAATAAAAATGTCACATAAATTGTACTTTTTTGTCTGTTCTCTAATTCCATATGCTTATTGAATACAATCTGTGCTAAAATTATTTATAAAAACTTTAATTTCAAACTACTGTTTTATAAATAATTACCGTATACTGATGTCCATTCGGGGCGAGAGCATAGAGCGAGCTCCCTTTTATGCCCCTTTGACCAAGGGAAGGATTTTACCCGTGGCCAGGATGATCGTCCGGCTCTTCACCAGGCGCTCTGTCAGAGGTCCCGCCTTATCCGAAGTGCAAATTTTGTCACACCCGGTGTGTCGCTGCACCCGACCCCCTTGAACCACGCACAGGTTCCCTCCTCCTGTACGCGGCCGGAGGCCGGGCCGCGTGGGGGCCCCTCTTATACCTATGATGTCCCAACGAACCCGTGCGAGGGCCACCACCACTCGTGTGACCCCCGTTTAGGGAACGAATCGCTGGGGGTTTCGGACTTACTGGTGAGCCTTTAGTTACATCCCTACCACGTGCAATGAACAGTGTCTCCACCGTGTCTGTGGAAGCTCTCCGAGGGCTATGTTCGCTACCGTTCTTAGCCTTTCCATCTCCCTATAAAATGGACGTTTCCACGGAGTCGCCACGCTGAGGCGACGGTAGCTGGAATGACTCCGATAAATAATTACCAACTCTTTGCTGCTAGTTTCTATAAAAAATAATGTTTAAATTATTCATTTAAATTTATTTTTATCATTATATGGAGAAACATTGAAAAAACATCTATACAATCAAATTCAATTTTTACATTCCATTTGTTCAAAATGTTAACAGGTTTTTAAAATATAAACTTTTAAGTTTTCATTCACATTTTACATTAGATGATCCCAATTTGTCTTATAAATATTTCTTTCTTAATTTGAACAATCAGTATTTCACAACCTCAATTTGTCTTATGAATGCTTGACCATCTTTATAGGTCAAATCAATCTTAATTATGTTGCAATTAACATTAAACCATGTTATCATACAAGTCTCCACTACATATATACACATCTGATTAAAATGCAGCCACCACAATGCAAGTGAAAATGTGCTATTAAAAATATTTGGTCTGTTGACATTAGACATGCACAAATTATTAGCGTAAGCTAAATGAATATGAGTTTATTTCAACAATTCATCTAGTCATCAAATAGAATCATCATCACATTTGACATTTCGTAATAGACTTATCTTCTTCACTGTAAAAAAAAAGCTTGAAAAGATTTAATCATAAACAATAGGCTAAACAGCAAATATAAAGCAATAACTCCAGTTTAGAACTTGGCGCCAAAATAATTTGACATCTTTAGTAAAATAATTCTGTGACATCTCTAAATAGGCAACTACCACCTCGAAAAAAAATTGGGAGCTTTAACTTGCAGCTCAAACCTAATCAGACAAAGGGTTACACATACATCATATACAGGTTGAGGAATTCCCTTTATTTTAATATTTACCTCTGAGTAGGGTATACAATCTATCACTGGCGGATCCAGGGGGGGTAGGGGCGATCCCCCCCCCACTCGGCCGACCCCCCCGACGAATTTTACTATAGAATTCACACAATTGGTACATGAATGTATTACTTATGTTAATAATTTATACTAATTATTTTATATTTCTCTATATTTTTTAGATTATTCGCCTCCCCTCTAGTATGTTGGCCGATATGGTGGGGTCGGTAGGGGGCGGTGGCATCAATTTCGCCCCCCCCCCCATAAGCTTTCGAGTGGGGGGGGGCGGTCCAATTTTGGGTGGGGTCGGACGAATTTTGGTTTAGAATTCACCAATTGGTATACGAACTTATTACTTGTGTTAATAATATATACTAATTATTTATATTTCGCCCCCCCCCTCTAGTATGTTGGCCGATATGGTGGGGTCGGGAGGGGGAGATGGGGAGGGGGAGATGGCATCAATTCCGCCCCCCCCCCCCTAAGCTTTTGAGTAGATTCAGGAGAATGCGTTACTACAGTGAATTATGCAAAATAACGCTTTTGGCGTGGGGGCTTCGCCCCGAAATCTACTGATGAATAATGAGTTGTAGATGTCAGGAGAATGCGTTTCTGCAGTTAAAGATGCAAGAAAACGCTTCTAGCGTCGGGGCTTCGCCCCGAATCCCACTGGCGCAGCTTACAACCATTCCTTAGACTCCAGCTTGCCTCAACATGACTGTTTTTTTTTTGTTTTTTTTTTTTAACGAAGGTTAAAAAACACTGCTTTTTTATTCTCGTAAGTATATATATATATGCTGTACACACGTTTATGCATAGGGTTAGGGTTTACTGGGAGTTAGGGTTAGGGTTTGGAAAAAATCGCCCCCCCCCCACTCCAAAGTTCTGGATCCGCTAGTGCAATCTATAGGGCTACTTAGTTTTAGAAACAAAAGTTAATACGTTTTTTGGAAGGCTATAACTAGATGCTCTAACAATTTTTTTTATAAATCTTATTTATATGTTAAACGAATCACAGAGAACATAGATAACTTTTACAAAACTTTTATTAACTGTCTGCTCAAAAGTTTGTACACATTATTTCTCCGACAATCTCGAATCGAGCTGAAATTTTGCACAATTGTTTTTTTTTTACCTGACAACACAGGAATTATTTTTAAAAAATAACTAGTTAGTTAATTAACTATTGGTAATTATTTTGTTAAGTATATATATAACAAGGGAAAGCAATTGTACTTGACTGAAGTGGTGACATAAGCTGAATTAGTCCTTTTTACACTAGAGTGGTCACGTCGGACCGAGAAGGCAGGAGCTACGAGTTCAAATTCATGTCCTTTTTTTTTTTAAACCGATATCGGTAAAATCCACCCAGATACAGAAATTCCCTTTTTTTTCCCTACCCCGCCCCAATTTTCCCAAACGGTCCAGATAAGTGATAGGATCATAGTGTATTGAGAAAGCTAAAATTGTGAAATAGTCACTTTTAAAATTAAAATGGTTTCCCTCAATGGATCACTAGGGTCGGTGTCACCCGTTGGAGTAAGCTCAGGGTGTGCCATCAACTTTCTCCAGACAATGTCCAATAAACACTTTTTGTTGAACCAATACATTACCCTGATTACCTAGTTTCATTGACTGTTCCACAATTGTAAATGAGAGTCGATTCTATTATAAATCCCATTGTTTATGACAAACGTTTAAGTCTAACGGAGTGGGACAAGTAAACATAATCTTCGCGTTAAGTAAGAAGAAGGCCTAGCCGCGAACTTTTTGAGTTTTTGTCTCACAAAGGTCGTCAGCTTTACTTAGGCCTATTTAGTATTAGATCCTCATGCGCCATTGGGCGCACTGGGCGGCAAACTCCATAATGATCTTTCTCTGACAATGCCTGGAGCCTCTTCCCACCTGGTGTCCTTCACGAAAGTGTGGGGATTCGTCCCTGTTTGCGCTATCCTCCTATAAGTCTCCATGTCATCACCACTCTTGGTATGCGTAATTCATTCTGTCGGAGGTGCCGCAAGCACCATGCGACGCTCGGTCACACCACATTAAGGGGCCAACTTTACAAAGTTAAAAAACTTTAGAGATTTTTTACCATTCTGACCTTTATTATTATTTATTATTATTATTTATTATTTATTATTATTATTATTATTATCATACGTTAGTCAGGAGAAATGGGTCCTTTCGGAAAAAATGAGGTAGTTTATAGAATCGCATTTGGTGAAGAGACATTAAAATATTTTCTTAAAAAGAATCTGTCGAATACATCTTGTTGCTAAGGTGCCACTGTTCTAATTATAAGATGAAACGGCGTCCATTCCTTAAATTAATAATTTAATTTCCTAAATGTTGGTAATAATTTTATTTTTGCCTGATTAATACTAAAACATTAATGTTAAGTATAATCTAAATACAAGCGACTTTTGTTTAAAAAAAAAAAGACAACCTTTGCATGCCCCTTGTAAGCACATGACGGCTAGATCATCTGAGCCAACAACATATTATAAGGCCTAAAAATAAATATTCTACATTACTACAGTAGATGTGCCGAGACATGTCTGGATATATAAATATAGAGATTTTTAAAAAATTTTTGTATGTCTGCTTTTGCAAAGATATTTTTTTTCCACTTGGATGTCCCCCCCCCCAAAAAAAAAAAAACAACAACAAATTACCCGGTGTTGACCACACCCACAGAGTGACGCCACTGTCACTTTCACTTACGTATATTCTACGTTATAAAGATGCTTCAAAAATAGAAGATCAAACCAGTACATGACCTAAATAGAATAAACAATTGCATTGCAGCTTTCTCTGAAGTAGACTATATGGACATTCTAGGAGACGTTATGGTTTTGCGTAGTAATAGTGTTGATCTATCACTGCCGAAACCTTTTTATTTTTCAATTATCAGAATCCGTGTAGGTGCGTATCTTTTATGGTGTGCGCACTATTAAGAAGGAAAAAATAAGGTTATCTCGACTGTAGTCTCAACGTAATCAATAACAATTTTTGTTATCTGTAGCTGAGATAAAAAAAATATTTTCTTCAAAGAATCAATGCAAAGAAATAGCTGTACAGTTATATAACGATGGTAAAAATAAAAAGCTTATGAAGTTGAACTGTCACAGAGGCGTCACTAGGGTGGGTGTCACCCGGTGCGGTAAAATCAGGGTGTCACCCCCCCCTACTTATTCTTCAAATAAAAAACTATCGTTGTTCAGTTGTTGTTTTTTGCGCAATAATACAGTTCGTTAATTGCTGCTACACAAAGTTTTAATGAGAATCGATTATGTTTTTTCTCTTACATATTATCGTTTTTCATTACATACATTAACATCTACGATTTTTTAAATAGAAAGAAATTAAAAACCAATTGAGCATGCTTTCCTAAGTAAACATTAAACAGCTCTTAATGGAAACTTTTGAACATTATAATCACATATAGTGGTAGTTTCATGAGGACAACTAATGAAAAATGCAACTTAATGAAAAGTATATTGATTGGTACACAAAATTTTAAAGAATTGTTTTTAACATATAAAAGTTTACAATAACTTTAGAAAATAAATATTTAAATTTTCTTTTCAGGATTTCAAATAAAAAAAAACTTATTTAAAAAAACTTTAAACTCAATATATCTTGCACTTCGTTTTCAATGGACAGAATTGCTCGATTTGATTAAAAAAAAGTTGTTAATTAATGTTTTAATGAGAGAAAGTTGTTAGGTGATGTTTAATAAAAGACCGATATTAGTTAATGTTTGAATGAGAGAACGTTGTTAGTTGATGTTTTAATGAGAGAAAGTTGTTAGTTGATGTTTTAATGAGAGAAAGTTATTTGTTGATTTTTAATGAGAGAACGTTGTTAGTTGATTTTTAATGAGAGAACATTGTTAGTTGATGTTTTAATGAGAGAAAGTTGTTAGTTAATGTTTTAATGAGAGAACGTTATTATTTAATGTTTTAATGAGAGAACGTTGTTAGTTACATTTAGTTTTACAAAGCTTCTTTTCACATGACGCCTTGTAAACATGCATTTGGCAAGAAACAGTTAAAGGTTTAATTAAAAGGCTGGTAGAGATTAGTTGTCGTCTTTCAAAACTTTGCTGCATTCTAGTATCCTAGTTTTAGTATTTCTGTTCACATATCTTGCCGTCAGGCCCAATATAAAAGAGATAGATGCACTCAGTATTAACTTCTTGCTCTCTATTTGAATAGTAAATCTTAAGAATACTTTCCTGATATTTTCATATTGTTAAAACGTATTTTTTTTTTCATTAACATGCTAGTTTGATTTGAGAAAAGTTATCTTAATAACATTTTGAGCTAACTTTTCACATATTTCGTAGAGTAAATGTTTAAGTGCTCGAGCTTAGCCACCACTTTGAAAATAATTAACACTTTAATTTGAAGGTACTTGTGTGTTTAGTTTACTTTTTTGAGTACATCTGCCAATAAGAAAGTCAAGCAATGAAAGTTATGCGTGTATTCACAGACAGCTGGCAATCATATTTGTGCTGCGCCTCTAGTGTTTGTATTTTCAGAGAGACGGCAAAAATTTTCGCCGTCAAACTTTCGTAAAATCGTTCTTTCATGGGTCTAACAGCAACACCATGAACACACCAGCGATTTGTACATATGACACGCTTCATTAATTATATTATCCTATCTATTAGTATTAGTGGCAAAGAAAGAAAACCCTTTTTCTAGAGAACCAAGAAAGTATAATTAGAAAATATTTTCAGATTAAGAATTTGGACACAAGTAAACGGTGTACACATCCATTCAAGTTTCTTTTCTGTTCTTCATTTATTACTGCCTGCACTTCTTCGTGAATCCTTGACATTGTAGCTGCATTTCCATGTCCCTGAGCTCATCATATCGATACGTTAAGCCCATCTCTTTTAAGTCGTTTTAAATTATCAGAACTGATACACCAGATTTGGCCCACATTAAGAGGAATATCCTACATTTCTGTCATTTCAACATTACCATTGCTACTGTTAATATATCTTACAACTTATGAGATCTATGTTAGGTGTGCAGTAATACAAGATACCAGAGTACCTTGCAGCTTTTATGTCTCTCATCTCTTATAAGTATATCCCTGAAGTGGTTTGCTAAAACATATATATATTTTTGGTACAAGCTTGGAAAGTAACTTTTTTTTTCATCGCTGACTTGCGATCGTATAAGTTATTATTTCAGCACTGGCTCATATTTGGATAACGTTTCCACAATCCCGAGAAAAAAAAATCATTATTCAATGAAAAGTCTTCTTCAGTTCGACACCATATACCAACTTTTTCTTTGCTAGAAACAATGCGATAGTAAGCAATCTATAATACAAGATGTTCCTCTGTTTTCCCATCTAAACGTCAATCATAGCAATGACGTCCTTGTCAATTTTTGGAAGCTAAAGTCCTGCTCCCAAAATGTTCCTAATTTGAAAGCCTGATAAATGTTCTTCAGTCTTCTCTCGAGTTTCTCGTTGTGGACATGTCCACTATTTATTGGAGAAAAAAATCTTGCTGTTGATGTTTTCCCATTTAGAATATTTTTATTCAACAATTTCTAAGCTTTATGATTTTGCTTCTGTCACATTTTAAAGTTGGTATTTTTTAAATATTTTTAAATTGCCTTTTTACACTTGGGTGTCACCCCCTATCGGGTGTCACCCGGTGCGGACCGCACCCCCCTCACCTGCCTAGTGACGCCTCTGAATTACTGTTGAAGAACTCCGAACTTACAATTAATAGTACAGATCTCATTATATTGTAGAAGTTATTTCCCTTATTTGATTACAAACATTGAAACATCTCTCTATATATTTCTCTACATGGCTCAACCATGGAACTCAACCATTCCTGACACCAAGACGTAAAGGAAAAATCACTCTTTCTTTTTTAGCTGCCCCCGTAAGGGGAAAAAGCCGCTATTAGGTTTGTGCAAAATGTCCGTCTGTCCGTCTGTCACACTCAGGGCGCCAAAACTAGAAGAGATACGAACAATATTTTTTCACCATTAAATGTGGCTTGAAAAGTTTAGGTGCAACGGCTACTTTTAGTTTTCTAAAAGCAAACCGTTTAATTTATAAAAATTATTATGCAAGCGATTTTTTAATAATAAAACACCAATTGTGAAGCAATTACGTAAATCTAAGGGAGGAAATGTTACTATATGAAATGCTCTTGGCATGTAGATATCACGCACATTTTTAAAATGACTTTCTGTCTGTCTGTCCGTCTGTCCGTCTGTCAGACTCAGAGCGCCAAAACTAGAAGAGATAAGAAAAATATTTTTTCACCATTAAATGCGGCTTGAAAAGTTTAGGTGCAATGGCTACTTTTAGTTTTCTAAACGCAAACCGTTTAATTTATAAAATTAATTATGCAAGCGATTTTTTTAATAACAAAACACCAATTATAAAACAATTACGTAAATGTAAGGGAGGAAATGTTACTATAAGAAATGCTCTAGAAATGTAGATATCACGCACATTTTTTTAAATGAACTTTTAGCAGCGGCTTTCGTGTACTAGCGTAAAGCCCGGAAATGACATGATTCTAAACTAATTTCTTAAATTTAAAAAAAAAATCAGATTTTTAAAAATAAAATTGTATAATGCCCCCATTAAAATGAAACTAACATATTTTTGTGCGTTTTGTCTGTTTATTGGTCTGTCCGTCACGGTTAGAAAAAAACACTAAAGGCTTTTGAAAATATGATTTAACCTTTACTGTTCTTTCAGAAATATTGCGATAGTTTAAGGATGGGAGCATACAGGAATTGAGCCAGGGACTTAGAAGGAACATCCGAAACATCTTGCGAATAGGCGGATCTGACAGGGATCCGACTCCGACGGGGGCCGCCTTTGAGTTTGTGTATCACACAAACTCTCTTTGTAATCTTGTTTTTATTTATTTGGACTAGAGTTATCCCAATTAACATAAGCGGCGAAAAAAAGAAAGGAAGTGGAGAACAAGTAATAATGAGTGAAAATTAAGAGTTTGTATTAGAAAATGAATTCGTCTTTGCATTTTATTTATTTTTTACTATTTACAGAATTACTTTACGAGCCTTGCGTGTTGCGAAGTCAGACAGTTTATCATAAGAATTCTGTTTCCTACGTAGATCACGCTCAGTAGCAAGAAATACCAAATAGTTCAATCTATTATTGAAAATTATTGTCATTCTTCGTTAGTTTCTTGTTTCTAATTATGAAATATCATGCTTGTGAATGCCTTCTCAGTAACATATTGGTTGCTTACTCGTCATGATTAGGTAAAAGTAAAAGTTTCAATGCCTCTCCTTGGCAAACACTTTGTCAATAGTTAACTGGTTAGTTTTAAGATTATCATTTGTATGACTGACTTTTTACAAACAAAAAGTAATACAAAGAAAGGTAAAATGACAGAAAATGACTATTGTTCTGCACTTATGCCCCTTAGGACTAAATTATTAGATTCTTTCAAATGTGAAAAAATGTAACGCAAGAAGCCATTTCTGAAAAAGAATATTGGCCACATAGAGTAAAGGATTGATTTGCATACCCATTAGAAATAAATTTTCTGTTGGTTTTTAAAATGGCCTGTTGTGACGAATTTGTGTCAATAATGTGACATTCTGTATATCGTCACATGCCGGGGATTGATAGTATTATTGACTTGATACTTCATAATAATAGAGAAAGTGGCTAGGCGAAAGGGTAACAAATATGACTACCGTGGGGGTGCCCATGGGTGGACGAGAGTCTGCTCCTTCACGGTGCGGAGAGCTCCCACAAACCAGTCACAAATCCATGCGCTGTTCCTCAAGGGACCGTCTCACTAATGGCGGATCCTGCACAGTTAGCTTGGTACAACGAAGGTAAATGGTGGAGGCCCCCGGTACCACTTAGTGGTATTGGAAACAGCAATGCCCTATAGACATTGACTCGGATCGCTCCCAGACAGACCTGTGAGGTCCGCAGGTTTGTTGTTTTTTTACTGTTTGTTTTTGTTCTCGGACGGATTCAGACAGGTTGTTTTTTTCAAACTTAGAGCTCGAAGAGCCTTCGGCTCAGCTCTTAGACTATCCAGAGGTATTACTTAACGGAAAGACTATCGGCTTTTTATAAATTCTGACTATCGCTTGAAATGTGCTGGCCATCAGTTCAATAGCTTCGACGAAAAGTGTTTTTTTTAATCCAATATTCACGCCAACGTTACATGAAAGTGAAATGTTTGACTGGTGATATTAAGTTTGGTGAAACGTTTTGGACATTTTAAACAATATTGTCTGTAGCGGAAACAAATGTTGTCTATTTAGTTCTATATTTTAAGTGTGCATAGACATGTTCTAACCACTGAAAATTATTTTTTGTCTGCTATTGAAAAAAATGTATATTCGTCCACTTATGTAACACCCCCAATTGGGTGTCACCCAGTGATTCAATAATTAAGGCCTACAAGCGAGTAAACCCTCTGGCGTATTTCTTTTGAAGATAAGATTGTATTGACGCTTATCCAAATTCAAATTCGTTTTTTGTATAATACTGTGATTAATTTTAACGTTCAAATTAGAGTTTTCCCAGTGTGGCCTATTAGCTAGTAATTATTCTCCTAAAGATATACATCAACTGTCAAATTTCTAAGAAAATCGTTAGAGCCGTTTTCGAGAACCGTGTCCAGGTTCGTGGTATTGCCGATGAATTGAGAAATTATAAAAGAAAATTTTTTTTGCAGTGACTTCTTTTTAGAGTTCTTAAAAAAACAAACCATGTCCACGAAACAAACTCTCACTGAATACATTAAATAAAAATTTAATTTTACTTTGACCATTATAATTTTTCGAAATATTATCATCTAAAATGAAATTTGGTTTAGACAATCTTTAATTATTAACTGCAAAAAAAAACTCTTACAAAGGTGGGTCAGCTGTATAAAGGAGGAATGGTCTTTTAGAAAAATTAACTTTGCATAGGCCTACTATGTTTCTTTAAGTAGATTTTAACCAGAGGTGTGGTCGACTAGTTGATCTATTCCTTCGCCTACCTATCCTATCCCTTGTGAACGATTGCCATTGTCGACGGGCTGAGCAGAAAACTTGTTCACATTTACTTTTAAATCCACTCAGACACATGCATAAATTGATTTCAGCTACTCTGACAAAAGTGACCCTGTATATAAAGTCACACTATCAGCTCGTGATCTGCCCACCAGAAATAACTATAGGATTGTGGCATTAAGTTAGTTCCGCCTGAGCAGCTGTGACCACAGTTATCATAATCCTTTATACAAATTCTTATGCAGTGCGATAACAAACGACCACAATTCGCTTATTAGACGTCAGTTGTGAAAGAACTAAGGAAACCAAAGCTCTGTAATTTTTTATGGACACTTCAGTCAAGATTTAGAGCATTATTGATTAACTATATTTTCAGTCTACTTTTTTCTATGCCTTTTTAAATTAAATCCACTACATTTTTTTTAAACCTAACCATAAGGGAAAAGAAGATGTAGCCTATTGGTTTATAGCCAAATGCGTAGTTACCTATAAGCTCGGTCTGACTTTGACCCTATCAATCAGAGCAGACCAAAGAAACTGAACTCTTTAAAAAGTTACACTTTTTTTTAAACAATAGTCTTCTAGGGTTAATTGGGATATTTTTTTATACATTCTGATCAATGTATTATTAAAAGATGTTTTGTTAAGAAATTTCATATGGTTCCCCGACAAAATAGCGCGAAAAAATAGCGTCTATAAAATAGTGCTAACAAAATAGAGTCGATAGATATATGTATTGTTTTTCACTCATTTTGAAAGAAACGCTTTATATATTTTAATATAGGAATAGAATAGCTTGAAATATGCATATGCAAACATTATGCAAGAATTATAATAAGCTAAAATGAATAATTTCAAAATATGTAATTAATTTAAATTCCAAAAGCGCACTACATTAGCAATGATACTTCCATATAGTCAGATTTACTCATCGTTTACGAAAAAAAAAACGCCAGATTATTTTGTCATGGAAAATAATGTAACGTAACGAGAGGAAGACGAGGGTTGTTTTCTTTTCTCTTGAAGGGTTTACTTGGTAGAGAAGGGAAGTTAGGCCTACAATCCAAATTGGCACTCCTGAACTTTGATATCTTTATGATGGTGTTAGACATAGACTGACAGGAAATAGCAAAATTAATGATTGAAATGGTCAGTCGCTGCCTGAGATGAAACAAACATATGGCGGTATACGAAATGTGTGAACATCTTAACACCTAAGTTGTTCAAAGAGAGATGCCGCAGATAATCAAGATTTCTGATTATACTATAACACACATGTGTAACACACACATCATCTTATACCTAACCCTTGAACGGGGTTAACACATTTCAAAAGCAATACTTTTTTTTTAGCAAGTTATGCATTTTAAACCTTGGTAAAAACCTTGGTAAAAACCTTGGTAAAAACCTTGGTAAAAACCTTAGTAAAAAGAGGAGACTAAGATCACATCTTTAAGTACTCTCATTGTCTGCAAATATGGCATACTTTTAGATATATAAATAGTGAAAAAGATAGAGACCTCAACAAAAATGTTGCCTAGGACTTTCACTTACTAAAATCCGTTACTTTTTTACATATCATATATAGGTATGCGCTATTTTGCCTTGCGCTATTTTTTTGTTTTTTGAAATTTCGCGAAAATTTGTCGGCGTTATTATGTCGGTGCTATTTTGTCGGTGCTATCATGTCCGTGCTATTTTGTCGGCGCTATTTTGTCGGGTCACCTTTTCATACAGTCTGATCAAATTTCATGTAATAGAGAATCTGTCATCTTTATCCTTTTTTATGAATAACTGTACCCTAGTGAATTATACTGTCTGTAGTTACG
>JADKLZ010000003.1:19563813-19598600 GCA_021533235.1 Biomphalaria straminea
TTTTATGAATAACTGTACCCTAGTGAATTATACTGTCTGTAGTTACGCCTCTGTTATTGTTTAGACATTGAAATATAAGTGTTTCAAAAAAAATAAAAGATGCCAAAAACATTTGTTTAACTTGGGAATAAAAACAAAAGGAAGATGCTGCGTCAGCAAAGCTTCTTTGTAAGCCAATCAATGTGTGTACAACCGATTCATGTAACAGACGCCTTAAAATACATTTCTATTTATAGATTGTAAGTGTGTTTTTAAAGTTCTTTATATAAAACTTGTTCTGTCAGATGATGTTTTACAACATATTCATCCTATAAAATCTATAAAATAATCTTATAAAATAATTGGCCTCCCCCTCTCCCAGTGAAATTATACTTTCAGACTGTTTTACAACATCTACATTAACAGACGATAAACTGATTGTCGCCTTCCCCATAGTAAGTGAAACATATTTTTTTCAGACGTAGCAATAACTATTTCACCCCAACAGAACGTTCTATAAACTAATTGTCTCCCATCCCCATTGTGAAACATGTTTTGTCAGACGCTGTAATACAACAAAATACGCCCAACAAGCGTCTTATAAACCTATAATCGCCCCTCCCTAGATGAAACATGTTCTGTCAGACTTTCTGATACAGCAAACATATCAGTAAGATGCCTTTAGATAAACAAACATCGAAGGCAGCTTTTCGTTATCACCAGCTATAAAAAGAAGGGACCCCAGCTGTTTCAAAGCAAGGAGCTTAGAGCTCGGAGTAAAGAGAACAATAAGTGTATTTTTTACGTCAAGTACTGAAAACAATTCTACTCATAGGCTCCAGCTAAAAGCACTGCTTTCTTACGGCTTTTCGCCATCGCCGAGTTTATGGCACTGTTTCGTAGATCAACCCTTTTATTACTTGGGCTCACATTGTGGCTTCGAATATGGTCCACCAGTGCCACCAGGTAAGATTGTTGCTCATTCTTGTGCTAACTCAAGTTCAATATAAACTGGCAGATCTGAAAGATAATATTCACATAGATTCAAAGACAATGTGGATGTGGTTCTTAGATTATAGGAGAATAAAAAAAAGGACTATTCATGACTTTTAAGTTGAGGCAAAAGTGGAATTAGAAGGTGTCAACTAATCTCGTTAACAATAAATTACAAGGAATTTAAAGAAAAATGTTTTAGACATATCCTAATATTCTTTCAATTACATAAACACATGACAGTGCTGGAGACTAAGAACACTTATTTTCTTTACTGTGGTACCTTTAAAGGCGTTTTAAACAGGATATCCCTGTCTTTCATCTAAGAATGCTTATGTGATCACTACTTAATCAGGGAAGAAAAGTGTTCAAATAATAGACAATATTTTTTTTTACATAGGCCTATGTCTGAATGTTTTCACGAAAAAAACGTCTTACGGAATTATTGATTTCCCATATATGGATTACTTACTTTGTAGGGCTACTAATTAATTTTTTAACTTTTAGTAGGCCTAGGTCAGTACATATTTTTTAGATATTTGGGTACCCGGGATAAGAGATGAAATCCGTCACTCTCTCCGTTCCCTCCATAATCCCTACTCCGCAAATCACAGTTCTCAAACAAATAATACAAATAGGAGTAGATCTATAAAGGACTTTAACTGGGGAAAACTGAATGCATGCAGTCCCGGTCAAGAGGTTCATTCACTAATTACCAGAGAAAACTGTACATTGTATATGCTTCAATAAAATTGTCAATAACAAGAAATGCAATTTAATTATACTTGACTTTCGTTGGTCCTTAAGTCTGTTGGACCTTTTTGGCACCACACATGACGTGTCGACTAGGGTTGCACCGGATAGTAGCTCCGGCTCCGGTCAAATATCCGGCCATATTTGGCTCCGGCAGAATATCACTGCAAAATAGTTGGCCGGATAGTAAAAAGTACACAGTCGTATCTACATTTTTATTAATGTGTTGAAGTGGACACGGTTTCTTTGTTGTTTGTTATTGAATGTATTAATGTTTACGTTTAACATTAAAAATATGCTTAAAATATATGAATGTGCACCAAACGTCTTTTATTGCAAAGACAATGAGTGTTAATATAAAAAGAAATGAGACTTTACATTATAAATGCGCATTACATACATAGCAACAATGACTCGCACATTTTTTTAACTTTGCTCTGCAAAACACAATGAGTTTTAATATAAAAAGAAATGAAACTTTACATTATCAATGTGCATTACATACAAAGCATAAATGGCTGGCACATTTTATTTTACTTTGTTTGCCTTGACCTTTAAGTGGGCTAGTTAACATGTTATATTCCTTAAAGACCTGCTTAGGTTCCAACTTGCTTCAACTGACATGGAAGAGAGCACCTGGTTGCATGCGGCTTCCGAACGAGACAGATGGAGGTCACTTACAAAGACAGCGAGATACACATTTGGGACTAAAAGAAAATACTCTACCGGGGACAGACGTAGACGGCGAAAAGAAATTCTAAATCGACCACCGCGGACAATGGCTATGCATGCGCTCAATGTGACAAAATATGTAGGTCACAGCTGGGGGAAATACTGCATTCCTCATTAATATTTGGACTCGTAGGCAAGCCTTATTATTATATTCCTTTACTACGTCACGCTAACTACAGGTCTGTCTAGCTATGCGGGTATATCTCCAGAAGTAGAGATTAAAAACTACCATCCCATTTTATTTTTTTAGTCCATTACATTGAGTTATAGATGAACACAATTTGCTAAGTCTTCAGAGGTCATACCTTGTGAGGGAACTGAGTTTATTTTATTGGAGATAAATCTCAATTAGTGTGCTAGACTCTAGCCACACATCAATACGGTTAGCCGGACAATGAGTCTGCGTACTTGGATGTAAATTATTGTAAATCTCAATTTTAGTGCTGGGCTACAAGCCACACCTCTACACGGGTACCGAGTTTGCTTACTTGTGAGATAAATTTCAATTAAAAGGATGGATTATAAAACACACAGCTACACGAGTGATCATTTTGTACACAAGCCACGACTATATTACTATATTTCATAGCACAGTGAGCCAGTAAGTAATTTTAATGTAGATAAACTATAAGGCTCAGATTTGTGTATTAGCTTAAAAGACACTGACCAGGGCTATCTTTAAAGGCTATTCTAAACTCCTGCTCCTTTGTTTTTGTTTAGTCCATGACATTGAATTTATTGATAGACAATGACCATTTTTAAACCAGAATGGAATAACACAATCTTACTTCTGCGTTGAGTGTCTTGATTTGATAACCATATCTATATAATATTTCTCAAAGTAAATAGGTCAGACGGGCAACAAGCAACATGCAACAAGTAATCTATTTTTAGCTCCATTAATCATTTTTTTAACGCATTGGCTTTACTTATTTTATAATGCGAAAAATTAGAACCATATTTAAAACTCGAATTATTTATGTATTTAATAGTCAAAGAGAAAGTTTTCTAGAGAGCAAATACTCTATAATTCTTTAGATAAAAAAAATCCATTGACTTGCAAAAGACCTTTAATACGAGTATTTGTGAACAATTGTGGTGGAAAAAAAAAAGCATTAGCAAGGTTAGAGAGACAAGTGGAGTTTTGTTCTTCGACTTTTTAAAAATTATATTTTATCTTTTCAGTCTGTAGTGTGCTATTGTGTTTGTAATTGCAGATTGTGTTCAACCATATGCCAAAGACTTATTTCCCTTACAGCTTGATGGTTAACAGCGTTATAAATGACTATATTTTGTTAAAAATGTGTTTGATTTCTTTTAAAGCAATAGCTTATATAATTAACAGACAAATAATTATAGGGATGTTAAATCGACAGGATGGCGCGGGGAATCTGTTGTAAGTAATAAAATGGCTTAATTTAATAATTTTTACACTTTAAATTAGAGCGGGTCCTATAAATTTGCGGGTCCTATGAAATGCGGGCCCCACTGCGGTCGCCGGCCCTGGTAAATAGCGGCATATGCTATGCCGCCGGTCAACTAGTTCTTAATAATTTAGTAATGTTAAGTAGCTCCTCGTTATTACTGATATTACTTAAGATTTGTACTTAGCCACTATCAGTATCAGGCCATAGATGTCAGGATCAGAAGCGGTTTGTTGCCTTTGACGACCAGTTGATGGTATGAAATATTTGTACACACAAACCTACCCACTATACAACGCAGATTGCACCTTACCTCTGAGACCTTTACATTTGTACAAAATACATTTATACATTCTACTATTTTCTACACCGACAAACAAGTTACACAGGTTAATTTGTAATATCTGTTAATATATAAATATAATTGTTCTACAGTTGAATATATGTAGTTCAAATGGAAAAATCAATATAAATTTGTTCTTAAGAGATTTTAAAAACTTCATATTTAAATATGTCTTTTATTTATTTTTTTAAAGTCATTTTTGTGAACGGCAATGGGAAAAGACAGTCGTAGAACAACACCCTTGCTGTGAGTTCTTTGGATGGATCACTGGCATGAATGGCTACCAACTGACCTTAGTGTGGCCGAAAACTGGCGAAAAGACGATTGACCCGAACGATTGCGTTCCCATTTGTAACTACACAAGGTGGATTATGTTAACTAACAATTTCATTTTATGCTGTTTAAATCAAATGGACCTCATTCACCAATCGTAACAACAACATTTAGCCACGTGATTTTATATATCTTCTATACAAATTATGTAATCCATAAAGGCTGTCACGTGATACGTATTTTAAAATTGTTTTATCAATATTATGACGTGGTTAAATGTGTTTATTTACGATTGGTGAATGAGGTCCATTACTTAGATTTAGATCATACCGCGCTGTTTTGCGCATAGGATGGCAGGCAGTTGCAACTAAGATCTGTCACAGCTATTTAAAAGTCTTCTTCTCATCTTGGTCAGTTTTAATTAATGAATTAAAGTAGGCATACTTTTCCCACAAACCATGCCAGCAAATGAACTTAATAAAGACCGATGATTGAAAAAGAATTATGAAGTATAGTTATTGTACTGTAGTTCTTAGCATTTGAAACTCTTTTTGTTTTCCTACTTACGCATCTAAATAGAATTCTGGCATTAGAGGATGCCATTACTAATTGAACACAGACGTAGCTTATGTCAATAAATAAATGGCTTGAATAGCAACGTTAGCTCCTGATTGTTGTTTAGATAACTGAAGGCTTGTTTTTCAGGGTAGAGCACGTCACCAATACGTCCTGCTGTAATGGATGGGCAGGAAATGACTGCGATGTCCGTGAGTTGTTTTTTTCTTTCTTAACCAAATTTAAATTTAAATAAAAAAATAAGTCACACATTGATCGAAATTGTGTGGTAAATAAAAGAGAATAAATAAAAGTGTATTAAAATAACTAACAAAACAATAAATAGGTTTGGTGTTTGAGTCTTATTTTATAAGATTTTTTTTTAGATTCTGACACATTTTGACTCATCCTTTTTAATGATATAGGCAAGTACAGAAATATCGGTCAACCGGCATAGCGGCTATTTTGAAAACTACCGAAAAAGCGGTCCACGGTCTGGTAGTGCTATATTTAATATGATATAATTTTTTATTTTCCAATTTTTGTTTTTCACACCCAAAAAAGAAAGTTACACATATTTTCTTTTTTATATAGGGAACTATTATTATAGAATATGTTGATTGATCTTGTGTGTAGCTTACCTAGTTCAATCATCTGCAATGAACAACCTGTTCACAGCACACATAGACTACTAAGCAGTTTGAAGATTCAATCTGAACACTGGGGCTGAATTAATAATAGTTAGATTGTGCGGTGTACTAAATAAGTCTAGAGAAATACAAATGATGGCATGTCGAAGTCAGTCGGAGATGGAAAGAGTCCGCAGGTTGAGATTTGATGAGAGTCGATTTGTCAAAGATTCTTAAAACAAGAATTCAGTAATAATTTCTTATCAAACTATTTCCCCAGGATTCGACGCGAGATTTTTTTTAAAAAGTCAATTTCCGTAATGTTTAATAAAAAATTTACTTCAAAACGAATATATTTTCTAGTAAAAAATCTCAATTTTGACATTATAGGCTACTTATCAGACTAGGCCCCGCGCAATCCGTTTCGGGTAAGGCCCCGGCGCATTTGTTAGGACCGGCCCTGGCGCACCCGTTCGGTCACACAAAAAAAGAGGTTCACAACGATGGTACGGCGCATGAGATATTTGGAGTGTTATGGCGTATGAAAAGCGGATAGAATGGCATTGGCAAAGACATAATGAAATTTCTGCAAGAAAAAGTTCGAGCTAATTATTTTCCAGACTCCTTCAGCGAAAGGGTTATCTTCTATACCATTAAGTTGAATGTTTGGCGTATGTATGTATGTATGTACGTATGTATGTATATATGTATGTGTCGAATAGAAATCAAAACCGCTTGACCAATCTTGATAAAACTTGGTAGAACTGTTCCTTGCTACCAACTTAGACCGTAGTGTATGTATTGTAGCCCTAAAACAAACTTAAGACCCTCAAAAAAAAAATAAAGTTGACCAACTCTAACTTGTATCTAACAAAAACTAGGTCACAAGGCCATGTCTAGAGGATGAGGAAAAACTGAAGGGTCACGCATGCGCAGAGATAAAAATGTCTAGATCTAAATTAACTATCAATCAATAAAACATAATTTTTTACTTTTACACATGAATATACATATTATTGTCTATTTATTTCATTATTGAATTAAAATTAACATTTTTTTTATTTTACATAAACTTTTTTTTACATAAAATCGTTCGCTCTAAAACTCTAAATGTAAATGGCTTTAAACGTCTTGACATACTGTTCCGTAACTTGAGGCACTATTCAATAGTCACTGACTATTCCTAGATTTAGATCTAGACTAGAACTAGGTCTAAAACTGTAATTAAACTCTAAGATGATATAATTTCTCTTCGCAAAGATAGTTTTGAGCTTTAACACATGAACATACTAATTATAGTCCATTCATTTCATATTTTAATCAAATTAACATTGAAATTTGTTTTCTAAAGCATTTTCACACGATTGCAACTATTATCCTAATATCGCGTAAATTAAGGTCAATAGGCTATTTTTAGTTTCATTCATATTTTTTAGCGTGAATTCACGCATTCGCTTTACTTACTTACAACATTATTATTTTCTTTAATTGTTTCTAATGCACTATATCACTGACTACATCAGCAATACGCAAGTTAAGACCCGCGGGCAGCGGGTAATATCTGTCTAGTTATTTATAAAGCTTAATAGTTTAACAACATTGGTAATGCTAATAATTATGACAGTATTAATTTATTTGATCAAATCACGAAAATAGATCCTTGACACAGCCCCCTCCCCCCACTCCACAGATTGAAAAACTCAGCAATAGCTTTTAAAATTCATCGGTCATTTCATGCAGAGACCAACATCTCAAATAGTGCTGTTAATGCTCTCTCTCTCTCTCTCTCTCTCTCTCTCTCTCTCTCTCTCTCTCTCGCTCACTCACTCCCTTATTGTGTTTGTGTCTCCATTCTTATTGCCTTATTTTTTTAACTTACTAGCATGTACCGCTGTGAATGGATATCTTTAAAAATAAACAACAACAGATCTTGTGTGTTTAAATTATTCTTTAATAAATCCAAATTATAATAATTGCTCCTCTTTCGTGCTCATTTTCTATTAAAGTGTACTGAGTTGCAATATACTGTGTCAAGGAAACATACGTTGAGACATTGCTTTATAAAACCGAGATTGTCTAGGAATGAAAACAGATTTAAAATCCAACAATTCTTTGACAGCCGTGTGTGACCCACCATGCTCTAATGGAGGACAGTGTGTGGAAACTGAATCCTGGGCTGCAGCCTTACCAAAGTGCAGCTGCCCTGACCCTTACACAGGACGTGCTTGCGAGGAAAATATTAATTGTAAGTAGAAAAAGAAGTCAGGCGCATAAGTCCCTTACAACACTTATATTAAGCGCATAAGTCCCTTACAACACTTATATTAAGCGCATAAGTCCCTTACAACACTTATATTAGTCGGAAAAGGGTGTTATATTATCTTAGTGGTTTATTTCGGCTTGAAGTTGTCGAAGGGAATTTTTTTTTTTTATTTTTTTTATTATGTTTTTTGCTATTCTTACAATTTGTGTTCATTACAAACTTTTGAGCTTACTACTGACGGCATTAGCTTACATGCTTTTTAAAAAAAATATAAGCGCAGAGATATTTATTTTTACTGAAGACGATGAGGGTGCAATAAAAATTATGGGAAATTTAGTCAAAGAATAAAAGGCATTAGCCAGTAATATTGAAGTGAATCAACAAGAACTTTATTTGCTATGTTATATATCTATAGACAGGTTTTTTTTAGTTTCTTTTTTTTTTAATGTAGGAGACTTTCTCTTCCCTGTCTCATTGCGCTACATTCAATGACACAAATCTTTTTAACTCCAATGGACCTCATTCACCAATCGTAAACAAACAACATTTAGCCACGTGATTATATCTTCTATACAAAGTATTTCATCCATCGTGGTTGTCACGTGATACGCATCTTTCATTGTTTTATCAATATTATGACGTGGCGAAATGTGATTATTTACGAGGTCCATTGCTACGATAGTAAAAAGTCTATGTTCTGTTGTAATTGTTTTGTTTCGCAGCTCTCAAATCAAACTTGAAGTACTGTTATGTCAACTCCAACTGTCAAGGCAAGCTAGTTCGAGCCGAAGCCATGGAAATATCAAATTGTTGCACAGAGGGCTTTACAGGATCGTGGGGAAGTCAGCTGGCAAATTATGGCTGCGCATCTTGTAACCCAAGTAAATGATAGCACTCTGATAGTGTTAGTACACGTATTTTAAAGTAGAGAAGTTAACTTATTTGAAGAGTTTTCATTTCAATTATCTCTCTTTGCTCCAATTACAGCTGCTTCCGTAAAGGTCAACAACACACTAGATGTCGCCACTTGTATGACATCGGGAGATGATGTCTACCGCACTTTCGATGGTGTCCTTTTCAATTATTTGACTTTGTGTGCTGTTGGTCTCGTTGTAACACCACAGCTGGAAATTTACACCGTCACCGAATGTGACCCGCTGGACAAGTGCACGTGCTCCAAGGTACTGCATTGTTTTGAACTGCTACTGACCCATCTGCTAGAATTGATAAAAGCCATTGATAAAGGAATTAGAAAGTTGACTTTTTTTTAAATGCAAGCAACCAAAGATTGATTTTTATAAAGAACAAATGACAGGCTAATGGAATTCCTTATCAAAACTTTCAAGGTAGTCTCCACCAGTGATTATGAGAATAGGAATGACAAATTAATGATCCGCTTCATGTCAGGTTTTTCTGGTATATAACATTCAGCTCACAGTATTCTACAAGTTCACATTTTTAAATAAAAGGGGGGGGGGAGCACCAATCAATCGCTGCAACATTTATCTCCCTGTTTATCTATACTATTTATCTATCTATTTATCCGGACATTCAAATAGTCAATTATCACTAACATTAATTATGGAGGCGCGGTGGCTGAGCGGTAAAGCGCTTGGCTTCTGAACCCGGAATTCCGGGTTCGAATCCTGATAAAGAATGGGATTTTTAATTTCAGGATCTTTGGGCGCCTCTGAGTCCACCCAGCTCTAATGGGTACATGACATTAGTTAGGGAGAGTAAAGGTCGTTGTGCTGACACGCTCGTTAACCGTAGGCCAAAGAATCAAATGACCTTTACATTCTCTGCCCTATAGACCACAATGTCTGAAAGGGGAACTTTTAACTTATTAATTAATTATTTTTTTTATTCGTGCGCTGTTTTCATCGACAAGAATAATTGTGCAAATTTCAACTTGACCTGAGAATCGGAAATGGGAGAAAAAAAAAGCGTAAAAGATTCCAGACTTAAAGACAGACAGACAGATGGAGTTAGTATAAGAAACCCATGTCAGACCTAGCAATCTATGGATGGGGGATCAGATGGTATCAGTTTACGGGCTGTCTTAAATCCAGAAAAAAGAAAAACCGCCTTTACTTCCGGACCGTAAGTAAGGTAGCCTGAGCACAAATTGTTAGGTGTCACGTAATAATTCATTTTTAAAAAGATAATAATGAATGAACGAATAATGAATAAATAAACCTTCTACCTCACTGAATGCGTCAATTGCTATGGCTTATTGTGCTCAGACAAGACCATCGACACTTACCATAGTAGTGGATCAGAACATATATCTATGTATAGTTTCCATTTTCTCATTCAGCTTTATGTTAATTCCTATTTGAAGCCAGATTCACCAAATCAGAATTTTAAAAGACTACATTACAAATTTTGCACTATATCAGTATATGTATTTGAATATCGAGTGTAAGTCGAGAGACTATCATGCTATTTGTTTTTGAACGACAGACTTTAGTAAGACGATATATCGTGTTACAGACAGGATTAACAATGTAAACTACAATCTCAAAGCTGACTCAATGTTGTAAATGAAATCTTGTCATACTGTTTGCATTCACTTGACATTTGTTCCCCCCAGGTGGTGACAATCATAGTCAGAGGCGATCCTACAATTACATACACACTTGAAGGAGTGTTCTTAACCAAGTCCAATGGAACATCCCATGAAACGTTCGATGCCTCCAAACTTACAGACAACGTTCCGTCGGCAGTTGACAAACTCGGTAATGAATTGATCAAGTATTTAAAACTATTTTGAGAGCAAGTCTGGCAATCTGAAGAGTAGTAGTGATGAGGGTTCTAATGAGTCTTTACAATCGTACTCTGTTACGTGAATAGTCTTCGGCAACAATATTGCTCCCAACTTTTACCTTTCACTTCTCTGACGTAAAAACTAGGGTGTCTGGGGGAGCGCGAAGAGCTTGCCAACTGGGTCCGGTGCGGAGTCGATACGTCAAGAGTTTTCCTTTATTGCGAGAAGCAAAGAATGCATTATCCTTGCGTCTAGACTGCACAATTTGGTCCAAGTTTTTTTTTTCTAAAGGTATATCAAATTAGGTCAAAGAAAAAGTCTGCAATGACCAATACTAAAATGAAAAATATATTCGAGGTACAGTCAACCGTATTGAACGCCTGTAATGGACGTGATTGTTGCAAGGTTCGCTTTCAATAAAACTAGCGCGATATTTAGGAGAAATTCGATCATTTGGAAATGTAAAAGTGTAGTAGAAATGCATCAGGGAGAATATTGAACTATTTTCTTAAAAAAATGGTTTGAGTCTATCTGTTGACAGACGCCTCTCGCAAAAAAAGGTATATATCTTAAAAGAAGAATAATCTTTTTAAAATAATTATTATTTTTTATTTTTTAAACATTGGTATGAATTGCAAGTTTTACTTATTTATTTTCAAGAAAGAGTGTATGTTACAATGGACACACACACACAAAAGGTCTGTCTCTTGAAAAAAAAAAATTAACTCCCTGAGTCTAGCTGACTTCGTGTGAACGAACACAATCGTCATCTTCTTTTCTGAAGTAACGTCTGTTTTATATAAGATAAGATAAGAAGTCGGATCATCTTTGGTCATTCTTTGTCACACAGTGTGAACAAAGCAAAGTAAATACATTTATTGTCATTTATACAAACATTCATGGATACAAAGATTGGGAAAGGGATCAGACAAACATTAACTTTATTGATCTAGATGATCGAGGAGTCAAAGAGCCTTAGGACGGTCTCGTGACGGGTATTGGTAAAGGGGCGTCTAGTTAGTCATGCGTGAACTTCGACAAGGAAAGATAAGTGAAGCAAATATGACCGAATGAAGCAAGCGAGATCAAATAATACATGATAGCAGAAGGGTGATGCAAAAGTACTAAGTGGAAACAATTATTAAATTACAAGTAAACATGAGCATTTAGAAATAAACCTTCCAAAAGAAATGAATAAACATATAATGTGCAGTTGAAATGTCTAAAATGAATCGCATAATTACGAAACCCATAGACAAAAACAAGTAGGCTAATGAACTAATTTGAATGCAAAATATTTCCTACTTAATGAATACAAACTATAGTACACTAAGCATATGTATATACTTCCTTTTTTCACGATTTTTTAACTATTTTAATTAACGGAAAATTTATGTCTTACCTTTGCATGGGAGTTTTTTGTATGAATAGAAATATTACGAATAGTCAGAAGAACTAAAAAAAAAAGGATAATTATTAGTTTCCGTTCCATAGATTCATAACTTTGATGGTTACTAGTTAATTAATTTAACTAATTTGTACTTAATTCAATAATTAATGACGTATCTTTTGAAATTAATAAAATGTGTAATTAAGCAGCACCAATATACGTGTGAAATTTCAGTTCAAAGAAGGTTGTCAAATTGATTTTTTTTACTATGACGAAAGTATGAGTTAACAGTAGAAATGGGCTGGAAAAAAATGAAGGCTTGCTAAATTATACTATTGAAACTCCCGTCTATCATTATGCTTATTTTATGAGATTACTTTTCCATATTTAGGTAGTGTCATCTGGCGATATCATGTTGACCAGAAAACAGTCTATATCACACTGCCGGCGTTCAATCTTGAGACGAGGCTAGAGGTGGACGGTACATTTATGATTACCGTCAAAAAGAATTCCGTCCTCAGAAATAGTCTGGCGGGTGTGTGTGGAGATATGGACGGTTACACAGATGGTAAGTTGTAGCATCAACTTCCAAAACATTGTCTTTCAGAAAGATGTTTCTCTCAATGTTTAAAGATTAATAATCTTTGTAATAATCAAAAGGATTGTTTTTTTTATCAACGTTAATTTGGACTACACTTTGTTTTCTTTTTAGCAACTTTAATTTGGACTACACTTTGTTTTCTTTTTAGCAACGTTAATTTGGACTACACTTTGTTTTCTTTTTATCAATGTTAATTTGGACTACACTTTGTTTTCTTTTTATCAACGTTAATTTGGACTACACTTTGTTTTCTTTTTATCAACGTTAATTTGGACTACATTTTGTTTTAAAGATGAAATTGGACTGCAGACACAAGTTGGAGCTGAACGAGTTTTTGAAAAATACAAAAACACCAATTTACCAGTAAGTATTAGAGATAGGTAGATGGTGGTCAAAAGAAATGTTGTTTTCTTTTACTAGGGTTGGTGATTAGCATTTTGTTCCGTATGCAAACATGTCAACGTCACATCCCTCTCCCGCAGCCACCCTAGTAAAAAAAAAAAACATATTGTAGAAACATTTCTTACAACTATTTAAGTGACTTTTTTCGTATTTTTAATACTATTTTTAGATATTACTTTAAATATTTTACAAATATATATCATAAAGGAAAAAAAAAGTAGGGTATTCATAGTAATTCATGCGGTATGCATATTACTTACTTAAATTAACGTCTGTATTGTATAAGATCTGTCCCCATAAAGATCTGTCTATGGCAATGTCTAAAGCCTCTTCCCACCTGGTGTCCTCTGTTTTGAGGTCCTCCATGAAGGTGTGGCACCAAATATACGAGGACGTCCCTGTTTGCGTTTTCCTCGTATTAGCCTCCATGCCATTGCAACTCTTGGTATGCGTAATTCATTTGTCGGATTAAATGTCCCGCAAACCTCATGCGACGGTCGCTCACAACCCCATTAACTGGTCAACTTTACGATGTATTAAACTTGAGAGAGTTTTGACCATTCTGATTATTCGAGATGGTACGTTAGTCCCTGTTAGCGCTTTCCTCGTATTGGCCTCCATGTCATTGCAACTCGGTGTGCGTAATACATTCTGTCGAAGAAAAGTAGTCGAATCCAATATGGCATAGGATTTTTTTTAAACCTGATCACTCCTAAAATTCTTCTTAGCCATTTTTATTGAGCCACATTGAATCTTTTCTCGATTTTGGCAGATATGTCCATACTTATTTTAAAAATTTTAAGATCATTCATATTAATCTGCAACATTTTGTAATATGCTAGGATGCCAAAATGCAAATATATGCCTTATAATAACAATAAATTAATAAATCATAATAAATAAAATGTGTGAGAGTGAATTTGACTCGCATAAATTAGGTGATTTCTTTATTTAGCAATATATACATTTTAGATACACAGTCGCAATGAGTCGATTGTCCATTATAAGACAAACTACAGAATCTGTTCACATTGAGATATCTTCTAATACATTTTTTATACCACAGTGCGGTAAAGGAGTCTCAAAATGTTCAACATCTGAAGATATTACAAAAGCAACTGAAGCTTGTCAAGCCATTAATACTGTTTTCTATAGGTGTCATAATGAGGTAAACGGTCATTTTATTAAACAATTTAGTGTTTTTTTTAATGTTTTTTTTTCGCGATGAAATAGATTTGCTTTTACAGATGTATGCCTACAGGCTGTCCAAGAAAATGATAACAAAGAAAAGTTATTTTATGATTTTCTTCTCTTTAATGGTGTATTCTTTTTCTCATTTGAAAACAAATAAAATAATGTCGGTTTCTTCAAACAAGAAATTTAAATGTTGGCATTGAAGATTTAATGACCAAATTTAAGAATGTTACAGATCTTTCAGCATTTTCTATTCCTCCTTTTAAAGTAATTGACGTTTTGAATTCAACCACATTTTATTAATGGGTTCTTTTTTTTTTCTTCGTTAAGTTAAACTGCTGTATACTATTTCTATTCAAACAGTTCTGTAAAGTAAAACAAACAGTTAAGTTTACGATCTATTTATTGTGCTCGACTGTTTGTAAGTGGGATACTTTTATAAAGAATGTTTTTTCGACAATCAGACATGAATTGTAGACTACCTTGTTTCCTGTTAAAATTAAAGGTGGATCCTGATGATTATATTGATCGATGCCGCTCCTATTTTTGCACCTCTCTTGCTGCCGGTGGAATTGAAGCTGCCAAGAAAGCTGCTTGCAATGTCATGTCTACTTACCAAAAGGTGTGCACCTTAGTAACGGGTGAAGCCATCACATGGAGGTCAAGGACATTGTGCCGTAAGTAGCCTTCTGTGTGGTAATGTAAACATTTCAACAAATCCTTTCACGCCAAAGCCTAATCGATTTCTTTAAATAAAAATTGGAACTTTGTTGATGACGCGCTTGTTTAATAAATATGAACAAATATGAGATACATTTTACAAATAGTTTATTTTAATGATTTTATTTACCTGTAGAGAGTAATCGTCTGACACATTTAGCGAATGACATCATTTTGAATGATTTTGGTAACATTAATTTAATCTAAATTTAAATCCAGGTTATCAGACTGAGGACTGAGAGTGAGACAGACACAACTAATAAATAACTTAATATATAATAATGTATAGATCTAGATCAGAAATTACACGCTCTATTTCTATTAGATCTATAAAATATTTGAAATTACCGAATTATCAAATTATCATATAATTATTATGGGCATTTGATCGATCAGACATTTTTTGGGTTGGGGGTATAGCACGTATAGCCTAAAATCCTAAATTCAGCACCGATTGTTTTGAACATGTAGATCTATCATGAGTATTTTGTAGTGTATCAAGAATATATTGTCCTTATTATTAGAAATCCTAAAGGTTAATTTTTTTTTAAATCTAATAACATATCGTTTATCATTTCTGTTTTGTTTATGAATCTAACAATAATTTCAGCCAAGACATGTCACCAGCCTTTCCAGTTCAATGGTCTGATCACTAACAAATGTCCACTAACTTGTGGTGCACCTCTATACTCTTATACAAGAAGTAGTTGCCTCACCCAGCCTTATGGTGGTTGTGAATGCCCCACAGGCTTGGCCAGAATCAACAACACCTGTGTGGCACCAGAAGCCTGCCAGTGTCAAGGAGAAGATGGTCATTTTTATAACAATGGGGAGCAAATCATATCTGGTGATTACTGTTTAGAATGGTGTGTGTAAAACGTTTTTTTAAAAGTATCTTATTAAACCATATTTTAATTTGTAATGATAGAGAGAATCAAATGATCTCTCCCATCTTTAGTGGAACACTGTAAAAAGCTGATTAAGGCAGTAGAAATAGTATTTAATGGCTATACTCTAAGTGCAAACTTATTTTATTTTTAGACAGATTGTAGATGCTTACCTCTTTACTTTGACTATAGAATTTAGCTCATTGTTTTAATTTGCTTGATCCACATTCATGATAAAAACAGTTTTGTGAATATTTCTTCCACCATTTCATGCACTACCTTCAATTAATTTTGCTAGAGTAAAAATGCATTTATAATTACTTTCCCAGTACTTGTGGTAAGTTTGGACTTTGGGAATGTAAAGAAAGTCCAGAAAGATGTTCAGCAACTTGTTCTATATTAGGAGGCAGCTATATTAGTACCTTTGATGGAAGAATGTTTGGTATTGATAATATTTGTCCAGAATTGACTCTGGTACAGGTAAGGAATAATTAACCTATGGAGAACTATTTCTCCCACAATTAAATGGGCAACATTGTTTTTAGACAAAGTATATGCAACCATGTTCTTGAATTATACTATGAACTAATGACGTAATGTTTTCAAACAATAAATGTCTATAGGCTGCAAATGTAACCATTAAACTGGAATCATCAACAAGTTATTTGGATGAAAATGGAGACACAATCAGTCCTTCTACAATAACAATTGATTATCAAGGAGTTACATCCAGTATTAAAGTACAAAAGACAGGTGCAACAATTGAAAATGGCTTTTCTCCACTCATTTACATCAGGTACATTTTTTTCAGCACTCCTAATAAAATGTTTTGAATCACAATATTGTTAGAAATTTTTTGAAGCCTACTTAGATAGAGTGTAGACAAAACTGTTTAGTTTTGGTTTAAAAATTTTTTTAAGTTCAAATAAAAGTTTACTGTAAAATATATCACAAATATTAACAGGCAAGTAGGAAGAGACTTTTATGTGGTGGATATTAAAGGAGGACAAATACGTGTAGAAATATTTAAAGATGGAACTATTCACTTAAAAATGAAAACCACAATTTACAAAGGAAAGGTAAGCATATATATATTATTAAAAAAAATTTTTAAGAATTTCTTGCTTTATTTGAATCAAAAATAAATTAACATAAAATCACTTTCAAAATATCCTACTGATAATAATAATGTTTATTTTTATTTTTTATATATTAAGTTTGTATGCATTTTCAGATTACAATAATAATTTTTTTGACTTTAAGGTGCTTGGTATCTGCGGTAACATGGATCGTAACAAAGACAATGATTTCCTGTCTCCATCCAATTCACTTATGGATAGTGCACAGTTTCTTGGCTTTTATTCAAAATGTAGTAGTGATACAAAATTTAAAGAGTTAACTCAATCAGTTATGGTATGACATTTTGTTTTTTTAGTTTTCTTTTAATTTTGTTTATGATATTGAAATAAATAAATTTGGAACTTCATAATCATTTTTGATGCTGAATGTTTTTTTATTGTTTGTACAGAATCCAGTTTGTGGTAAAATCAATACTGCTCCACTGCCTCCTAATTCAAGAGTGGACATAGATAGCTTTGTCAAACTTTGTAACAATGTTCCTACAGAGGCACTTCGTTGCAATGTACTCAAATCTTTTTCCCTGACAGCAAATGTAGATTTTGTTGCTGTATTCAATGATATTTCAGCCTGTTGTAAGTATTACTTCTTCTGAATTAAAGGTTTTGTTTTCTGCTATTGTCATACCATTAATTTGTAATAGATATGAATAGATATTAATTAAACAGTATATTGATATCATAAATGCACATAGTAACTAACATTTAATGTAAAGACAGAATGGGGTTGAGGAAAGGTACTTAATTTCTAATCAATATTGTTGACAAGTCCTTCCACTTAACATGCCACTCAAGATATACAAATGCAACAGAAATACTTTGCAAACTCTGTTGAGTCATTTTTATATTGCAATAATTAATATTTATATTGCATTAAGAAAAAAAATACATGGAAGCTTTGATGGCAGAGAGGTGTCTATATTTAATTTACAAAAGTGGATCTGGGGTCTGTATTTTTGGAATTTCAGTTCCCATCCCTCAGTCCACCAACATTTAATGAGTACTCAAACATTATTGAGGAATGTAAATTTGGTATGAGGTGATAATTTTAATGTTTGCCACAGAAACATGTGATTTTTACTCACTAGTCTTATGTCTCAATGGAAGGTTTTTAACTTTTTTTTATATGAAATTGAAAACTTAAAATTATACTTTTTTAAAACCAGTTCATCTAATATCTATTTAAACAGCTGGCTCAACATGCTTTAGAAAACAAATCAACATATGTGATGCCCACTGTAAAGATCATTTATTCACCAGTTGTGAAAAAGAGTTTGTTTACAGCTGTGGTTGTGCAGAGGGTGAATATTTCAAGGATGATGGAACATGTGTATCCAAAAATCAGTGTGGATGCTTTGACTTTACCAGGCCTAATGAAGTTATTGGACCACATGCTGAGTTTATGCATGGGTGCAGGGAATGGTGATGATTATTCTTCCTTTTTTAATACTCACATATATTCATTTTTTCATTAATTCAGAAAATGTTTATCACTCAGTTTGAGTTAGGTTAGTCTAACCCTTGCTATGGTGCATATAATTTTTCCTGCCTTACTTCATTTTGTATAAAATAGGAAGGTCTTTGCAAGTCTTACCAGTACTGCCATAAAGCTGTTTTAAATATTTTACCAAAGAGATAATGTGATATCATACAATCCATTAAATCATTAACTTAGAAAACAGAAAATGCTTATGAATTAATATTTTTTTTTACAGTTTTTCTTTATCTAATGTTTTTCTTTTAGTGTATGCAAAGGCTATGAATTACAATGTAGCAACAGCTGTGAAGAGGTGATCTGTGCCAATAGTCAAGTCTCAAGAAATGCTCTATTGTCGAAATCTACAAACTCCACCTGTCTTAGGAAGATGTGTCCCAAACCATTTTATGCCACAGAGGAGTGTATCAATGTTGAAGCCAGTTCACAGCTGTGTTTCTGTGCTGATGGATTAAAGCAGACACAGGTACAAAACTGAATTTGAATTTGAAACTTCTGTAACCACAATGCTTTTTATCATTTGCTTCATCTAAAAAGAAATCATGAATGCACATCGTAGCTACATTTTAGCCTTTAAAAGTATTATTATGCACATATTTTGTTTATGGATATGGATTTAAAAATCTTGTTTTATTACACAGTCTGGTTCCTGTGTGCCCAAATGCCCTTGTTATGAGGGGGGAAAGTGGTACAATGATGGTGAAAGATATGAACAAAATTGCCAGACAAAGTAAGTTTATTGTGTTTATTTGAAATTTCTTTTTTTTTAATATACACTAAAAATATTGAAAGCATATTTAAATTTGTTGATAATCTTTTTAATGAGATTATACTTATGAATAACTTACAATAGATAATAGTAATCAAAATTATTATAAAGGATAAAAATTGAAAAATAATAGTGTGTCAGATATTAAACATTTTTTCTCTGTTTTTTTAATTAGGCTATTGATTATCAATAAATCATAAAGCTAATCAGATATAGCTATGAATAGAATGTCATTTTTTTTTTCAAAGTTCATTTTTAAAAAAGACCTTTTACTGATTTTGGATTAAGGAACAAGGTTGTTTAGTAATTTAAGCTGTAGGTTACTTATCCAAAGTATATGGTGCAATTTCTGATGAAGGTTCTAAAGCCCTTGACTTAGACTAGTCACTAATGGATAAACTTGTGGAACTTAATTGTGGTTAACCTTTGTTTTCCATATTTGTCACAATTTTTATTTACAGTATCAGTCTTATTGACCTGTAGGTATCAAAGCGGAACTACAATTTAAAAAAAAATAAAATTTTCTTGGTTTGTACAGAGAATGCTTGATATTATATTTTTATTACTCCACTACTGATTAAAAGACAAAAAAGAAAATAAATAAAAACACTTTCCATTTCAGAGTTTGTCATGATGGTGTTTTCGAATTTGACAGCAAACATACAAATGATTGTACTGGTAGGTTTGAAACCCTAAAAAAAAACATTGATTTACCCTGGTAATCTTAGGATGTTTCTGTAATTGAACTTTTGTTACTCAGTTTTTTATAACAATCTTTAAAGGTATTTGTGTTCTGACTGGGTCCTCAATGAAACTAAAGCCTTTTGATACCACAACCTTAACTGACTATTCAATTACTGGCATGTGTGAATATTATGTCATGAAAATTGGATCTGACCATGCAGTAAAAATTAAACCAGTACTATGTGGGAGTAAAAGTAAGAATCTTTAACTTATTACCTATAAACAAGATCAATTTGTTCAATAATTTTTTGTCATCATATTTTTTTAGAATCGCTAAATTATTATTTTTTTTTAGCTTTGCTTTCAATAGTTAACTGAAATGTTGTGGCATAAATAGTAGAGCAATTGTTTCAAGATAGGATTGCAGGTGGAAACTTAGTTGAGATTTGAAATAGTGCCATAGTCCACATTGTTGTTAGGAACTCCATAAATATCTTTTACAGAAGTAATATTAGTTGGACTCTGTGCTAGTGACATAATGCCATTTTATATCATTGTTCATAAAATTAGGTGAACTTTGCTTCTACTGTTTATCTTTATTTTAACTACATACTTTATCTAATTTAATTTATTTTTTTTGCAGAAACTGCCTGCATGAACATGATAACTGTTGAAACATCTTACCTTAAGTCTCCCATCATCCTTAAATCTGTTAATCCTGGAGTTGTTTTAGTTGGCAACAGAGAGTATAGCAACAATGTTGGACCAAATATCAAGGTCATCAACACAAATTACTACTTGGCTGTCATATTTGGAGATTTGTTCACTATTTTTTGGAATGAAGGTAAAATTATTGCAAAATTATTTTCTAAACAACATTATTTTATTAGTGAAATAAATTTTGAAAAACTCAATAATAGTAAATAAATGTGAAAAATAAGAATAGTTTTATCTTAGGAAAAGTTTTCCTTGTATTTAGGACTAACCCTAAGAATAGAAGTCTCTAGCAAGCTTCTAAACCAGACATCAGGTCTGTGTGGTAACTTTAATTTGGATGCTTCGGATGACAGAAAAGGAAGTGACAATCTTCAGAAAGAAACTCTGAGCAAATTGGCCAAGAGCTGGATTGTCAACCAAGATGAGTGTACTTCCACAGAAGAACAAACAGTTGGTGCATCTTGTGAGGTAAATGAAAATCCTTATGGCTTAGAGAAATTAAATTTAGAAACACAGCTACTTGTACTTTTAAAATCATTCTATTTGATTATGTGATGATGTGATTAATCAATATTATTCATTTCTTGTTAACTATGTAGTAATTAATTTGTAAGTGTTGGTTCATCAAATCCACAAATTTTTGACAATTTAAAATATGGTCTAATGAGACTATAATTTAATATTCTGAGAAATGTAATAATTGATTTCCATTATATAAAAGCATTTTAAATGATTTTTATGATCTTTCTTTTCAGGGATCTAATAGAGAGACTTGGGCTGAAACAACATGTAAAATTATTTTAGAAGGAGATGCTTTCAGTGATTGTCGCAAACTAAATGCAGATGTTCGAAGCTTCTATGATAACTGTGTTGTGCAAGCCTGCAAGTAAGATCAAACTCAATTTTGCTCACATACTAACATGAGTATTTCATGAATGTATTTAAAAACAAAGTATATGAATTGTAGTAAACTATTGTTTTTATTGACTTCAGCAAAATCTAGCACTATTAACGTCTTTCTACAAAAAAAAAGTATGCATGCATGAAATAAATCTTTGTTTAATGATTGTATAGTTTTTATTAACTTTTGTGTGCTTCTATAAAATGATTTTTATTTTTTTTATGAAACAAAAAGTTATTAAGCTTCAATGAAAATATAATTTCTAAGTTTCATTTCTTAATATTAATTTTACAAATTTGCATTTTTAATCTTTCTCAAATATTTAAAATGACTAATAGTAATTTTCTTTTCATTTTAAAGCTGTGACACTGGTGGTGACTGTGAATGTCTCTGTGATGCCATTGCTGCATTTGCTGCCCATTGTAATGAGCTTGGAGCACCAGGCAGATGGAGGCATCAAAGATTGTGTCGTATGTTGTCTTTTATATATCAAAAAAGAATTTTCTAAATTAGAAAAGCAATACATTGACTTAAAAGAAAGCTTTATTCAATATTTCTTTTTAAATATTTTTTTTTACATATTCCTGGGCTTTTCTCCACAGCCATGCAGTGTGATTATGGTAGTGTTTATGATCCTTGTGGAGATGCTTGCCCTGAAACCTGTGGAAAACCTTTGAATACCTCTAGCTCCATCTGCTCCTCACTGACCTGTGTAGAAGGCTGTTTCTGCCCACCCGGTTATGTAAGAAAAGGTACCATATTTTATATCAATTATAATTTATAAATTTAAGATACTAAAAGTGTGTACATATTAAGATAATCGATACATCATTATATTTTAATTATGATTTTAAAAAATTTGCAAAGTCAATAAAAGTTTTGTATTCTCATTTAATTAGTGCATAATAGAGCTAAACAGCTGTGTTAAAAATGTAAAGTTACAGACATTATGAATTCATTTGTTTTTATTAATTTTTTTTGCCTTATTATTTATGCTTAAACAAAATACTACTTTTATACTGTCGAATGTGTTTATAATAGATTTAGATAGCTTGAAAGAAACTATCTGTATTCCTAAACCTGAGTGTCCTTGCGTTGATGAAAATGGAAGGGAAATATTTCAAGGACAAACTGTTACTATTGATTGTCAAGAATGGTAAGAAGCAATCTTTAAATACATTTTATTAAAGTGAAAACTGGGTAATGAAATAATAATAATTTTTTTTTTATAAGTTTTGGACATTCCTTAAGAAATAAAGATTTTCTAAAGTCCAGACCTCTTGCAGAACAGAAGGGAATATATGTGGATGGGATTCAAACTCAGGACCATAGTGCTCAACTAAATGACCTGGCATCCTTTCAGTATTACACATAATGTCTTCTATCTAATCCTGAAGATGTTATGTTAAATATGAATTCTTTATGCTACAGTAGATGAAGTAACAGAACTATTGCCAAATAGTTAAAAGAAAAAATATTTCTACTTTTTAAATATAATTGTATAAGTCGTGCTAGTGATAAGATCACTTTATTTTCTCTTTAGAAAACATCAGTTTTAAATTTTTGATCATAGAAATTATTGTTGATTGAATCAATAACTTGATATGTGAAAGAAAAGCATGATATAAAGATTTGCTTTTAAGTGTAATTTATATGATGTTTTTCTATGCCCTGAAAGCTTCTGTCAATCTATGTGTTCACATTCTTCTTCCCTTTGCTAAACATAGAGTTCCTTAACATTCAACTACCTAATTACGCCTCTGGCTCTGCCTCTGATTATATTTTGTAAAACCTAATTTTATTCAGTTTAATATTTATCAACACCTACATTAAAAAAGCTTTTTTTAATGAGAGAATTAAGTTGTACTTTGACTAATACATGACTAATACATTTACAGTGAGTGCAAAGATGGAGAGTTGAAATGCACAGGCCAAGTTTGTAATGTTACTTGTAAAGAAGATGAATTTAAATGCGGAGATGGACACTGTATTTCCAACAGTTTCAAGTGCAATGGAGTCCCAGAATGTATTGATGGCAGTGATGAATTTGAATGCATAGGTTGGTCAAAAGTATTTTGCATGACATATCTTGCAAAAAAACAATAATGTGTGAAAGTGTCACTTATAAAATCCTAGAGGATAACACAATAAATTTAAAGACTAAATACTTGTCTTTCATAGCATACAGTAGCTAGACAACAAGAAACTATGAGTTTGGAGTCAATTTTAAACTAATTAAAACCTTATACTTCTAGTGCCCAGCTAAATTCGAGCATCAAATTATTAGTTTAGAATGGCTGCTTGTAATTTTTCTTAATGGTATTTTTTAGTTATTTGAAACTTCTTGTTATTTAATTTCCTCCTCTTTCACTCCTATCCATTCAACATATTCTAGTTAGACATTATCCAACATGTCAATGTACCAGAAAGAAACTAGTTTGGCAAGTTAAACAGCACTTTTAAAAAATATTAATATATAAATATTATTAAGTGTTAGTAGTATTGTATATTACTGTTGTGGCTATTATAGATGAAAATCTCAAAGCAAAGAATTGATGAATAGAATTATTTTTTGCTCTTCTTTAAGGTCTAACAAAGATTTTTTTTAAACATAAAAGTATTATTAGTAGACTTTTTATATTTTGATTAATTATCATCAGATGTCTGTGAAGGCTACCTTTGCCAAAATGGACAATGTATTTCAAATACATCTGTTTGTGACAACAAGATTGACTGTTTAGACAACTCTGATGAAGCCCTTTGTGGTAATTGTATTTTCCTCTTTACCAACATTGTCAGTCTTTAAGTTTTTATTTTTTAAAAATGTATTTGTGACTTTAGTTTCTTTATGATACTGTTATATTTCAAAAGAATGTAGTAGCATTATAAATGTCACAAGGTTATTCAATGTTGAATGATGTAATGTCCTTGTGATGCCGGGGATTCAATCTTCTATTAAAATAATTAATTTAATGTCGAACTAGAATTCACTGTAAAAGATTCTTTGTAGAAAACTAAACTCTGGAACTTTATTTGAATAAAACGTAAGGACAGCTTATGTACAATAGTAGATCAACAAGATGAAATAATAACATAACATAGGCTTCTTTCTTAATAAAACTTAGAGATGTTAGAAAACACAACCTTTCAATAAGACATTCACGCACAGACTGAAAATCTCACGCAATTACAGTCTCTGGGCGGAAGTTGTCATGTGACTGATGCAACTGACTGATGCAACTTCTAGCCAATAGATTTTAATTTCTATCAAGACAAAGAAAAGCTAAAAATAACTCTCGTGTAATACCAATATAGAAATCAACCCAGAATGGCATATGTGCTAATAAACTAGGAAATGTATGAACTCTTGGCATACTTGTATATATATATATCCCATGTAATAGTACATTTACTTCTCCAGATCAGATATGTAAAGAAAATGAATACAAATGCCCTGAGAGTCAATTCTGTATTTCCCAAGACTATCTATGTGATGGTGAGAAGGACTGTTGGTATGGCGAAGATGAAGACAATTGTACTGGTACACAACTTTTTATTCCACTTGTCCATTTTTGTAATATTTTGTTATTGAAGTCTTGGTACCTGGAAATTAAGTTTCATCTAGATTTTTTTTGTTAATATCTATAGGCCATTGCTCCACTGTTACATTGAGATTCTGTATCTTTGATAATAAACAGCTTTAGGCATCTATATTATATTTCTCAAAGTAAATAGGTCAAACGTGCAACAACAAGTAATCTATTTTTAGCTCCATTAATCATTTTTTTTAACGCATTGGCTTTACTTATTTTATAATGCGAAAAATTAGAACCATATTTAAAACTCGAATTATTTATGTATTTAATAGTCAAAGAGAAAGTTTTCTAGTTTTATATATTAAGCTTAATGTCCTTGAAACGTGAAGGACATAAAATGGTATTCAGTCAGGCTCCCTGCAATTGTGAGACAATTTACTACCTCTGCTGCAAGGTGTAGTAAGGGATGGTAACAAGAGATTATGATGGATCATGTTCCATTGACATCCACAAAAAAGGAAAACTGACAGTGTACTTTATCCTGTTCTTTGGGAGTGGTTTACATCACTTTTTATTCTACTGATATGTCACTTATTATTACAGTCTTGAAATTGATTCTCATTTTTTTATTTACGTATAAATCACATTTATAGCTATCTAGCAAATGAGTTCTCATTTGTAAGTGTAGACTGGTTAAAAAACAAGATTATATTCTTACAGATGTCTTGAAAGATATCTGCTTATTCACTTATTCTAATCTTTGATTTAGTTTGTCCACATAATGAGACCCACTGTAACCAGACATACTGTATACCTAAAGACTACCATTGTGATGGTCATGATGACTGTGGTGATGGAACAGATGAGATTGGTTGCAGTAGGTGCTTTCGCTTATATAATTTTTTTAAATAGATTTTCAACATATGAATAGGAAATTGTGGCTGAATAGCACTGTTGACCTTCAAAAATAGGTTTCAGACTAGAATTTAGTTATCAGATTTAATTTATATTCTGAAATTAGTTGGTGCTGTGAGTAAAGACCCTATTTCTATGGAACTTCCTATATTTTTAGGAAGAGTGAAAATAGCTTGACACATAAACAGCCTCATAGACATACGGGTTTCATAAGAGCACTTTACTTTAAAAAAAAAAAGTAATGTTTGTTGTTTATTGTTTAATAGATTGGTTTTGCTTTTGTAACTACATTATGATTTTTTTTTCAGCTTATCCAACCACTACAAAAATTCCAGGTATGATTATTTCCCCCTTTTTTTTTTTTTACAAAGCTTATATCAACTCATTCTGTTTGTCTGTCTGTCTGGTAAACAGTATGCATACATTATTTCTCCCACACCCATACTTAGATCAACTTGATACTTTGCACAATTATTCATTGGCTTAGACAAGACATGATTCATTAAGTAACCAATTTAGGCGATTAATTACTGGTAAAATTAATTATTTTGTTTGATACCAAGGGAAACTATTCCTTTAGTATTCACATATATAACTATATATGTTGGGTTTAGCCCCCTTATTTAGTTATTAACGCTATTTCTCCCCCATGCATTCACCAATCAAGTTAATACTTTAAACAATTATTTAGTGTACCTAATCGGGCACGACATGGCCTACACTGTGCCGATGTGCCTAAAACTAAAACTAAACTAATTGTACCTAACAAAACATGAATCAATTCAAAAAAATAACTAAATAGTCAATTATTGGTAATTAATTTTTTTATGTGATATTAAATAAGGGAAATAGCTTGTACATTATTGATAGATATAGTTTTGAGGGCAAAGTTCTTCCCCTTTAGATACACTTTCTTGTGTTTGTTATATTTACATAGATATAGGAAAAAAACAGCAATTTGATTCTTGACTAAGTTGTTTAAATTTTCTCTCTGACAGGTTGTCCCTATAATACTGTGACATTTGATAGTCCGGGAGTAGATTTTAGTGTCCAGTCCAGTAATGGCATTGGGAATAGTGCATTTACCACTCATGGTTGGTCACCTGAAGTTGGTAAACTCGGTTATTTTACAATAACTATTCATAGCTCCACTCCTGCAACACTGATGGAAATAGCTTTTAATCTGAATAATGGACAAGGGACTGTACTTAAAATAGAAATTGAAACTGAACAAGGAACTAAATTATTGGAGGTAATTACATTTTGATGCGATGCTGTGTTATTTTAATTTGTGCTTTAGAACAATCCAGTTAGCTACCGCTCGTCTTCTGTGAATGTATACGAATGTATATATTTGCATATGTTTATATATTTGTGGGTGTGTCTGTATCTATGTATTTTTTTTATTATGCTGTGCATTATAACATCTACTATTCATTTCACTTAGATGACACAAATAACCAAAGACAAAGTAACATTTGATAAAGTGTACAACATTGAATTCCTAGCTATCACAATTGTTACCTCTGGAACCATCTCTGATTTGCTATTTGAAGTTTGCTATACACCAGTTACAACAGGTAACAATTTGTCAGTGCATTTGAAATACCTTTCAGTCAAAAAAACAAACATACCTATAATCTTTAAATGTAGCCTTGAGATGGCTAAGCAATGATTAATAGATTACTAGAATTGGGGGGGGGTGACTAGATGTTGAAGATTGGAGATTGTTTTGGACTTACCTTCAGAAATGAAGATTACAAGGACTATGGCCAGGCCCAGACGTGAAGGAGAGCAAGGAATGGTGTTGGGCAGGTTCAAACCATCAGGGCAACATCCCAGAGTGCAAACCACATGACCAGACAGCCTACTTGCGACAGGCTGAGATACACTGACTAGTATATTTTAAGGTTATGATGTTGTTTGATTTAGCTCTAATACATGGTCGTAGAATTGTAGCACACTTGAGTTGTCATTAAATGATAGAACTCAACAAGTCAGTCCTTTAGTACTTTAGCATTTGAGTGTAGGGATAGATTAAATGAGTAATAGATAGTATGTGGTAAGTGAGTGATTAATTGATTACTAGGACAGTGGCACTGATTGGTTAAAGAAAAAAAGATCATCAGTATCAAACAGTTTAATACTAAATAACATTTGTTTCTAAATTTTAACAGAAATTTGAGATTTATTTAATAGATAAAATACAGATATACAGAACAAATTTGTTATAAACATTCAGCCATAAAAATTAGTTAAACTTTCTTACATCTTTGTTTTAAACTTAGAGCTCGACATATCATCAGTACAAACAATGATTGATTTCACTAAGACCTTGTAATATCTTTCTAGAAAATACAAGTCCTGAAACTACTCCTGAGCTTACAACTCTGACAACTATTTCAGGTATTTTATTTTAAAGAATATAAATATGGTGATACTGGTGGTTGATTGGTTATCAGTGATCTCTTAAGGTATCTGATTTTTGTTGAGAGTATTGGAAATAAGGCAGTGCTCCTTCACATGCTTCTTTCAAATGTTTGCCCCAGAACAAGGTTAACTTAAAATCATGTCATGGATAGTGTATTTTTAACTTAAGTATATTTGTTATCATACCTTTCATTATAAAACTGTGAGGCTACATAACATTTCTATTAATATTTAATAGAAACAAAAATAATATATTGTCTTATGATCACACTGTACAGAGTGTCAGGAGAGCTTTGTCAGTTTAACACCACAATACTTTGGACCAACATCAAGCAATGTCTTCAGACCTTCACCAGGAGAAACTCACATTGTCATAACATTGAAACCACAGAATATGGTTGAAGTATTGGATTTAATTTCGGTGTCACTGCAGCTTATTGATATTGAGCAAATACAAATAATAGTTTACAAAAGTGATGGAAGCAAATACAATGATCAGGTTGGTTTAAATTACAGTATCATTAAGTCTTCAAATGTGATTTACAGATGATCACATTGAACAAGTGGAAATATACAGTTTCTTATTGTTCCTTTATTAGGTGTATGCTAAAGATTCAGATAAATTGACCTACGTTATAAAAGATGGAAAAGATGTGCAGTATGTTGAAATGTACCTGGAATTCAATGAGTATAAATTCAATACAGCGCAAGCTGTTTACATTGGTGCTGAAGGCTGTGTCAAAGGTAGATAACTTGATAGATAATATAAGAGAACATAATAGAGATCATTTCATAGATTATATCAGAAAAATTGCTTAACCAATACAAAAAAAGAAAACAGATCTATTTATTCATTTTTGTTTCTAAATTAATTTCCTGTTTGATGTGCATGTAAGTTGTTGTTTTTATTTTAGAGAAAAGCATTCTGGAAGATGGGCCTTTTACATAAAAAATATTTTAATATGCCAAAATTTAACAAGCTGGCCATACATCATAACAACCACAAATAAGGGTTATCCTACTTGTTGATTTTAACCAGTAGCAATAGACATTTTTATAGTGTCTGAATGATAAAAGTTTAAAACAGAAAGTTTTTTGGGTAGAAAGATTTTTAGGTATTTTATGAGAATGTCTTTTATGTACCATTATATAATATTATTACAAATTCTTTGTTCTGTGATGGACATTATTACTACAGTTTTTATCTAAATTTCCAAACTGTGATTTATATCATACCAATATTTACAATTGAACTGAAACCCATTATATATGTACAAATATTTAGTAAAAAATGTTTTGAATTTCTTTGCAGTAAAGAACTGTTCACTGGGTTACTGCAATTCACAATGCTTAGATGAATTTGACAACATTTGTACCTCAGATTGTCCACCAAGTAATTGCTGTAAGTTATTTTTAAGTGCATCTTTATTTTTCAAGAATCTATATTACTAATTTTATAAACAATAATTTATATTTTGTTGACAAAGAAAACACAATAGTTTAAAGATTATTACTGAGAAACATTTTAAATTATTTATAAGTATTCATGCTTTGATATTTTGATATATATATATATATATATATATATACTTGAATGTCTTTAAAATCCAAGTTGTCATTGTTTGACAGTCACAACACCTTCTACAACAACCAGCACAATCATCACCCCAACACCTTCAACTCCATGTCCATTTGACATGGTGCCTGTGCCAGTTCTTAATAAAGAGTCTCCTTTCTCAACCAATGCGGCTTACAATGGGAATCCTCAAGTTTTAGTTGTCATTGACAACTCTGATTATACTCTCCAGAGTATAGATGCTGGACCTGATGGGAAAGTTTTAGAACCTTTAATGACAGTGAGTCTGCTTACATTTACATTCACTAAAGGCATTGTTTATAGTTAAAACTAAGAAAGTATAATCATCATTAAGTGGAATTAGTGCATAATCTATTATGGCTACTATTTCTTTTTTAGAACAGTATTCAAGGTGTGTCAGGAACACAATTTGCCTTTATCTTCAGTAAGTGATCACTTATTCATTTCTTAAAGTAAAGTGTTAGAACAGAGTTGTATATTGCATTCAGTTTATTTAGTCTTTTAGACAATAATTGATTGCATATGAAGAATGTTAATAACAAGTTTCTTTTCTTTTAAATAATTTTATGTAAGTAGTCAATTTGTTGACGTTTTCTTATTTTCATGACATGCTTACACACCAAGTTTTTTTTAGATCTTAAAATACCATTAGAATAAAGAAATAGATTTTCAGTAATGTATGGCTGAGTGGTATTTACATCTTGATTACCTAACTGAGGGTACTCAAGTTTGAATGTTGATGTAGACTAGGAAATTTTAATTCAAGATTTAACTCAAGCTAAGCATGATAAAAGAGCATGGAAGATGTAATAATAATGAACATACTTTCCTTGAACAAGAAACCTATCACTTGTGAAACAAGATGTTTTGGCACAGCCACATAGTTATTTTGGCATGAAACGCTTTAGATACTTTATAATGTTCACTTTATTACATCTTTAAGGAAAAGATACATATCTCTGTTTTGTGTGTTTGTGTCCAAACATATTTCTGAAGTAAAGAACAAGAGTTAAGTTATTTTTGTCCAATAGATTTAAGATTTAAGTTTATTGTGTTATTATTGTTACATCACTAGCATTATAATATGTAGGTGGATTTTAATATTGTCCAAAAACAAAATGAAACAATGATTTTAAAAAATCTATGCAAATTGAGAAATCTGATGAATGTCATCCTTTGTGTTTCACACACCTGGCCAGTTATTTATGGTGGTGTGGGAAGCATGTTAGTACCATAGCCTCAGGTTAGCATCTGACCTTTCATAGTTTGTATGTTTTACATGTTTCAAAGACTACCTCAGAATTGAAGATTATTACATCCTTGCGCAAACCTCCTAAAGGATAGCGGGGGATTGTGGGAAGGCAGGGTTCAAACCTGGGACCATCAAGAGGGTATACTACGTAGCACATGACCAGGCAGCCATCGATAGTTTGCAATATACATGTATAAAATGAAATAGTCAAAGTTATTAAAACTTTTTTTTCTGAAAAGGAGTGGGTGGGAGGTCGTATGCATGCTATATGTTGTATAATATTGTTACGTTTCCTATCTCTTTCCTATCTCAGGCTTTCCGTAAACACTGCTAAATACAACAACACATCAACACATCAAGAACTTGACAACAAGAGCTCCAAATAATCTGGTACTTTAATACTGGTCAAATAAAACAGCCAATATGCCACAATTGGCAACGCAATAAACAACTACAAATGCTAAACTGTACACCACGTACTAAACTCTATAAACTCTACTGTCTCTTCCCGGACTTGTACATTTCACTTGAGGACTCAACCAGGCCCGACTTCATAGCCAGACTCACAGACCTGGTCTCCTCCGTGTCCTGTCTTGAACTGCCTTTCTCTTACACACTGTCCACTGTCTCTCGTACATGCAGGCTTATGATCAGATGACCATAACAGTGGTCACGTGCAAAGCTCATGCCTTTCCTTTCGATGTAGCATGCTAAACTGTTTAGCTGGCCTGTGTCATAAAATATCAGCTGATCACCGTTAACCCTTTTGCGCTGACAATAGGACAATAGGGTTATAGCAATATACTATAGAATACTCTAAAAAGACAATATTTATTATTAAAAAGTTATGCATTTATAAATTATATTCTGAACCTCAGTAAAAGTAAAGTTTCCAATTCAGATCTTGCGATATATAGGGCAGATGATGTAAAGGACATCTGTTTCTATGGCCCACCATTAACGAGTGTGTCATGTGGCCAACACAATAACTAACCACCTTTACTTTTCCCTAACTATTATCAGGTACCCATTAGAGTTGGACTCAAAGGCGCCCTAAAATATGAAATAGAAAATCACATTCTTTACCAGGATTCAAACCCATGTCCCCTCAGTTTAGAAACCTAGCACTTTACCATTCAGCCACTACACCTCTTCAGAATATTTTGTGTCACAACCAAAATGTCATCACGTTAATCATTATTGAACGCTTAAATATTTTGTTTCAGCGAATTCTCCCATTCCTGAAGGAAACTATTATTGGAAAGGTGTGTATAATGATGTAAAATTTGTACTTCTATGTTTAGTCAGTATCTCAAAATCACAATCAGTATAAGAATTAAAAAATGAAAGCAATCTATAACTCTTTGAAAATATTTTAAACTTTTTTTTACAGAACAAAATGTTAAAATTTCCTTTTTCTAAAACTCTGTTACAGAACAGGCAACAGTGTATCAGACCATGCAACATGGTTATACAATATTCATCTTAGTGTTCACACTACCTACTGGAATCCATTTATCAGTACCTAATGGTGCACAAGCTTTCATTGTGAAGGTAAGAAAGGCATTTCATTGACAGAAAAACAAAAACATTACCATTACCATGATTATCATTGTTATGGCTCTTTCTCCGTGGCAAATATGGAACAAAATAAACAGGAGGTAATCTCAACCAAACACGAAATGCCAAGCAAGCAATAGATGAAGTTGACCAGCGTTTTAAATATAAAACACGTTTAATACTCAATAAGGGATCCATCTGTGTCTTTCTGTACTTGACGACTGTAGTCGCAATACTAAGCGTCTTGTTATTAGGGTCGACTCAATAGTTCTGTTTTTTTTATCTAACTTTTTCGTTATTTCCGTAACCAAGTAAAACTTATCCCTTTATTATTCCTGAAATAAATCTACGTTCTAATCATGTCATAACAATCATGCATTTTTTTTTTCAAATTAAAAAAAAAAGTTTATTTATTTTAGCTTTTAAGATAGTTATTTAAGGAGTTTATGTTTTTATAAATGTTGAAAAGTGAGGTTCTTATGAGGAAAAAAGAAAGCTCATTTTGATCTTCATGATCTTAAACACTGAAAGTCATCATTACAAAAATAAGGGCACTGTTGCCAACAGCAAATTAAAAGGTCACAAATTTTATTATCAGTGAAGAGTATTGCTATAGGTGTTGATTCTCCATTGGAGAGACAACTAAGATCTAGTCTCTTGCATCATGTCTCACAAGTTTAGCAGGACTTTCTCTCCATGCAAAAATTGCCTTTTTCCTAATGGAAGCCTTGTCCATTGCTGTGAAGAACTCGCCATCACTACCAAATGTGTTTGACTTTTTGCACTGATGGAAATGGTCTCCTCAGCTGTCAATATGCTTGATTTGCTTGGACAGTAGAGGAGGTGCTATCACACTACCCTAGTGGACAAAAGCTACCAGACATTCTTTATTGTCAACACACTTGTTAAATGTTCAAATAAAAACTGTGAGTAAAAAATCATTGAAACACTAGGTGTTGAATGGAGAATTGCTCATTTATAATTTCTAATATTCTTTAAGTCTCAAAAAGCTCTGCAATACAATCTTCTATTTATGAACATACCTACATTTTCTTGTTCAAAAATTTTCCTTATAATAATTTTTCTTATGTTCTATTTCTTCCATATTTTCTTTAGGAGGCTCATGCAGTTTCAATAACTTTGACAATTGATATTGTTTTTGTTTTGACAAAACCTGACTATCAAGTGTATATCAGTATCTGCAAAGGTATTTCTACAAAAATTGAATTTTCTCTTATTCTAGAGCATTAACATAAAACACTGAACCATAATCTTCAAATACAAAAACAAAAGAAAGCCAGTTACTAGCAGAATATAGGTTATTGGTTTATATGCATGACTAAATACATGACATGATGCGTAGGATGTAATCATCTCCTTTTTTTGAAGTAATCTCTGTATTATATATGTCTGCCAGTAAGTAGGAGCTACCTACTAAATTTTTTTTTGGTTTAAAATATTCTTTCAATTTCAGAACATAGCACAACAGAAACAAGCTTATCAGAAACTCCTAGCTCAGCAGAAGTCCCAAGTATCCCTGAAACTGGGTTAACAATTATAGAATCAACTAGTGTCTCACAATCAGTTGGATCATCAGTCCCAGATTCTTCTTCTGTATCACCATTTTCTGAATCAGCAACTACCAGCACTCCAATAAGTGGCCCAAGCATAACAGGATCTGAGTCTGAAAGTGGCACCACTCCAGTAAGTGGCCCAAGCATAACAGGATCTTCTGGCACCCCATCATCTAACCCTGAAAGTAGCACCACACCAATAAGTGGCCCAAGTGTATCAGGATCTCCTGGTTCACCACCTTCTGAACCTGAAAGTACCACTCCAGTAAGTGGCCCAAGCATAACAGGATCTTCTGGTTCACCACCATCTAAG
>JADKLZ010000003.1:19599713-19610548 GCA_021533235.1 Biomphalaria straminea
AACACCTAGCACTCCAGAATCCTTTGGTTCTTCAGCATCAGTCTCAGCATCCTCTTCACAGCCACCATCTACTCCTGTGTCAGGATCAACTCCACCAGTGTCATCATTCACAACAGTACCTTCTATTACAGAGTCTACTGCTAGCGCCACCACACCTGAAAGTGTTACAGCTACAACACCTAGCACTCCAGAATCCTTTGGTTCTTCAGCATCAGTCTCAGCATCCTCTTCACAGCCTCCATCTACTCCTGTGTCAGGATCAACTCCACCAGTGCCATCATTGTCAACAGTAACCACCTGGTTAACACCTTCTACATATTTTTCTGAATCAGTTAGCATCCCAGAATCTCTTATTTTCTCCTCATCTGCAAGTATTGGCTCTTCAGTACCAGAGTTAACAACTTCTTATCTCACTACTCCAATCTCAGGTGAGAGAATAGTGTCTCTCTTATTTTATTTACAACGTAATTTTAAAAAAATATTTACTTTTTACCCTATTTTTAAAAAGTAATCACTTTATTGCTGGCTTATATCCAATTACTATGTCTTTCTGTCTGGCCTAAAGTTTGTACATGAATTTCTCTACCAATCTAGGATCAAGCTGAAATTTGCACAATTATTTCTTATACCTGATAATGCAAGAATCAGTAAATATATATATATATATATATATATATTTTTATATATATATATATATATTGTTAACTAATAGTAATGAATTACTTTGTTTGGTATCTCAAACAAGGGAAAGAAATAGTGTTTGACCAAAGGGGTGGTATAATTTGATTTGTTTGTTAGTAAAATGTTTTACATGTTTCGGATGTTCCTTCAGAGTTGAAGATAGTTACATCCTAGTCCAAACCTCCCGCAGGATGGTGGGGGTTGGGAGCGGACAGGGTTTGAACCCGGGACCATCTATAAATCCAAACGACAGTCCAGCGTGCAAACTGCTCGACCAGGCAGCCATCCTTTAGTACCCTTTATAATAGCTGCCATCTTAGACTAACATGAAATAGAAACAATAGATAAATATACAATCTTCCATGTTCATACACTCTTTTTATACAGAATTGTTACTGCATTGGCTTGAGAAGCATGAGGAGGCTTTATCCCACAAATTAAAAAAAAAATACATTTTAAATTCGATCAACCATTCTTTCTCTCCCTTTCCAACTGGTCCAGACAAGTGATAGGATAATAGCGTATAAGAATGCTTAAATCATGAAATTGCTTGAAACAAAAAAACATTGGTAAAAATTATTTCTAATTGAAATATTATTTATTATTGTCAGTTTAGCTCTATTACAAATTTAATTACATGACTGATCCAATGATAATTATACCCTTGAATTGGTTAATTTAAGGTCACTGTTCTGAATGTAATCAAGAGCTATTTTGTTTGTAACGTAATTTTTTACTATGACTGACCTACAACTAAGACAGATATCTTTGCTATCATGTTTGTTATTTTTTTAAAAATAGTTAAGTTAGTTGGTTGTTTAGTATTTTAACATTTTTTTGTCATCAGTCTGTAAAGAGTTGGTGGAATTGACCACAAGTGGGTTGATCAAACCATTCATTGGTACCTACAGCATTTACCCTGAATTTACTGGGGGAAATTTTGATTTCTCTGTACCAAGTGGTATTGGTGTTGTCAGCATCCAAGTACAACTTCCTTTAGGGGGTACCTTGATGTCACTGAACCTTTTAGGCACTTACATATCTTATCAAGTCTTTACGGTTGACAAAGACGGAATTCAATCTACACCTGTCTTGGTAAATATATTTTTTAATAGTTGATTGTGAACCACACCCCAACAGTTCTGGAAGTAAGGCAATGTGTATTAGGATTTTAGTCTTGAAGTTCTGTTCAAGTTAACATTATTTGTCAGTGTAAATGGCCCTCACAATTAAACTATTTTTATTTATTTTTGTAGATGATTTATTTTTATTAGCTAACATTCATTTGCATGATTGTAACTATATATCTAACTAAAAGGAGCTAAGTTTTTTTTCTTTCTAAAAAAAATTTTTAACTTTGAAAAAGTGTCAAATGTAAAATTTTAAAGAGTTTCGGATGGATTCCTATCATTTGCTTTGGAAAGTGATACTAGCCATTCATTAAGCTGGCACAATACATCTCTCTACAACTGAGTTATAGTTGGATTTGTAGCCCATCTTGTAGTGTTGCAGTGTGTTTACTTTTTCTATTAATTTCCACTAAGGTTGATAAAAACTGAATTTTTCAAAAAAAAAAAAGAAAAGGGAAAAAAAAAAAGAAATTATTATACAGAATTTAGATTCTGTATTAGATTTTTTTATAACTTTTAAATTTACCTTCCGAAATAATTCCTTTAGATTTTAAAAATCATAGTTTGTTAATTCATTAATTATCCCTATAATAAATTACTACATCTTGTTTTCAGTCAGTTTTATTGTATATGTATATTTTAAATTAAAATTAGTTGATTTAATCTATGTTAGCCTATTTTAATTAAGTTAAATAAAATTATAGACATGTTAACAAAAATTTTACAAACATTTGAAAAATATTCTTTTTAAGTGTTTAAATTTATCTTTTAATATCAATTGTACGAAACAAATTTTTTTGAAAAAGTGGAGGATTTATAAAGTCTAAGCTGTTTGATTTATATCAATAAAACTTTGCATGAATGGTGTTTAGATTTATTTTTATTATATTTATCTACTTATAGATTTAAAAAATCAAGTTTTCAAAGGTGTTAGTCAACATCAATATAGATATCAGAATAACATTTCTCAATAGGCAAAGTCTACAAAATATTATTGAATCCCACATTTGATGCCTTAAATTCCCTAAAATATCTTTACAATGCTTATTGCATTAGATAAATTGAGATCTAGACCCCATAATGCAATCCAGTAGAACCAGTCAAAACATTTTAGGGGTTACATAATTGCTAAATTTCTGAAATTTCATTTTAAGGATTTGATTCAAAAGGCATCTTTTCATATTTTTTTAATGTAAAACTATAAAGTAAAAACTAGAAAGATTTTCATAATGTGCACCTTATTTGTTTCAACAACACTTTTTTCTTTTTGTTTCTAGAACACTATAGGCGAAGATGTATTCAATGGACAAAATCATTTTAATGCTTATGTAGGAAACCAAAACTATTTAATGATTACCATTGCCGGACCAATGGAAGGTTTTAGTGTCAATATAACTGAATTTAATATCTGTCCCCCAGATATTGGTAAGTATTTTACTTTTACTTTGTTATAAATAATAATAATAATAACAATGTCTGGCATTTCAAAGATTTAGGATGAGTGCAGTGTTTCACATGACTATACATGCAAATCCAGTTGCAGCCTGCACATTTTTTCTCATTTGATGCAGACAAAGCTGTTGTCTGCCAGGATCTATTCAAGTTTTCTTCATGTCTTCTGTACCTTTATCTTTAATTAATATGGTAACTTGTAATTGGTTCCTGCTGGCTTTTAATTATATATATACGATGGCAAGACCGCACCACAAACAGCGATGTCCTTGCGAACGCCGGTATAGACAGTGTAGAGGGACTTCTTATGATCCGACAGCTACGCTGGGCAGGGCACGTATCCCGTATGGGAGACGAACATATGCCAAAGGCAGTCTTTTTTGGTGAGCTAAAAGGTGGTCGACGTAACAGAGGCGCCCCACGGAAACGCTTCAAAGACCAACTTAGGCATCAACTTTCCTTGGCTGACATAGAGGAGAGCACCTGGCTGCATGTGGCGTCGGAATGAGACAGCTGGAGGTCACTCACAAAGGCCGCGGGATACACATTTGAGACCAAAAGAAAATCTGCCGCCGAGGACAAACGCAGACGACGAAAAGAAAATCTAAACCGACCACCTGCGGACAATGGTTTTGCTTGCCCTGGATGGGGCAAAATATGTAGGTCACAGCTGGGACTGCACAGCCACGGGAAACACTGTATTCCTCACTAATCTTCGGACTCGAAGACAAGCCTATTACATATATATATATATATATATATATATATATATATATATATCAATTACCCTAGACCATCACTGATTTTTTCTGTGGACATAATTATCTTCGATAAAGAAAAATCTATATTTTATAAGATTATCTAAGGTTGTTTGTAATTATTATTTATAAGAATGTTGTAGTCTTTTTAGACTGCTTATTACCTAGACTGGATAATAAACATTTAAACTGTAGCATATGTTCTAACTTGACACTAATCATGATTTTAAAAAAAAATTTTCAGATGTCTGCTATTTGGGAACTGAAGAAATTTTGGATGCACTATCATTTTTACCATTGAATTACACTCTTGGTTTATCAGATCAAAATGTCACCATTTATTATGGCTATAATGGAGATTTTATTGAACAAGGTGTTGTTGTAACAGGAACTTGTTATTCTTGGTAAGGACCAATTTTAGTAAAGTTAGCCCCATCAGAATTAGAATATTGGCATACCTTTGGCAGATTCATAAAAAAGGAGGTATTATATATATATATATATAAAACCTTTCTGGACCGGGAACAAGACCTTACTGACTAACACACTCTGTTGTACATTCAAGGAAGACTAAACCTTCAGTTCATAACAAGTGCAGACTGTTCACATTCATAACCTGGGCCTGGGAGTAGATAAAACTATCATACCAAAATATCAACAAAGTAACATATTCACTCTCGCCATACCTCCCCCTGACATATGGTGATGCCCTATCTGTTGTTCTTACTCATGGAAGCACAGTCATACAATATGCTTGACAATACGCTGCCTACATGAATACTTTATGTGTTAATGGTGTTGAGGCTGAAATTATGTTGATGTTTCAAATACTTCTCGCTACTATCACTATTCACTTCCAAGAACATCTGCATGACCCCCTAGAGTTTACAATCCGGGTCTCTCCATATCCCTGCTATTTAGCCATCCTTTGAATCATGACCATTATGAAGCAGTGTATGCCAGCTGGTCAACTATTATATATATATTATTTAATTTATTTATATAAATATGACCTAGAGAATTCAAAAAAGTGTTGAAGAATCTGAAGTCACTAAAAAAAAGGCAAGATGGCAATGATCAGTAGTTAGAAATAACTTTATTTATGTTTTATTTTTGTATTTCAATAATTGATTGTTTTTTACTAATTGATACACTCTATATAGTTATTGTTAACAAAGATAGGAAATCAATTTATTGTCTGTTGAAAAATATTTTGACAATTTACATTCACCTTCATCTTCTTCATTTTGTTATTGATTTTTAATCCTTTTTTTTTTACTAATTTCCTCTTACTAAGTGACATTTTCAACCATTGTAGAACTTATTTCCTTTCTCTATGTGCTTTAACATTTTTTGTCTCTTGTTTGTAGCATTTGTTCAGACAAAAAATTGGTATGTACTGTAGAAAACTGCACTGAGTGTCCTAATGCCATAACTGAATGCGAAGGTGATTGCTACAGTGCTTTTGAAGTGAAGATATTTTCTGAAGTTGGTGTTCCTGATCATTGCCTAAATAGTTCTAAACCTTGTGTTCCTGATGAATGTTCCAGTAAGTTGAACATTTTATGGTGACTGACTTTAATACAAAAACAAATATGTGTCTCTTCATCACTTATTTTAATCTATTCTTATATAAACACATTACACTTATCCATAAATGTACATACACATATAATAACAGAATAAATGTGTGTTGATCATCATGCATAGAACGCCTGATGAGTGAAGAGAGAAACTATTTTTTTAAATATTACAGCAACTATTCTCCATTATTGTAAACTGAATAATAAAAAAGTGAAGTCAGATATTGATGCATTTTTTTAAAATTGTAGCTTTCATAAAAATTGTAAATAAATTTCTTTTTTACTTGCCATGTCACACACCCAGAAAGGTTAATTTTAACCTCTATATAGGAAATTAATTCATAGAATCACATAAAGATTTAAGTATAACAATGACAGAAACATTACTGGAGTGAATTGATGCAGTAAGCAACAAAAGAAGGATTTAGTCAAATGATAAGTGCAGCTAAAATTTACAATAAACAAAGTCTTACTGCATACAACACAAGGCAATAATAATGAAAAAACATGCTAAATAATATTTTAACAACATTTATAAATATCATGTACATTTTCGTATTTAATGAGTATGTAGTAAAAAAATTTAACCTAGGATTTTTTATACGCTTAGCATTTTGAAATTTAATAATACTTTGTATAATATTTTATTTGCTTTTATAGCTACACATATTTGTCCTGATCCTTGGAGCCCATGGTCACCATGCACATCTAACTGCCAACAATTCCGAACACGTACATGTGGTCCTGAATGTCAGGACGAATGCAACAATTTCAATTTAACTGAGACCCAAACATGTGATCAATGTGTACAAGGTTTGTTTAATATGTTTTGTTCTTTTAATCAGATTAATCTTAATGAAATGTAACTGATATGGCTTAGTGTTAAAGCACTTCACTGCTGAGATGTTTTTTTCTATGGTAAAATTATTCTTTGTGTTTTGCAAAACTACATTATGGTTTTCTTAACATAACTTTTCAAAGGATTTTTTACCTTAATGTATAGGTTTTTGTGACTTTTTTTTTATTTTGATGATCTTTATAACTATAATATCCAATGAACGACAAACATTAAATTATTCTTAGAAATTATGAAGCATTTATAAAGCACTTTTATAAAACTAAAATTCAAAAAAAAAAGCAATGGTGACTGGCCTTTTACTAAACCATGTTTATGAATACACCACAGCACAACTTAACCAATGGAAATGTTAAATCAATGGGTTCAATCTAGAGCAGTAATGCCCAACCTAATTTGACCTGTGGGCCATTATGATTTCCAACACTAGTGTCGTGGGCCACATGAATGCAAATGTATAAAACAAAATGACATTGACCTGAAACAATTTTATTAAAAACTTGTTGATCTAGTATTTACATTATCTAGTAGGATATCGGAAATTAGTCTTTTTTTTTACGTGTCTAAAAATAGCTTCATTTCTCTAATTAAAATGTGACCAACATTGTAGCTTAGCTTTACCAGCAATTTATTTTCTTGTCTCTTTGGTAATCCCATCAATCCTGCAATCTCGAGGCGTAGTATAACAATATTTTTATTTGCGGCTAAAACCAAAAATGCAGCCATATTTGGTTTTTAATGCTGTTTATATTATATTTTATTTAAACAATCTTACTTTCTTTATAAAACAAATATGCTGGTTTATTATCATTTTCCACAAAAAACTAAAGATCTTTTCACTTTTATGGTAGATTCTAAATTCAGAGTCTACTTGTAAAAGTACAAATATTAAACATCATGGTACTCATTCTTAAGAGAAAAAGTCAGGGCCCTAACTTAGGTAAGATACATTTTTCAACCTTTTTTTTAAGGTGGGGTAATTTTCTATACTTTGTGCAGGCGTTTTGGCGGGCCGGATGAAACCACATCGTGGGCCATATTTGGCCCGTGGGTTGTTTTTAGGGCATCACTAATCTAGATGGTGAAACGCATTATGTCACATAAATACAAAGTAAAATTCACTACTCTTGTTGACACTATATTTTACAGAATCTATGCAATCATTTCTAAAGATATACAAGGGCTGGCAGCTTTATGTATCCTTATATATATTACAGTTACTACTTCTCCAATTTGTGAGGAAACAGAAGAGCTCAAATGTGTCACAAATTATGATGAATGCATCAAATCTTGTGCTGTATACAGGAAAAATTCCACTTGTGAGGCCCTTAAGGATGATGAAAATTGTGTTTATAAATGTGAATGCAAAGAGGGTTACTTCAGGTGATGATAGTGATGTGGATAAAATATTACAAAACTAACATTGTATGTTTAAAAAAAAAAGATTACAAACATTTATTGAAATATAGAGTCTTGAAATTGATATTAATATTTATACATATGAAGATAACATTTAAGTATATTTGGCATAAATTATGTCACTTAATTACTTTTTTTTTTCACAAGCTTTTACACATCTTATTTATAATTGGTATTTCTCAGAAAATCCTGTTGGACCTTTTTTATGTGGACCAATACATGCTTCCTCTGTTCAGCATCCCTTAACTCAAGAAAACATTTTTTTAAAAACTAGAAAAGACACAAATTAGAGCTGTTGATTAAAATTTATTACTGACATTTAACTAGAGTTACATCATTAGTACAATTACTAAAATTCAGAAGAAAAAAAAGTATATTAACAATGATACATAAAACACTGAATCACCACCACACACAAATAAAAAATCACAACCTAATAAAATACTAAGAAAGACACAATGATAATGGTAATTTTGTATTCCATATGATTGAACTAATCCATACAAGTGCTCTTATTTCTCTAATGCCATTAGACCATGGAACAGGATTCTTGAATTTGTTAGGAAAAAACTAATAACTTCAAATGAATTAGCTGAATTTTTAAGCTTCTAATTAATGCTTAACACATGAATATTAATTGAAGGAAAGAACTATTTTTCATATATTAATTAAATACATTTGTAGGTAAATGTAACATAAATATGTACTTAGGCAAAGGTCTCTAAATTTAATATTAATTTTCAGTTTTTTTGTTGTTTTTTTTTGTATGAATATGTGCTTTTAAAATTATATAATATTCAGTACACTGTGATTTTTGTAGAAACAAATTAAATTTATGCTATTTTGCATAATTGTTAATTTGATTTTTATTCTTCATTAATGATTTTACTTACAGAAATGCTTTTGGTGAATGTGTGCTCCAAGCAGAATGCGAGTGCTATGAAAGCACACAGAGTTCCACACCAATACCACCCTCTGTCAACATCAACATCTCTAAATGTGTGAAGTGGTGAGTTCTTCATAGCATGGTGCTTGTTTGTATTTGCTAAAAAAAATTTAAGCTATATCTTCATGCTTTATCTAATACATTGCATATTGGCTAGTTATCTTAATTAACAATACTACACAATCTCCATCTTCCATGAAGTAGTCTAATAACACTGGGCTGTTTCTCTTGACATTAGGCTGTGGTGGCTGTTAGGTAAAAAAAAAAACAACTCCAGAGTATAATTTGCTAAATGTAATCTCTGTTTCATATCCACTGCTTTGAAAATCTAATTAGAGAAATACATTTTTAAACTGTTCAAACTAAGATTTACTTGTCCAACCACTTGATAGAAATACATAATTTCTTTCTTCAGTGAATGTTTCTCTGATGGATACACATGCACGGAAGTGGATGATTGTAAGTCAACAAAATAAAAATATTTATTGCACCTATTTTCTTTGGTACCAGTTTTTTTTTTTTATTTTATTTTCTTATATTGCTATTCATAAAATTTATGTTTTTGTTACAATTATGTATATTATTCACTAGAATGTATATCACTTTCAGACTCTGAAAGCCAATCAAAAGTACATTTCTTTATATAACACAGTATATATTTCTAATAGGTTGTGAATTAATCAAAAGTATAATTCTTTATATAACACAGTATATATTTCTAATAGGTTGTGAATTAAAAGAATGGTCTGATTGGTCTGAGTGCTCTACTACATGTGGTGAAGGGAAAAGAACAAGACAGAGGTATCTTTTGATGACTAATTATTAAAGTAATGTTTTGTTTAACAGTCTGAATATGTTGCATATCTCCCTGAGTAAAGGATTATATGGTCTTTTAGGACCTTTTTGGGTGGCAAAAAACATGTTAAATTTTACCATTTCAACCATCCCAAAAGGCTTCAACTTTTCACATACTATTTTAGTTTAGTGCAGGATGGACCATTGATTTTTATTTGAAGCCAAACTTACACTGATGGTGGCCCTGTGGCAGGAAGAAAATATATGGCCTATACTTTTTGACTGGCATAGAGTTAACAGGTCAAAGAAGCCACTTGCTATAAGAAAACATTTATCCACTTTGAAAAACTTGTGATTTCTACCTAGAGCCTCTTATGCCCTCACTCAAACAGAGTTAATCAAGATAATCATAATGATAATAACTTATTGACACTAAGTGATCAATAGACTGTTAATTATCAGATTGCTTTTAAACATTTAAATTAATGTTGTACCTTTTTTTTGTCTGATTAGAAATAAAAGATCTAGACTTAAGTTTATTCTTTGCCATGAGAACCTTTCAATATTCATTGTGCTTAATAATTGAATTATTTTTTTTATTGGTTTCAACAAAAAGGAAAATACATTATAAAGAGTCAAAAGATTAAATACTGGTATTTTTAGTACAATGGTATGATCTAATCTCTTTATAAAAATGGTAACATAATTAAGTAAGATCATTGGTCTAGCAGAGGAGGTGCGGTGGCTGAGTGGTAATGCACTTTTCTTCTGAACTGGAGGTCCCAGGTTCAAAACCTGGTCAAGACTAAGATTTCCACACTAGTTGGGGTAAAGCATTGATATAGGACATTTTGCAGTCCACATGACACCCTCATTAACTGTGGGCCACAGAAATGGATGACATTTACATCATCTGCCCCATATATCACAAGGTCTGAAAGGGAAACTTATTTTTTTTTACTATTGGTCTAGCAGAAGTCTATTTGAAAGTTTTACTTTACTAAAAAATTTTACATTTCATTACTTATTTCATTGAAATCATTTAGACAAATTTATGGCAATGGCTGCCCTGATGTTGAAGCAAAGACTGAAACCCAAGAATGCCAACTCTCAGAGTGTCCATGTATTTACAATGGAGAGGTGTGGGAACCAGGAAAAGTTGTTAGAAACAGATGTGAAGAATGGTAAGTCCCTCGTTTTGGGTCTGCATGTTCA